>OX101803.1:2607500-3195000 GCA_944452935.1 Rhogogaster chlorosoma
CGTGTTGTTGTCAGGATTACAACCATGTATGCTTTATTAATAAAAAAAGAAACTTATCCATAACTATAATGCTTTTTCTTGTAGTCATTGGACCCACCATCAGTATCGACAAGATATCATTATCGTACATTAATGAATTAACTATGTTTTCATTCATCGATCCATTGTTATTCATGGCAAACGTTTTATCCTACCCATTAAGTCCCCAATTTTTTCATTTTTCAATCACTTTTCTAAGTTTTTTCATACTTTTTAATAAAGCATACTGGTTATTCAATTGGTAATATAATTAGGTATGAATCGTAGAATAGCTTGCCTCAATCATTTCCGATCACTAGTTTGATAGTATCTGATAACTTAGTGAAGAAGGAAAGCTAGGAATCACAGGTGGAGAAAATTTAGGGAAAATTTTCTAACAGCGGAATGGAAATTGAACATATTAAAGCAATGCCACGATTTTCACAGGAGACAGTCGATACACTGAAAGTAGTAGATCTGCTGGCGGATGGCATGCAGGACCTCCGTCAGTGAAATCATTCAACACAGTACCGGGCGGCGGACCTCGTGATCCTAGGAACGAAATATCTGGCTGGAGTAGCCGTACTTCAGATAACGTTAACAGGTATGTGAATATAATTCTTCGACTGTTTCGTTCGCTGATTTAAAGGAAATAAAAATAAAGAAAACAAATGGAATATAATCAATAATTAGATCATTTATTCAATCAATTCATGTATTCTCGAACAGGCTTATGATTTTTAATGATATTAAATTATACAGGCTTGTTTTAATTAACTTATCAAACTTATATAACATAGTGAAAGAACTTGAAATTTATAAAAGGTTTTAAAAGTCAATCAAATTCCAGGTCAATATCTTAACATCTACTTTTTATTACAAATCAACAGATGGGGAAGCTCTGGAAGTATCGGTAGTACCATGCGGCACCCAGGACCGCCTCTTTATCAAGGTGGTGGTCCGATGCCGTCGATGAGTTTGGCTCCCCCAGGAACAGGACCATCCTACGATAGATTTGATCCATACAAACCGTCAATGCCAAGCATGAGAAAATATTAATATTATATTAGTTTATAGATAATAATTAATTGATTGATTGATTGATTGATTGATTGATTGATTGAATGAAATGTTGTCGCTGAGTGACTTGTGGAAAATAACGACTACATAGTTTGATAATATGGGAAGAAATTTGAATTTTTGTTTTTTTATTAAGTAAAGCTGAAAGAAATTCTTCTTTGACACAGATAAGTAAATATCGCGCAATAATATTCTTTGAGTATTATTATATATTTTTTTTTTTTCGTTTTCTCTTGGTTAACACGCTTCTTCGACTTTTATTAATTACTAAATAAATAACGATGGTTTTTCCATACTCGCTTTTAAAGAAAAGAAACAAAAAAAGAAAAAAGAAACCACCACGTTCATAATTGTCCATTTCAATTTGAACAAAGGTATAAGTTTGCTCAGCAAATCATCATCCATTGGAATTATGACGATAAAGTATAAAATACGGTGTTATATTTACGTGAGTTGTTTGAAAATGTGGAAAGAATATGATTGAAGATTCTCTCATCATACCTACACACGAATTTAAATACACCTTCGATATACATATATATATATATATATATACCTGTACCTATTAATTATTCCTGCTAAGAATGAAAGAAAAAAATAATGTGAAATTAAACTACCTACATAATAGTATAGATCTCTATGTAATATTAGAAACAAAAACTACATCCAATTGACTTGAAATGAAAAGATTATTATAAGAGATAAAAAAAAATCTAATCACTGTGTTTTATTATTGTACAAGATCATAATTAATTGTGAATAATAATGTTATAATATTAGATATTGATTTGAAAACTATATATATATATATATAATATATATATATATACTATTTAGGTACTAAAATCATACTACAACAAAAACTAATAATAATAATAATAATGAAAAAAAAAAGGAAAAAGAAAAACAGACAAACCAATATGTCGTTACTTTACGTAAAACTAATACATTGTTCATAAAGTATACCGACTACATTGCGATCCAATAAATCTAAACAGTATATGAAGTTTTACGTATTGAAGTTTCTTTTCATTATCGGTATAATACGTTATTCCTAACTAATAATGAAAGAGTCTTGATGTTTGTGTCGAAGAGATGAAAACAACGAAGAAAAAAAGAATATATATATGTATAATGATCGTTAGAAAACGAAATTCGAAAGCAACTACAGAATAATTAAAATCAATTAATTAAAGCCGAAAGTACATTTCGAAAAGAAAAAAAAAAAACAAGAAAAAGCAAAAAGAATTCGAGCAGGATGTTCGGATTATTATGTTATAAATCCGGGTGTATATCTCGTACGTATGTACTTATACATATACGACATTTGTATACATATGTGTATATCATAATGTTAAAAGTGTAGGAGTCTCCTATCTGCATTCAAGAAGATTCAGTCAACAGAGGTGGAAGTATCAATACACGGTCAAGGAATAGATGGAGTAGGGAACACTTTCCCTTGGTAAATCTTGACCGAGTGAGTTAGAGCGAGAGAGAAGAGGGGGAGGGGAAGAAAGAAAGAAGGAAATAAGTGAGGGATTGCACCTCCTCGGAAGTTTGAAAGAAAGAAAGGAAGGAGGAGAGAGTAACCGTGGGTAACTTGTAAGTATGTCGAGGTCTCTACGCGGACAGTCGTCAATACGACATCACTGGTCATATAGTAATAATATAAGGATTCTTCCTGATATAATTGACGATCTTTGAGGTGGAAGAATAATAAGAAAAAAAATATACAATAATATAGTGTGCAGTTATTTCTCTAATCTAATAATTCCGGTAAATAAAAAAAAAAATCAAAACAACGTAAAGATAATATTATAAACTATGTGTAACACGTATGATGTGCAAGAAATATTGAATTAGTACACGGTTATTGAAGTTTTTTTTTTACGTTTTATTTATTTTTATATATAAATAGTATAATACACGAAATCAAAAAATAAAATAAAAAAATAGTGAACTGTTACTACAATTGAGGGAATGAATGTCAGTGGACAGATAACTCAAGATTTAAAATGAAAAAAGGACTACCGTCAATTATAATCGGTAAGTATAGCCAATTGGTTTATTGTTATACAATTTCACTGTCCGTTGTTGTTTTTTTTTTTCTATTTTTTTTTTTTTCACAAATGATCAGAGCACGTGGTTTTATTTGCAAATATTTCACAAGACTGAGACGCATACACGTGGGAATCTCGATATTTATTGGATTAATTTTCATACGATTTTTCAGGCGTTCTTTGTACTGAAAATAAAATAGAAAATAGAGATGAGAAAAAAAATAAAAAATAAAAAGAGATTAGTCGGGGAGAAAATTGTAACTGTATAGGTACATATAGGTATACCTATATGCACCTAGATCGTGAGATTTCTCTTTGGGAATGTGTTTGTTACTCGGATTCGAGACTCGTGAGAAAATTGAACTTAAAAAGGAGTTCGTAGTTCGAAGTTCACGGTTCACGGTGTCTATTGTGATAAATTTCGAAATTTCTAGACTCTGGAGGAGTAGGAAGAATAATTCATTAAAATTCACAAAACACGTGTTCAGCGTTTCTTTCATTTTCGTAAATTTGAAATCATGAAAAATAAACAAGAATCGGATCAGTTTATATGCAGTATTTAGAACTGATCAGAGTTTCTAATGCAATAATAATACTAAAAAAAAGTTTCAAGGACCGTCTGATCGCCTAATAATTAAGGGACTCCTAATTTAAAATATTCATATGATGTCATCGCGCAAGTGCATCCGGGTTTTAAATCTCTGTCTGGTTCCGTGTTCAGATAATATAAAAATCAGGTCATAGATCGAATGACTCTGAGACTTTTCTCATTTACAACTATACAGATATAGGTGTATAGGTACATATACTATATTAATTAAAACAACGAAGAAAGTGATGAAAAGATAAAAGATAAAAAAACACGAGATTTGAAACGTAGTGGATTATAGAAAAAAAAATTCCCTTTCGTTTCGTTATTATTGTTTATTGATTAAAATGCATATAGAGTATAATTCTGCAATCTAAAATAGGAGAAAACCGCGACTTCTTGCGCATATCGATTCGAAATCTGTTACAGATTTTTTTTCAATTTTTTTTTTTAAATTTACTTGCAGAGTGCAATTTGTTATTTATTATTTATTATATATTATTTCAAACTTCCGATTGCCAATTACAGGCTATTTAGTGAATAGTATAAGCATCGACAGTGAACGAGGCACACTTTCTCGGCCAGGACTTTCACCGTCGATGAAGTCGTACTTCTTCTTGTTTGTATAACGTGGAATGCGTCACCGCGATCGGCCGCTTAAACCATCGACGCTTCTCAAATTTTCATTAAATTTATAATAATAAGACAATTACTTCATATTATGTATATCGTAATTATCAGACGTTGATTCTTTGTAGCAATTATAACGTTTCTTCTCTGACTCTGATCTACCTACATATACTGTGATATTCGAAATTTTTTAGCGAATTTGAAAAATCGTACCGTTCAAATATATTCGAATTCGCGAGAGTTCGGAAATTTCTAAATTCCTAACATAGTGTCGCATGTTTGAATGAAATTTTCGAAGAATAAATAACTGGGTGACTGACTAATTATAATAAGAGTAATTTATTATTTACTGGAAGTATATTTTTGGAGGTGATTTATTCCAACTGCAGATCCGCGTTACGCAACGGCGTGACCCGGTAATCCGCGTCATCCCGGAGGAATACTAATTTCTTTTTATTTCAATTATATGCTACCTCTGATGGATAGAAGAAAAAAAAAAAAGAAAGAGAAAAACGTTTCACAGACTTCTCACAGTTCTATTATACCACATACTAGCAATTATTACAAATAATTCGATACTGAGAAGAGTGGAAAGTTCTGCGTGGTTTCAGATCAAATTACCATACAGCATTTCTAGCTGAAGGATAATATACGTATACGATATATTCTTTACAATATTTAAAAGCTCGGAGAATATATATAAACGTACTTCTCATAATTTTATCAAATAAATGTAATAAAGTTCTGACGTTTTTCTTATATGAATACGAAACAAATAAAAGTATATATCATTCGTATACGAAGAAAATCTCATGCTACCGGTTTCTAAAATGCTCCAATTTTAAATATCCACAGTTTTATACAGGCATAATATACACGCAGCTTGCAGCTTGATTATTATACTGATATATTACATACATAACTTTGTAGTACAGACATAAGTATAAGTACATACACAAAAGTAGAATGAAACTCCCATTATTATAACAGATCTTACTTCGTCTTGTAATTTTTAGTGTAGTTACCCACAGGTATATTGTAATCTAGTTCTACATGCGTATATAATAAACATATCAGGTCGATTTAGAAATAAGAATAAAGAAAAAGTCCTTTCAAGTTTCATGCAATATTTTTATTCTATTTTTTCAGACCTGTTTATATTATGGAATATTATTACGGGTACGTTTACAGACGCTCAAGATAATCCAAACTACTACAACCAACGTGAGTATGAAGATCAGTTTGAATGAAAATTGTGTATAAAAAAATGAAAAAATGATAATGAGACAAAGATGAATGAGAAAAAAATAAAAATAAAACGATTTTTTTTTTTCGTCAAAGAAATAATGACAAACAATTTTTCTAATCAATAGCTCCTGCAAGTGGCTACAGATTTCAACAACAATCTCATTACTCAGGACCTATAAGACGATGGGTAGAACCAGGATGGGAAATGGGACCGAGAAGGGGTTTGGTACTGCGAAGAGACACGCAGGACCGACCACCACCAAGCTATTACATTCAACCAACAAGAGAATTAGAACAAAGCGATCCGCTAGCAACATTCTCTGAAACATTAGGCGCGTTAAACACAGTCGGAAATTATATAGTCAACATGACGCGGGGAGTGGATTCCTTTGATAATCCATCCAAGGAACTTCCGTCGGCTATATACACAATATCAAAGAACATTCTTGGGAGAAATGTCACCGATAGTATAGCTCCTTTGGTCCGTGGAGTTACGATACCCATCAGACTGGGAGGCTCTTCAACAACTCATTTGGCACCGGCTAACGAAGATTCAATCAACAAAGACTCTTCTTCGAATCCGTCTGAATGCACGACTGCAGAAGGAGGGCCGGGGAAATGCCAGGATCTTAGTAACTGCCCTCAACTTCTTTTAGATCTTACTAAACTCAGGCAGTCCCTGTGCTTCAAGAGTTTATTCGTTCCTGGTGTCTGCTGTCCTCTTAACGGAGGATCTCCCGGTGAGAAGTAAGAGGAATACTTTGAATGAATAATTGAATGAAATTCGATCTACTCTTTGATTCTGATCAATTATATTCTTCATTTATTATCCCAGACCCACTACCAGCGGCTCTTATCCTAGTGGCGATACCGGATCTCGTCCTACAAGACCGCCTTACCAAAGACCAACTAGACCATCAACTCCTAGACCCATACCACTGCTTCCAGTGACTTCAGAGACTCCCACAACTTCGGAGACCTTAATATCTAGCAATGCCACAACTGGCTCTGAGATAATAGATACAATAGACAACAACTTTATCCAAGATGATGAAGGTAGGAATTGATCGGGAAATAACTCGTACATACCTGTTCATTTGTAAGACTAAAACTGATCCATAAATTTGAAATATGCTTTGTGGTAGAATGCGGGGTGAGAAACGCTGGGAAATATCGTGTCGTTGGTGGAGAAGAAGCTCTGCCTGGTAGGTGGCCCTGGATGGCAGCAATATTCCTCCACGGATCAAGACGTACGGAGTTTTGGTGCGGGGGATCACTAGTCGGTCCTCGACATATCCTTACCGCAGCTCATTGCACAAGGGATCAGCGTCAGAGACCGTAATTGGAAAATTAAAATCCCCAGAATTATATATATCTTAGATAGAAATACTCTGAGCTTAATTTCTCATACAATCCTCGACCACAATGATAAAGTTTTTTTTTTTTTTTGCTCTTCGCAGATTTGCAGCTCGACAATTCACCGTTCGACTTGGAGATATCGACCTAGAACGAGACGACGAACCTTCCTCACCTGAAACTTATGCAGTCAAGGAAATAAGGGCACACCCAAAATTCTCTAGAGTTGGATTTTACAACGATATCGCAGTGCTGGAGCTCAATAGACCCGTCAGAAAAACTCCTTACATATCACCGCTCTGCCTTCCGCCGGAAAGATTCAGATCCGAACCGTTTGCTGGGGCTAGACCGACGGTCGTGGGATGGGGGACAACGTATTACGGTAATTTTTAATAGAAACGAGTGAAGAAATTCAGCCATCGCTTGATCTGGTGATTAAACGTGGACAAATTTTTAGGTGGTAAGGAGAGCACAGTTCAACGTCAAGCCGTTTTACCAGTATGGAGAAACGAGGATTGCAACGCTGCTTATTTTCAACCAATAACTAGCAATTTTCTTTGCGCTGGATTCAGCCAGGGTGGGAAAGACGCTTGCCAGGGTGATTCCGGTGGGCCACTCATGCTTAGAGCAGAAGGCCGCTGGATGCAGGTCGGGGTTGTTTCATTTGGAAATAAATGCGGAGAGCCTGGATACCCGGGAGTTTATACACGAGTTACTGAATATATTGATTGGATTAAAAATAATATTTATTAAGATTTGAAAAGCCAGAGTATAGATTATCGGTTTTTTACTGATAATTAAATTTACAGAGCGGATTTTATATAGTCAGGAAAAATTTATCATCCCAGGATTAAGTATATAGGTATAATTTACATTATACACGCTTGCTCAAAACTTGAAAAACTTTATTCGTTTAATTTCTGCTTCAAAATAATATTCATATTTAATTCAGTCTTTTTATAGTTAACTTTTTTTTACGTATACATGCATAGATATAATCAGAACGAGTTCACAATAGTTTAATATTTAATATATATAATCAATTATGTACATAAATTATAGTATATCTATACAATAATATTTTAACTAAATATAATTCATTTAAGAAGTTTCGGTATGAAATAATCAGCAAACGCCATATACTGTGTTTGTCAAAGACAAAGTATAAATATAATTTATTATTCCATAGAATTATTAGCTTGATAAAAAAAATCATTGATAAACAACTGAGTTTTGTTCTTTTCAAACAAATCAACGTAGAATTGTGATCGTTTTTATTTCCATAGACAGTCTTATTTAAATCTGATGAAAGTAATAGTATTTCAATAAAAAATAAAGTTAGAAAAATTATATAAAAATAGTGAAAAAAAAAACTTTAGAATACTAAAAAATATGTACGATAGAAAAAGAAAGGTGAAACTAAGTCTTGTCAACGGAAAAATATAAATATAAACGAGAATTTCAACTCGAGCAATCTGAGGTATTGTAATGTTTTAGCAAAGATACAATATTGTACGGATAGTCAACGCGGAGAATAATATTTCAGTGATTTATTATTCCCTGTCATGAATTGCAGCGCAAAATTATACTATGTAATCTTGCTTGTTAGCTGTTTCCGTAATCCAGACTGTAAGCGGGTATCAGAAAATAATTATCTGCCTAGCGTTTGAACACTTGATCAGAATCTTTCAAGTTTTTTTTTCACTTATATACGAAGGCTGAGGCTTTTGGAAATTAATTTCAAGGAATTGATACCCGAAAGTACTAAAAAAGGGAAAAAAGTCTATCGATTGATTTCTAGCGATTTATTTGGAATTCTTATTCCAGGGTAACTGAAAAGCGAACTATCAACATGTCGGCTAAGTTGAAAATGAGAAGTGTATCTGTCGAAGATTTAGGACATATTGTTAAGCAGATGATCGACGGTGTTCTCGAAGACAGTGGTAGAATTTTGTGCTTTTCATGGATCTAAGATACTTGAATTTTCTGTATTTCCAGATCAAGTCACTAAGCTGCGTCAGGCTGTCTTTCGAGAATATTATCTCAGGAAAATGGAAGAATTGAAACAAGTGAAAGCTAAAATTGATGCTGGTTATATACTTAATCAAAAGGAAAAGCTCTCCCAGGTTTGTTACTTGCCATGGCGTTCGCTTGAAAGTTGGATTTCATAATATTTCCATCATTTCTCGCAACGTTTATCAATAATAATTGATCACAGATCGATACATCGGAGTCCCATATATCAGAAGAACCGTGTAGCTTGAAGATTGAAAATACCGAAGCAGAGGATATTGAAACTGTCGATAATAGTCTGGCTGAGCGATCAGATTCACATGAATTATCAACACAAAAATTTACCGATCACAGTCAAGTCGATTGTCCAAATCCTGGATCAATCATCACGAATCCATCCAGGTCTGGCGCAACTCTAAATTCAGCTGAAAAGGGCGATGAAACAGCTGCAAGGAATCTCGTTATTGACCAGCTCGAGCCTCCGATGACGCATGTCATTCGAAGAAGACAAAAATACGTTAAAATTCCCAAAGAAACCGATCTTCAAGTAGCAAACATTCGTAGCTCTAATATTGGCTTGGGTTTAGCCAACCATCTTACCGCGACGGATCTAACTAAGAGTTTTAATGACTCTGTAAAAAGCGAAGAAAATGTAATTATCAATTTTTTTTTTATATCAGGACGATACCAAACTGCTTTCAACAATCTTTCAGGCCCAAACTGCAGTTAAGAATGTATTTAGTAATCTAGAAATAACGGAATGGCAGAGTAGCACATTCCGGAGAAAAACTTTGGAGCAAAATGTTCGACCAGGAGGGACGAGGTGGGCTGGAAAATCGATGACTAATTTTTCCTTGTATCTTAGATGAAACTGAATGTGTGTATTGCTCCAGGGAAATTACAGTCCAGTTTAAGAGCAGGGGGGAGATAGCCTTCGATAACTGGAGGAAAGAGAAGACCAACGTTTATAATCGTATATTCAGAGAAGATAAAAAGAGAAGAGGTATCGAGCTGGCTGCTAAGGCGATAAAAACGGAAAAAAAGGAAGCTGCGAACGAAGTACATAGTTTCACTATTATTGCATAGAGAGAATGTTGGAAGGATTCTATTACACCGTTGAATCTTTCGACCCAACAGGCTTACCTGTATTGGCGGAGACAGCAAGATGCTAGACAGAAGTTAATCAATACTAGAAAACGAATTCTGCAGACACAGATGGAATCCCAAAAAGTCAAGACGAGGGAAAAGAACAGAGAAAATTGTCAAGCCTTTAAAGTATGGAAAAGGCAAAAGGACGTTAAACTAAGAGAAAGAAGAATGTATATGATGTAAGGATGTTTCTACGCGATTCTGTACTTCGCTGACTAATAATTATCATCATTCTCAGGGCATATAACGAACAAAGTAATCCGCAGAGGCAAACGAAGCCTCGAAATCCTGGACCAGGTATCCACGTGACTTTTAACATGTGGTTGGATCAACTGGACTGTGTACTGCATCAGAAATATCTTAGAGAACGACGTTATCTAGTCCGTTCCTTTTATTGTCAACCAGCTTATTTTGGGAGCGCAGCCTTGCGCGCCAGATAATAAAGTGCATCGAGACCTGGCGACTTTTTTTACGGAACTAATTTCCGGTTTAGTAATGAACGTACAATTTTTTTATAAAAAAACGAAGTATCTGTTTTATTTCCAATAGACTAGAATACATTGGTTCACCTTATTACTTATCACTTGATTATCTAATCGTAAAACTCTGACTAAAATAACAAATTATGTAACGCAAATTATACTGATGGAAAATAGACTTAAGGATATAAACAAGATGTGAGGAGAGATAATATTAGGGTGAGTCTAAAAACTGGCTTAAAACATTGTCAAATATTAAAATCGCGTTTCCAGTTCTAATTACGATCCGTTTTTAACGTCTGCCTTTAGATTAATCAGAGCCTTTTTAACTAAATCGTCAAGATTCTTTGGAAGTTCTATTTCCTTTGGACTAGCAATACTTTGGTAATGATTTTCGCTATAAACTGAGTCGCTCTTTGGTATCTCGCCGCTCATATCCAAGTCGTGTTCTCCGATTTCGACCTTGTCCAGTTTTGAACTGTTTGTTCTGTTGTATTCACCGCCCTCGTCGTATCTCTCCAATCCTGAAAATTTCGAAATTATGCTTCAATTCAAACTGCTAATAACCAATGAGTACAATTATCATACAATTACAAGCGGATATGAGAATCAGACATTTTTCTTTAGCAGGAACAAAAAAATATCTTCAATATTTCCACACCTAATCTTGTATCAACATCCGCGCCGGCATATCCCTCGAGAAGCTTCGTCGTCGGTGATTGAACAGTATTTTCTAGCTCGCATATCCTCAGAGCTAAGATCCTGTAAAGTTATTTTCAGAGTATAATCAGTCTATCGATAGTTTGAGGACGATATCTACTCTATCATTCTGGCTCCTAACTTATTTGCTTTCTTTTGATGAGCCAGAGCCAGTGTTTTATCATTCAAAGCCTCTAGCAAGGCTGTGCAAAGGCGACGTAGATCAGTTACAGCAGCCGCTGATGCTTGAGGGGGAACTTGGGATCCTTGTTGAAGTAATTGTTCAACTGTAGAAAAGTGAGCATAGTGAATGAGAAAAACCTGATAGAAAAAAGGTGAATTCTGCCTGTATATTGGGCTGAAATGAGTAGCGCACCTTGTTTGTGAGTCATTATAGTACCAGCAGCTGAATTACCTCCTAGCTTGATAGTTCCCTTTATTCTTTTGCTGTCTAACATGCTCTGAAAATAATCAATCGTTAATTAATACTTGATTATAATGCCTGACAATCTTTTGCATGCCGGACAGAGAATAAACGTTATTATTTTATTGTTCATTTGAGAAAGGATATACCTTATATTTAGCAAGTGATTGCTGAGCAAGTTCTCTCTCTTCTAATAACTGCTGTAATCTCTCCTGCAAATACCTGCGACAAATATTTGTCAATAATCAGTGGTTCTGGCACATGGATTGTGTAATATTTATTCTTTTTCTGCTTTTAGCATAGAAGATTGAATATAATTATAAGTCTAAGTCTAAAGGGGAAATTCAATCCTCATGGGTATTTTTTTTCTCCAAAACTATACCCATTCTTTTTTCTTACACACCTATTCTCGTTTATTAAAGCATCTAGGTCGACTGGCTTGGTGGCATTCAGAGCTTTAGATAGCTCGTGATTGAGGCGATGTGATTTACACTTGAAGGCATCTCTCTCCACTTCTAACTCGTGTTTTTCATCCAGTAGAGTTTGGAGATCGGTTTGCAGCTGGGCACACTGAAAAGCAAATTTTCCTTGTTTGATAATGACACGAGTTTAAGACAAGCTTTACCAGCCTTATAAATTTAGACTCAATACTTTGATATTTAATTTCTCTAATTGCTCTATCATCTCTTCTCTCTGATGCGCAGCGGGAGCATCTTGAGTTTCTGGCTGTTCGACTCCGCAGCGGCTGTTAGTCCTGAGAACTTTGATATCCCCTTGAGCGTCGCCGAGTTTTTGTCGCAAAGTTTGAACCTGAAGACGGAGACATTTATTTTGCTCTCTAACTTCGGCCAGGAGTTCAATCGCTCGAGAATCAGAATCGGCTCCGTAACTTCTGAAATATATATCGAACAAGGTATAAACAGCTAAGTTCATATAAATTCGAGAATATTAAATTGAAACTGTTCCCCATACCCATTTAAGGCTGCACTGGTGTGAGAAGATTCTTTCTTTAAGTGTAAAAACTTCTCTTGTATCTGCACTGCCATTAGTTTAAACTGATCACGCTGAGCTCTACATTGGTCTAATTCTTGACTCAGGACTATGAGTGCTTCAGTTTTGCTTTTCAGTTTTCTGGACAATGCGAAATCCTGAAATATTCAGAAATTTGTTGGTTTTCTTTTTTACAATCATTAGAAATGTCGATTTCATGGAAATATAATAGTTTCACTTACTTCGCTATTATCGCAAACCTCGACTTTTTCAGGGATTTGAAAATCTGCTGACATGTTTTTAAATCCTTATTATTATATTATATTATATTTCAACTCGTAGCACCCTGAAGCTAAGGATTGAGGACGGAACTATCGAGACAATGTTTTTATTAGGAATAACGAGCTGAGGTTAGGTTTCGAAATTGGAACTCGTTCTTTTGCTGTTTATTGGATTTACATTTTTACTGTTTACTTTTTACTATCACAGTAGATCACAGCGACATTGCTCTATACTTTTCAGTCAGCAAATCATACGACAATTTCAAAATGATAATTTATGGATTATTATGACAGAAAGTAAATCCGTATCTGTCAGTCGCTCTACAATATTTAAATCTGTAATATCGACTGTACGAAGGTGGAGATTGTTACCCTTACGGTAAGCTAGTGCACCCTGCAGCCGACTGGCAGCGCCGTCGGTATGATGCTGGATACAAGAATTTTCGGCTGAAGCAGTGGCAACCCAACATACAATTCCACCTGTTGATTACAAAATACCTCGCGCAGCTTCGAGCCTTTCGCTGCGCAGTGCGGTGTTTGACACCGCTTAAAAGTTCAGTCGAGTTCAGTCCTTCGTGGCGTCAGCGAGTAAGCATAGGCGAACGCGACAGGCAAAAATTTGCGCGGCATATTAACCAAACCAATATCCTCTTATATTGGCAATCATATCATTCCAACTTTCTCGTACTTTGGTATCGTTTGCTTCACAAGCGTATTTTATGACTCCGAGGGGGAACCAATTTGCGTTATTTTGAGTACAGAACTGTTTTTCTGGAGAATACTTGTTCCTGAATTCATCTTCTTATCCAATTGTCTTCTTGGCACCATTTTTGGTCGAGAAAAAGTTGAATGAGCTTAACAGGCGCGTGGGATGCGTGCCACTTGGTTGGGGATGCACGCCCACCAGCACTATTCAGCTAATCACGGTTCAATAGTCAAGCAAAAGAATGGTAAGCTTCATATTTTATTACCCAAAGATCCTGCGGGCAACTAAAAATGTATATCGACACAACCACGAGTGCTGAAACGCATTTATCTAGCGTTACTCGGACAGTATCTATCTCTAGATGCGACGATGTTTGTTCTAATCGTAATTATATTTCCATGTTTCACAATTAGAAGATGTTTCCTTAAAACAATGATAGCTTTTTTCCTTTTAAATACAAACTCAAATATTTCTGTTGTATTGAACACAGTAGGAAAATATTGATAGGTCTCGAGAAAACGTGTTTAGCTTGGTTTAAAATAGTACACTTCCCTCATGGTGGAGAGATACTTGAATCACGAGGATCAAAGTTTAAAGGGTTGGAAATGAATATCAGTGAAAATTACTGTGAAATCAATTAGGCATCCCATTTATTTTTCAATCTAAGAAAAATCTATTCATGCTTGCACTATCGATACTAGCTCGTTGACATTATTAATTCCGTCAAAACCAGTGTAAAGTTCATATTACATTTAAAAATGGTTTGCACAGGCTTACGAAATTTATCATAAAAAATGTATTATAATCGATTTCATGAAGATTAGCAACAATATTACAGACGATGAGTCAGATCTACAGTCACGGTTGAAAATTCTTTGGTCTCAGTAGAGAATGATTACTGGAATAAATTTTGTTAATTTATCCGATGTACCCTATGTTTATCACGTTTTTATCTTCACAGGTGTTGTTCATCGAGGGAAACAAGCTCCTGCCCATCCTCAACAAAACCTCTTCAAGACCTCTTCAAAATTCTTCAGAACAACGACTCACACCAGCCAGCGGAGCAGTCCAAGCACCGAGGGAATAACTACTGAACAACCCTGCGGAGTAATAATAAAGTAGCATGAGCATTAAGTTTTAGAGAGATCTAAGAAAGTTCCTTCTAGCATACAGGTTTGGGCAGTGTAGTATCGACTTCGTAATTACAGTTCCTTTGAAATGGACTCTGTTTTCTATTCGTAAATACAAATAAATAGCTCGCTGTTCCTTAGCAAGACCAATATAAAAATTATACGCTAAAAGAACTGTACTTGTCATTCTGTAAGACTTACTTTCGTATGTATACGTTTGTATTGTCACCGCAGAGATTAGTTTTAAGTATAATAATAGTTTAAGTGTAGCCCAGTACAGATCCAACCAATCTTCGAACTTGTAGAATACCAAATATGTAGTATTCAGTGATATAAGTAATAAGTAATGTATTATACGTATTACGATCGCATCTACAATTGTTCGAATAAAATGATCATGTATACAAATTATTTATACGAAAAACATGTATTATTATGATGAACTGGCGCAGTTTTCAATAAACATCCCTTGAAATCGTGAATAATCAATTGTTGAATTATTTTCCCCTGTCCTTTACTTGCCTATAAGTAGAAAATCTTGAAAAACGCATTATTTTATAAGTTAGAATTTAAAAAGTTCGAAGGGACGAACTAATTTAGCTAAAAACATAGTGGCGCCTAACCGTATGCAACCCGCATGACACTCATGTAACCGACTGCCTAAAATCAGGCGTTTCATTTTCCCGACAAAATCCTTCTAACTCCGAAAAATACTGGTATAAAATATACTGTGAGGTTCAGTAGAAACTTGCATATAAGCATGCATACGTGTCTTCATACACGTCTCTATATGTTTAACAATTTATACTAGCGATTTCCGGAGTTAGAAGTATTTTAACTCGTAAAATTTCTGCTCCTGGTATCAGGAGAACATCTGACCCAAGGAGGTGTTTCAAAATAGGCTATGTGTATTGATTCATTCATGCATACGTCTCTCTATGCCTCTCTATACCTATGATTCATTATTACTAGCGATTTCCGGAGTTAGAAGTATTTTAACTCGCAAAATTTCTGCTCCTGGTATCAGGAGAACATCTGAGCCAAGGAGGTGTTTCAAAATAGGCTATGTGTATTGATTCATTCATGCACACCTCTCTCTATATCTCTCTATACCTATCATTCATTAATACTATCGATTTCTGGAGTTAGAAGTATTTTAACTCGCAAAATTTCTGCTCCTGGTATCAGGAGAACATCTGACCCAAGGAGGTGTTTCAAAATAGGCTATGTGTATTGATTCATTCATGCATACGTCTCTCTATGCCTCTCTATACCTATGATTCATTATTACTAGCGATTTCCGGAGTTAGAAGTATTTTAACTCGCAAAATTTCTGCTCCTGGTATCAGGAGAACATCTGACCCAAGGAGGTGTTTCAAAATAGGCTATGTGTATTGATTCATTCATGCATACGTCTCTCTATGCCTCTCTATACCTATGATTCATTATTACTAGCGATTTCCGGAGTTAGAAGTATTTTAACTCGCAAAATTTCTGCTCCTGGTATCAGGAGAACATCTGAGCCAAGGAGGTGTTTCAAAATAGGCTATGTGTATTGATTCATTCATGCACACCTCTCTCTATATCTCTCTATACCTATCATTCATTAATACTATCGATTTCTGGAGTTAGAAGTATTTTAACTCGCAAAATTTCTGCTCCTGGTATCAGGAGAACATCTGACCCAAGGAGGTGTTTCAAAATAGGCTATGTGTATTGATTCATTCATGCACACCTCTCTCTATATCTCTCTATACCTATCATTCATTAATACTATCGATTTCTGGAGTTAGAAGTATTTTAACTCGCAAAATTTCTGCTCCTGGTATCAGGAGAACATCTGACCCAAGGAGGTGTTTCAAAATAGGCTGTGTGTATATCTTCATTCATGCATACCTCTCTCTATACCTCTCTATACCTATAATCATCTTATACTAGCGATTTCTGGAGTTAGAAGTATTTTAACTCGCAAAATTTCTGCTCCTGGTATCAGGAGAACATCTGACCCAAGGAGGTGTTTCAAAATAGGCTATGTGTATTGATTCATTCATGCACACCTCTCTCTATATCTCTCTATACCTATCATTCATTAATACTATCGATTTCTGGAGTTAGAAGTATTTTAACTCGCAAAATTTCTGCTCCTGGTATCAGGAGAACATCTGACCCAAGGAGGTGTTTCAAAATAGGCTATGTGTATTGACTCATTCATGCACACCTCTCTCTATATCTCTCTATACCTATCATTCATTAATACTATCGATTTCTGGAGTTAGAAGTATTTTAACTCGCAAAATTTCTGCTCCTGGTATCAGGAGAACATCTGACCCAAGGAGGTGTTTCAAAATAGGCTATGTGTATTGATTCATTCATGCACACCTCTCTCTATACCTCTCCATACCTATAATTAACTTTTACCAGCATTTGACGGAGTCACAAGGATTTTGGCGGTAAAATGAAACGCCTGATATTAGGCAATTGGTTACACGACTGGCATGCGGGTTGCACATGGTTAGGCGCAACCATGTTTTTTAGCAAAATTAGTTCGTCCCTTTGACCGCGAGATGGCGAGAGCATTTGTCACCCCGTGCGCCAACTTTTTAAGTTCAAACTTATAAAATAATGCGTTTTTCAAGATTTTCAACTTATAGGCAAGTAAAGGACAGGGGAAAATAATTCAACAATTGATCATTCACGATTTCAAGGGATGTTTATTGAAAAATGCGCCAGTTCATCATAATAATACATGTTTTTCGTATAAATAATTTGTATACATGATTATTCATTCGAACAATTGTAGATGCGATCGTAATACGTATAATTTTTATATTGGTCTTGCTAAGGAATAGCGAGCTGTTCATTTGTATTTACGAATAGAAAACAGAGTCCATTCCAAAGTGATTGTAATTACGAAGTCGATGCTACACTGCCTAAACCTGTATGCTAGAAGGGACTCTCTCAGATCTCTTTCTAAAACTTGATGCTTAGGCTACTTTATTATTATTCCGCAACGCAGAGTTGTCCAGTAGTTATTCTCTCGGTGCTTGGACTGCTCCGCTGGCTGGTGTGAGTCGTTGTTCTGAAGAATTTTGAAGAGGTCTTGAAGAGGTTTTGTTGAGGATGGGCAGGAGCTTGTTTCCCTCGATGAACAACACCTGTGAAGATAAAAACGAGATTAACATACGGTAAATCGGATAAATCAACTAAATGTGTTCGAGCAAACATTCTCGACAGAGAGCCGAAGAATTTTCAACTTTGACTGTATATTTGACTCATCGTCTGTAATATCGCTGCTAATCTTCATGAAATTGACAATAATACATTTTTTATGATAAATTTCGTAAGCCTGTGCAAACCATTTTTAAATGTAATATCAACTTTAAACTAGTTTCGACGGAATCAAGAATGTCAATGAGTTAGTATGAATAATGGAAGCATAAATCCTCGACCGCGGAACGACGTGGCGCACCAATTTCCAATCATTTCCCGATTCTTCTTTCGCAGCCGTACAAATCACCAGTTACAGAGAAGATGGAAGGTTATGGAAACACACACCCTGCGATAATTGACCGGAATAACTGGTCAAGAACAATCTTACTTTGGCGAGGAGTACGCTGGATAATTTGCTGGCCAAATTATTTCCAGGAGCCTGTCACGGCGTATCACATGTTCAAACTTATCGGCGCCACAAGGATCACTGTTGATCGGCACCCGTGATCGGCACATGTGTTTCGCTGAGACGTCCGTCGATATAATATGATAGCTCAACTCCTTTCTGAATGTCTATGTGATGCTGCCATCTCCGAGCAAATTATTAAACTTCAATGGCCACCATCATACATATCACATCGGTAACAACACATTTAATGCATATGTAAAGCAATCCTGATGTTCCGTTACTAAATATTTCAATAGTTCGTGTCAGACCATGCCAAAGTCAAAAGCCGTGCCTGCCATGAGGTCGCAATAATAAAAAGTCTTAATTATATTAATAAATGGCAATATTATCAAGTTTTAGTTAAACCTAAATTTAAAAAAAAATTAATTATCTACGATTCGTCACCTTCCAGTTAATCTTTATGTCTAATCCGCGTTATCCAAGTATCTATATTCAGTTGGTTATAGTATGACAATTTTTCCTCACTCAAATAAATTTCTCGACTTTCCTGCGATCATTAACCGCGGGTAAATAGATTATTCTAGTCCAGTACAAAGAGAAAAAAAGTAAAAATAAATAATGGGCAAGAAACGCAACAGACAACAAGATGTTTCCGAGGAGAATGCCGGAGAGTCAACGGAATCTTGCGAAGAAACTAGCACAGGTTTTAAACAATCGTCATTATTTCAATCCAACTAAAAAAAGATGCCATTATACTTTGTTCTTATCCGAAATTTCCTCAACTTTATAAAAATACCTCTACAATATTCTCGTACCTACTGCAAAAAAAAAAACTAATCACTTCAGTTTTTTTTTAATTAATTTTTTTTCAAGGGATCACCGCTCGCATATCTCTTTGTCAGAATCCCTATCTGTTGTGAAAATTTGTCCATAATTAAAGAACGATTATTTGAACAAGAAAGATTTACACTTATTCCATGATTTTTTTTATCCCATTTTTTTCTACAGGCGCTAAGTTGTGTCCTCATATCACAAAGGCCATAGATCTTGCCAAGGTTAAAAAGGCTCTGAAAACAACTGGTATAGCAAAAGAATGCGCCGAATGTGTGAAGGCCGGAGGTCCTCCGGTCGGAGAAGATGACGAAGGGGTAATGAGATTTTAGTTGAATTTAAATAAATGAATAAAAAATAATGGAATAAGTAAAGCGAATGAATAATAATGATAATGGTAGAAAAAAAATGATGCGCGGTATTTAATTAGGAATAATATTTTCACCCAACAGTACGAGCCGTTCATACCAATACTTTGGATTTGTTTACGATGCGGTAGCCAAGGATGTGGTAGAGGACAAAGGCAGCATGCGCTTCAGCATTTTAAAACACCACGAAGCGACTGCCACTGTCTTACCTTGGACACACATCGATGGAGTCTTTGGTGTTATTTATGTGAAAATGAGATAAACGCTGATTCTAGGTAGTTTGTAAATGATTGAAGATTAGACCAGAGGTCTGATATCGTTGTGTTATGGAATTGAGAAACATTTGAATCTCTCGAATTTCAGAAAGAAATTGTTGGAATTGGTTGAGTTTATTAAGAAACAAGCCAACTCTGCCGTTCCCCAACCTCCGCCTGGGCCGGCTTTACCTGTTATCGCACTTCCGTATAACGTCGACGATAACAGCAAAGATGCCAAGGATTTAGACAATAAAAAGAAGACTATGATCCCCACGAATTTGTCTAGAGTAAAGGTGCGGAGTTGGTCGCTACCTTGAAAATAGTTTCAAATACCATTCACATCAGCATGCAAAGTTTAAACTAACTCGATTTTATACACCCCTAAACATTTTCAGGGGCTGACAAACCTGGGTAATACTTGCTTTCTAAACGCGGTAATGCAATGCTTGGCACAGACGCCATTTCTTGTCAAAGTTTTAGAGGATCTCAGGGAACCTGGTGAAAGGTTTCTACTACCCGGTGGTAAATTCAAAGCGACACCAAATTCCGAGGAAATAGAATTGGTAATTTGATTATTTTTTTATTTTTCAATAAAATTTAATCCCCGATCTGTACGACTTATTCTGTTACACGTTATGTTTTAGCCTCAGATCGAAGGTACTCTAGACGCTTGGGGTAGCGTGACGTCAATTCTCCACAAAACTTTAACGGATATGCAATCTTCTAGCGGTTCTGATGTCTACACGCCCTCCCAATTGTTGAAAGCAATAGCATCTAGATTGCACCAATTCGGTGGCGGAGATCAGCACGATTCCCACGAGCTGTTGAGACACTTACTGGAATTAGTACAAAAAGAAGACCTGAGGAGATACCAGACAATAATATTGAATCAGGTTGGACTGAGTGGTAAAACAAACCCGCACGGCGTTGAAGAAAATCTTAAATCTCGCGTCAAATTTTACGGCAATCAAGCTAGCGCCAGATTGTTGGGACCCGAACGAGTTTTCAGAGGGGTTCTTGTCTCCACTCTGGAATGCTTAGAGTGTCATCACTCTTCGCATCGTACCGAGCCTTTCCTGGACCTCAGTTTGCCCGTTATGGCAGACAAGCCTCAGCCGCCTGTTCTGAAGTGAGAAAATCTCCTTTATTCAAAATCCCGACATCCAAGGCTTGGAATTCTTCCATTTAGCTGTAATTGTGACAAAATTTCTTTTCAGAAGGAAGAATAGCGGCCTGGAAGAAACCTTCGACCTAATGGGCAACAGCACTTCTACCGCCCCATCTAAACATCAATTAAAAAAAGAACGCAAAGCTGCTAAAAAGAATCGCAAGAACAGAAGACAGCATTCAGCCAACGGAGACTCTCTCTCTAATCAAAATAGTATAACCGAAGAGAATCAGGAGAACAATTCCGAAAGTGGTGCGTGTCTCCGCATTTCGGATCCTGAAATTTATTCTCCATGCATAAATTGTGGAAGTTAATGGAATTGTAATTGCTTTCAGAAGAAAGCGACGCCGACGTTGAGGACAACATTGAATCTGAAGCTTTGTCGCGTCCTGAAGTTGGTGAATCTGGCTACAGCTCTGAGAAACCGTCAGCTATGGCTAGCCCGGTATCACCGGGTGGTTCTATGCCGACTAACAATGAAGAAAAGAATGTTTCTGCTTCAAACGACTTGATAATAGATAAAGGCGAGAGTCTAACGAGCCCAACGGACAACTCTGCGGATTCAATGACCATGAAAACCTCTAGTTACATAAATACGCAGTATACTCCAAGCCCCACCGACGTATCTATGACAGATTTAACTCAACTGAAATTTCCGGCCGAATCATCGAGCTCTGAAAAACTGAATATGCCGATTACAGAGAGCCCCGTTAGCCCCGAGAACATCGATGCTTCAAATCCCACAAATTGGCACCTTCCAAGCTTCTCATTGGCTAATTCATTGACAGTAAATTCGGACCTGACCAGTCCAGAAGGGCCCACAGTCAGCCCATTGAGTACCTCAATCACGTCCAAGGACAGTCCTACAAGTCCTGTATCTAGCGCTGTCCAAAGTCCGAGTGTTGAGAGAATCGAGAGACCGATATCAAGGCTGGATATAATAAAGCCAGAGACGAGAGAGATCAAAGAAGATTCACCCAGGTGTGTAATAAAGGGATTTGTATGTATTTTTCTCTACAAAGACGAACAAATGTTATTCTGTTATATTCTGCGCACAGGAGATCCGCCGGCGATTTAGAAACGATTAATTATCACTCTAAAAGGAACGTGAAAAAAGAACAGGCCAATCAGAACGGCGTGGAAGAAGTAACCTCCGGTTTATCCAGACTAGGAGTGACGGGGAACGGCCATCAATCTCCGTCTCGCTATCCGAGCGAGGATGGAGAATGCTCGGTTCAATCTTGCCTGAATCAATTTACAGCTCTGGAATTGATGAGCGGAAACAATAAAGTTGGCTGCGAAGCCTGTACCGCGAGAGAAAACAAGGTGACTAGAGAAAAAGGGGATATAAACTGAATTCGTATTTCCAATCTTATTATATCTTTTCAAATAATCCCAAATAATTATCGATGCTTTTTTCTTATTGAAAACAGGGTAAAGAGGGCAAGATGATCTGCTGCCCAAGCACGAAACAATATCTAATCTCAAGAGCACCGGCCGTGCTAATTCTTCACCTAAAGAGATTCCAACTGCAAAGAGTAGTCTTCCGCAAGGTCACCAAACACGTGGCTTTCCCAACAATGTTAGACCTCGCTCCTGTCTGCAGAGGCAACATCGGACCCAGACTTTATTCGTTGTATGGTGTTGTTGAACACAGCGGTACCCTGCACGGTGGACATTACGTTGCCTACGTCAAGGTACCCCGGGGATATTATTTATAGAAAATGTTGAAGAAAGAGAATAATTCTTCATGTTTATACCTTCATTTTTTATAGACGAGACCACCGCTAGGTCCTGACGATCCAAGGTGGTCGTTCTTACCAGCAAAAGACACGCCAGACGCAGAGGATGGCGTTAGGAATTGTAATTCCGATGATTCAGAGGGTGAAGAAGCGTCGGCGAGATCTCCGCTCACTTGCGAACCACCTCCTGGTCGATGGTACTTCATTTCCGATTCTAGGTAAACGGAGACGCTGTTTATTTTGGTTTATCTAATCTGTGATGTACGGTTTAATCGCACTGTGTTTTATTTTCTTCTTTTCTATTTAGAGTGATGGAGGTGGACGAGGCGAGAGTTCTCCAAAGTCAAGCGTACCTCTTGTTCTATGAAAGAATTCTATGAAAAAATAATCATTGATTAACAACACGTGAGATTAATTGTAATTTTTAAAGTATGAAGCACGTCGTTAAATAATACTCTAAACTGTAAATGATTTTTCTATATATACACCTAATAATAATCTGACCGCGAGGTACCTATAATGAATTTAATTTTTGCTAAAATCTTATAGTTTTTCTTTTCTTTTCTCTTTTTCGAGTGATTCATTTTATTGAAGAAATTAATGAAAATCCTTCAATCTCATCTCATATACATATATACCTATATATGTGTATATATATACATACACAGATAATAATGTGCGAAAATCACAGAACTGGCGTCACTTCACCTACAGAAACGCGACGGTACCTATTTATGCCAATTAAATTGAATGATAGTTTGTTAGATAGACAAGATTTCTATTAGTTTCTCACTCGAGGGTTATTCTAGTTTAAATGGAGAAATAAATTTTGGAAATTGTATAGCTACAACAGTCTTAAGAATTAATTATTTCACGATATGTCGCATTTACTGCCAATTTTTTAAAAATGTTATACATATTTGGAAAAGTCTCTTTAACAAGGTCAACACACTTGTAATGATTAATAATTTCAGATAAATATTATAGTGGCTTGCAAATGTGTTGATAAATGAACAAATAAATAAATAAATTGAGTAGAACAGCTTTACTTGAGGGATTATTGATGATCCTCTCTTTACCTTCCCGCCAAACGCATTTTGTGAAGTAAAATAGTTCAGAGAATTTCTTTTTCATATTTGTAATAACTGTAATTACTTTACTTAGCAAATTTATTAATGTGAATGATTTTTTTTCCCCCGTTTACCTTTTCATTCTCTTTTTGTTACAACTTTACAGTCGTACTATTAGAGTTTTACTCTTTATAATATTATCGTAATATCAAAAATACTTAACGTTGTTGTTTTAGTAATTGGCTTTAGTAATTATTATTATTATTATGATTATTATTATTATATTATATAAAAATATTGTAGTTGTTAATATACTTATTCTTATCGTAAAAATAAATAGTTGCAGTGTATAATTAATGTGCTTTCAATCAATACCTTCATCAATTCTCACCCTTTAGTAATATATATATGTATATATTTTTTTTCTTCTCTTCTATTTTCGACAATCACTCGAATAGCAATTTAAATAGAAAAACATTTATTTCACAATCCATCTGCAGTAACATTGATACAAATTTTTTTTATATATAATATAATATATATATATATAATTTTTTTTTCTTCATATAATATTAACATAATAATATTATTGTTTCTTGTATACATGACGCAAAACACGTGTGTATTAAAATTCAATAATTATAATATAGTCAATTTGTTCGCCGCAACATATTACATTACTTGATTATTTTAGTTTTTCTTTTGTTTTGTTTGTTATTTTCTGTTTTTCTGGATTACTTTTTTCTATTTCTTCTTATCATCTCGACACCAAGTCACTACAGCTAACAATTAATATACATATATATATATATATGTGTATATGTATACATATATATATATATATATATGTATATGTATTTTATTCTATTTATTTTTTTCACTTTTATTTCCTTTTTTTGTCTTCTCTCTATATTTTTTTTTTTTTTAATTTTTTTTTCAGATTCTTGATATTATTATACTAATATTAGACAACAATTTACTGGTACGTTTTAACGTATATAGAAAATAAAAATCAAATAAGTTTTTATATATATATATATATATTTTTTTTTCATATGATAATATCTATTCGTCTGCAATACACGGTATTGCATCCTCAGTGCTGAATACACATACATGCTTCTACATATCCTATTACACTATTAAATTCAACTCATTTTCAGAAAAGAAAATAAATGAAAAATAATAATGATAATGATAATAATGATAAATCAAAAACCAATGAAATTTCTCACGATCCATATTCCTGACAGTATTCCAAATCTCTTGTATCTTCGGCATTGTTTGATTCGCACAAATATATACACCTACTAAATTATTCACGTAACGCTTGTTCTTTCTTTCCTTCTTTCTGTCGTTTTTTCTCTTTACTTTAAACTAATGAAAAAAAAAAAGAAAGTTGAACAATTACTTGACTTTGATACTTGCGGAGATACAGTTGTATCTTTGATATAGGTATAGGATAGAGTTTGAAATATTAATAAATAAATGAACATATTTCAATGTTAAAGAAATAAAAAAAATTTTAAAAAAAATAAATTGTAAATAAATTCAAGAATTTCTTCCGAAATTCAATTGTATGATAATTCTGGCAGCGAAAAAAATGGATTCAAAATTGATTCAAAATTGAAGCTAAACGCGTCTTGTGCTCGATTACTCTCGACAAAAAAAAAAAAAAAAACACCTATCATTATTCTAACGGATATTTAGCATCGGATTACGCATATTTAGATGACAATAAATTATGCAAACTATGTATAATATAGGCTTTCAAAGTTCACAGCCGCTAAATGTGCCCGAGCGATACACACGTTACTCTTTCCTCGTACGTGAAATTTTTTATAAACTAAGTAGATACATGCGAATATTTAAATCTATGATGTCTCGTGTGTATGTATCGTCTTAGCGTTTCCCTCGAATCATTCTAATATTATCGTTAATATAAATTTATTATTTCTTTGAAACTAAAGAAATGAACATCGTTAATGACCCTTGTGCGTTTGAAACAATTTCTCTCAATGTATGTATGTATGTATGTATGTACTGTACATACGTACATACATACCTATTAAAATTTCGTTTCGAGAAAAAGCTAGATCATTTATTTATCAAATGAAGCCCAAGGATTGATTCAGAAGACTCAATGTGAGTTGTATGAAATCCGCACTTCTCTTATTTAATTAAGGTATATTCAACATTTTAATGATGAAACTTTAACGTAATTATGTAGATTATGTATATCCTAACGATTATTCTTAAAATATAAAATGCTTGTTTTGTTATAATGCCCGATATTCTGCGAGCTGTAAATTAGATGAACATCTATTTTAAAAACACGCAGATATATATATATATATATGTATATGTATATACTGTGGATAAAGATATTATACCGCTACTATATTCACCGCTCCGCTATATATATAAAAAAAAAAGAAAGAAAAAATACAAGTTAGCAATAAAATCTAGCCGAAGGGAGAAATATGTTCAGTAGGCGAATGATGAAAAATTATCATTAATTTACAATATTATAACATAAATAATTTATACATATATATTAAAACTTCAACCCACGCCTCTTGAATACATGAAGAGCAAGAAGAAAAAATAAAAATTAATCTTTTTCTTTTTTTCTTTTATATGATACTGTGTAATAAAATATTAAGAGAGATTTGGTTTGATCTTTTCCGTAAATCAAGTCTGGATTGATAAAATCTAAATAATAATAATAATAATAATAATCATAATAATAAAGATAAAAAAAAAAACGCAGGTCAATTTCTCCTCAAAACAAACAAAACAAACAATAACAATTATATTTTCTCGCAATTTAGTGCGAAACAGTCTACGGATAAGGAGAGAAAAAAAAGATGTATCTCACCTTAAAGAGAACATCTTCTCTCGATATCGTAACAGGATACAAATAACAATCTTTCTACATGACGTTTCAAGGGTGTAAAAATCGAGTCAACGGACTTAGTATATTAATTTCAATCGCAAGGCAGGGTTCCAGCCCGCCATATAGATTTTTCGTCCATGACAAAAAAAAAACCCACGTATTATATACACATATCCACTTTAAAAGGATAATAATAAACGTCAAATTACAATTTCCTCTACCCATAATATAAACGTTTAATTAATAATCGTCTGGATAAAGCCGGCAGAATATAAACTAGCCTCTTGTAACAAAAAAGAAAAGCGAGAAAAAAACCGCAATATTTTATACGCAACGGATATCAGCACTCATATACCAGCTTATAAGACAAAGATCGATCTCATACAGATATATATATCTGAATGGAAAAATGATCGACTGATCGCTCGTAGAGAGAGAGCGTAACAAGTTGAATAAATAATAATCTATCTTCGAAAACTCCATACCCAGAACTCGTGCCAATATCATAATTGCAAAATATCATCCGGATTTTCTACGGTTTTGGAAACATTGCCAATATAGCGGCGCATATTTGCTGAGGGTCCGTTTCGTGGGGATGAAGCGCCATCGCAGCCTGTACTTGTTCGTCGGGAAATATATTAGCCAAATGATAATGAAGGCGTCGTCTCGCGTCGTGATTTTGCGCACCCCAAGACGTACGAAGACCTTGAGCGGGCGGCGGTGAGGGAAGAAGATTCAACTGTGGATCCGAAGCCCCCAAACGCTGGGCTCTCGAAGAAACTGGATGATTTTTACCGTGGGCTGGCCATGCCCGATAAGAGTCCGGAGCCGATGCTATGCGTGTAACATGTTGATGATGATGCTCGGGATGATCCCAGCTAGGATAAAAAAGTTTCGTTTAAATAATTTTCAAACTCCAAATTGATCGATATTCGCCAATCATTTGAATAATACCTCATAGAAACTGGGTACGGAGTTTCGCTGCTCGCATGCCTGGTTAGCGGTCTATGCTGCATCGTAGAATGTGTGCTGATTACATTTTGCTGTTGTAGATTTTGGTGAGATTGATGGGGTTGTTGTTGTTGTTGATATCTTCTCAATTGATAAAGTCTCGGATCACATGCTGGATTCAGAGTTAATTGGCGTTGTAATTTTCTGTGCATATTAGCCGGTTCTGCATCAGAATTAGCTACTCTTTGACCAGAGTTAGCCCATCCAACCTGAGCCGGATATCCTAGAAGTAGAAAAAAGTTCCCATTAAAAAAAGTAACAGCCAACGGAACCTAATCAACGAAATATACGATCTAAAACGTCCGTAATACCTTGAGGATTCAGGGCGCTGGTTATCTGCTGAGCATAAGCAGCGGGATTAGACGTTCCGTCCGCGGTAACATTTTCGACAGATCTACTCTTAGGGACGGAAGATGATTGGATAGATGTCACGGCCGACCTTGCCTTACAAAGTGGCTGATGCTGTGTCATCCCGGTAGCAGAATTAGACGGAGGTAAAGGCAAGCTTAGACTAGGACCTCGAGCTTGAAGATGACGTTGTGCGTGTTCCACGAGCCGTTCTGTTACGGATTTATGAGGATGCGGTCCTCGCTCTGGATGACGAAATTTGCACTTGTTACCGTAAGTGCATTTCTGGGGATGAATAGAAAAGGGATAAGATATTGTATAATAAAGTCAATAACGAAGAGACTGACATGAGATTGTTTCAATTTGACAATTTTACCTTTGCATAAGGACAGGGAGGTGCTGGATCTGTCCTCCTCGGTCCTATCTTCAAAAAATTGTCTAAAGTTGGTCCGCTTCTGCCTAGCGGATCGTCAGGAGGCATAAATCTGTCGTTGACAAAACTATACATGAGTATTCTCTCCTCGACGACTTTACGAAACTCTGGACTCTCCTGTGCAAGATCTCTGTAATTATCATTGCTGACTACAATGCCATCGAGTTCAGCACCCAAGCGAAGAATGTATCTGTCGTCGTAGCATATCATCCGTTTGCCTCCGACCAGTCTGGTGAGAAAGTGCAAAATTGACAGAGTGAAAATATCGCAAAGGAGATATCTAAAATTCTTTTTTCTTAAAGCCAAAAGGGCGTATCTGAAAAAAAAATTTTTTTTTTTTCGTTTTTCTTATAGATATCTACGTTTTTAACATTCCCAAGTTGATTGGCTTTAGTAACGCGATATGATAGCGTGAGAAAGTCAGAAATTGATCAATCATGCGAACCTCGAAGGTGTGAATACCAGAAGTCGATCCTTCTCCAATTCCCCAAGAATTTCTTGATCTATTATAGGATTGTCTGGTCTGGGAGCTTCCTTCCGCCACTTTGGTACAAAGACCGTGATTTCTTTGTGCCCTCTGTTTCTGAACCAATCGACACAAATCTTGATCCCTCTGCACGAGAACAGCTCTTTATTACCATGGCTCATCGCGACGTTGCTACCATCTATAACAACAGGCCTTAAGACTGTAGTCTGAGGTGCGTCGTCAACCGTGATATCAGAGTCCAAAAGGAGATCTGGATCGTCCGTGGTGTCGGCTAGCTTCGGTGAACTAGCTCCGAGTTTGATTAACTCTGCTAATAGCTCGTTTTGGCCTGGATCAGGACCCAGCTTGTGGAGTGCAGCCTGAACCAGACGTTCCGTGTATCCGAGTTTCAGTGCGAACTCAACTCTCGCTGTGTATCCTTTAATGGAAAAAAACGCTCATTTATAAACTGCCAATCTTTGGCTTTCGAAAATTGAATAGATATTTCCTCAGGGATGATTCCCCGCGGATCTTAAGATCATAGAAGTAATCTTACCAGGGCTCTGCGTCGGTGATGGACCCTGGACTGTGACGTATTCAGCAAATTCAGCAGCCAGGGTGTCGGACGTCGTGCGTGAGACATCCGAATGAGTTGATGAAGAGACTTGGGATTCAAGACGTGGGTGGGCAGCTGATCCGACCGAGTCTTCCGCCTCGTAATCACTGTCGTAAGAAGAATCTTCAGCATCGGCTCCGTTTCCTGCACCGAGTACAGTGCAGTCAACGTATCTCTGCAACGAATAATCAATTTTTTTTAAGATTAATATCTTTCATTTTACAATTATAAATCCAATCATAATGTTTTTTTTTTTTTTTTTTTTTTGCTAATGTCTTGGGTATTGATTATTTGGGATAAGGAAATCCCTGAGAATGAGATAATACCATTTGTTTTTTTTAAATCCAGTTAAACAAACAGGAGAGATCGAGTTCTTTTTATTTGTTCCAAGGATCTAGCTGTAGCTAGTTGAAGTATAAATAATATCTTCAAGTTCTTGTATTATGTGATATTGGACTGTTTACCTCGTAACCAGGTCAGTATAATTATTATGGAATAAAAGCCTTCGTGGAATTATTATTCGTGTTATTATTATAGATCGCGATAAATACGTGTACAGAGGTTTTTTCTATAGAAGAATTTGGAAAGCTGGACGAAAAACGAAAATTGAGTAATCTACGCATATATAGATATATAGAAAAGACAAATTACAAAACTTATAAATAGTGTAAATGTGTGAGTGGAGTAGGATATTTGGAGAGATCCAAATCGTCTATAATCTAAGATCTTAAAAAACAGATTAAAACGCGAGATTTTTCCGCTGAAAAACAATGAAATTAAGAAGAAAAAAAAAAATACGACTTTTGGGTAAACGTGATAAAGTGCGGTATTAGCGAACTTTATGTGAATAATAATAATTATGACACATGAAATGATAGAAAATAAATGAATATAATAGAAATTTTGTATATATATTTCTTTGTACCTGTTACATACTGCACGTCGTAATAATATATAGCCGAAGTGTGTATAAGGATCTGTTGTAAATTCTTTTATATACGATAATAAATAATAATAGTTAATTGACAACCCGGAACTGGTCCCGGGGTCTATAGATACAGATACAGGTAGTACAAATTACAAAGCAGCTATACAGAACGCAGGTATATACCTATGTTTGTCTTTAGTTTCGTAACACGATCAATGGCCGCGTATAAGTATGTATGTATGTATGTAGACATACCTCCTGCGTTATTAGACGGTAACCGCACCGAAGTTAAATTATCGAAAAACAATTCCTAAAATTCTAATAGAATTGAAATATTCGTAAAACTACATATATGGCGAAATTAAAGCCTGCGAAACCCTTTCGAATACGACATGCAAGAATTCATTTAATGAATCGTTTGTTATTTTATTACGAAAGAACCTGAAACAATTGGAGCAAATCTATGAGAAAATACAGATCTTAGATTATCCGAAAATCCGAACATAAGAGTTCTTGTCTTTACATTTTTTCAGGTCAGAGAAAAAGGGGGGAGAAAAATGATCTGATTCAAATAAATGAAATTAAAAAAAAAGTACAGTGTATAGTTTTCTCGCATTTTTTTCTCTGCCAATATTCAGACAATAAAACAACTAGAATTCAATTGTTAAGTCGTATTCTTTAAAATCTACGACACAGAACAATCGATCGAACAATCTTTGGTCCAATTTATCCATCTATAGACTTATATATACGCAGTTCTCGGTGTAACTTGTGATAAATATCATCTTATCAACAAAGATCAGAGATTTAACCACCCTTCGTCTTCAGCAAGTGCATTAGCATAGCTGGAAATGTTTCAGACAAAGATATATATATATATTGTATAAGTATATTTATAAACGCACGTGAAATACCTAATTAAGGGAAAAAAAAAAACGAATAATCTATGCGGGAATTTTGATGATCGCCCTAATTTTTGATGTACATATATTAAAGTATGTACCGTTATTCCATGTGTATAGTTGTATATATACGTTGATTCAGACGTTTAAAATCTACATACATGTACTTATGTATATATATATCTACCTATATACCTATATATCTATATATCTATATGGCCATTAGTTATCGGGTTGTAAATTGGTGTCTTAACCGTGCGAGCGCGCGATAGTAGATTGATATCTGGTTAGGGTAAAGGTGCAATTGGCACGTCGTAAACCTCGCAAACTCTCAATTACCATGAAGGATCAGCAAGCCAGGGGATCCAGCGAGCAGACCAAGCATAGTTTAAACATATCGTCGAAGCTGAGATGTGGTCATGGCATAAAGTCTTTGGGAGGAGATGAAATATAGTCATATATGTGTATATATATATATATATATGAGTCACGAGGAAATATAAGTATATATATACATATATATCTATATAAGTATTAAAAGTCAGTATTTGCATGGGTTATACGTGTATATATAATAACACCCGACGTCGAAAGGTTGCGGCCTCCTCAGCTCATAAATAAATTGGTCCATCGTGAAATTAAATTTTGCATAAGATTCAAAAGGGGAAGAAGGAAAGAAAAAAAAAAAGATAAACGATGTGCAAAAAAGGATAATAAATAGAGAAAAAAAAATAACCAGAGAAAAATGGAGTTAACATATTTAGATAATTTGATACTTTACTTCTCCTTTTCGTTTATTATATTAAAACTATAACTACATACGATACATGGCATTCACGTACGTCAGAGAATAATTGACCTTTTTATTTATTTTTTCCTTATGTCTATTGACCGTTAAGTTACCTGTTTTTAATTCAGGCTATACGAAAGAGAGGGAGAGAGGGAGAGAGGGAGTGAGGAATATTAAGAGAGAGAATATATGTTAACGAACATGATATAACTTTTTATATTCGGTTACCGGATATATGATATTCATTAACGGGAACATATTCATATGTGAAAGTCGCGATCAAAAAAAAAAAAAAACTTAGACCGTTTGATAACTGAAAAAAATAAAATAAAACATAACGAAATGAAGAAAGAACAAAAAAAAAAAAAAATTACATACGGCATATGTAAATATACTAATATGAAAGACAGAAATAATTGAGAAGTGGGAAAACGGTGTCTGGTGTCTGACTGCCCCGCTTTGCTCTGCTTTGCTCTGTTCTGAGCTCGTCTCTCATCATCAGCTAGCAGTAGCAGAAGCTGTTCAGCTTCTGCAATGAATTGATGGCAACCTTGCCAGATCAGCGCCACACAACACTCCCGGATCTGGTCTGGCTTGGCTTGGCCTGGCCTCTTCTAGCTCCGTATAGACGACGACCCACGTTTAAACGTATAATATATTTCCCGCTCATGTATACATATACGTATACGTGTATTTTATCTATATGCATATGTATAGGATACCTATACGTAATTTTATCTTGTATTAACGCATCATTTTTTAGTATTGGGAGTTTCATTACGCGTCCGACGACAGTGTACATATATCTATATATATAAACATAATTAGACATTGCAGTTAGGTACGTGTCACAATGTAAAAAGAATAAAACAAAAAAATATAAAGTAAAACAGAAAAACTCACAATACATTACACGTCTCTTCATACGCTATGTATACATATGCATATATTTAGAAGTGGGTATATATGTCATACGTCTGTGTAACGCTTATTTGATTGCGGTAAATGTATAATAATGATAATAAGAATAATAACGAAACATGATATATAATAAATAAACAAGAATCGTATGTGATTTAGTGTTCTGAATAACAATAAATAACGGGTCTGTATATTATATTAGAAAAAAAAAAGAAAAAAATGTAAAAATAAAATATATATATATAAATATTAAACGGAGAGTAAAAATCTACTTTTTCTACTAGTTTTCATTATTTATCCATTAATACTTGTATGTAACTGCAGTAGCTCTGTATACTATATTGATATACTGTTATACAGAATCTCTGTAAAATATCACACAGGAACTGCAGCCGCAGCAGCAGCAGCAGCAAGAGCTCAGAGTATCAGACGAGGATCAAGATCATAAATAAACCCACCACACCCGCCATATGCCGTAGTTATAAGGCATTAATTTATACCTAACTTGACTTTCCGACTTGGGTATATACACTTCAAAGTTAACGAACCGCTGTATAGAATAAATTTTCTTCATTTGTGAAATAATTTTTATCATTCATTTCCCGTTTCATATTACATCTAAAAAAATTTAAAAAAAATACATACATCGAAGAAATTTTTCCTGAAGTTCTTTTTTTTATATTAATTTTATTATAATTTACTTAAACTCGAGAATCATGTGAAATATAGAGCCAATATTATACCGTAAGGGTTTTGTGTTATGCATATGTATATATTATATAGGTATACGTATGCAGACAGACACATTCATAGTTATAAATGAGAAATGCACGTTAAGCACGCGTGCTTTTTACAACGCTATGTTTTTTTAACCACCGCCGGGCTGTGGCGTGTGTTATTCCAGTTTCTTTCTACGCCTCACGATCAGCCTCCTCCCTTCCTTCCTTCACCCTCCCTGTCTACCACGGCGAGCTAACTCTGTCGTTGTGCGTAGCGACGCATGCAACCTACAAATACCGTCGCCGTCGTTGCTGCTGCTGCTACTTACGTTATATACTATAATATACTATCATATAATAAAATATAATGCAAGCTATAAAAAGAAATTTGGGATAAAACGAGCATGTTACACATATAGATATATATTATAAATATATATTAATAATAACAGGAATATTCTTCTTTTCTACTTTTTTTTTTTTTTTTTTTAAAGGCTTTCCCCAAATTTTGACCGAGATAAAACGTGTTGAAATAATATCAATCATGTACATATATAACAAGGAATGTATAATTTATCCGGGAGAAGAAAGAAAGAGAAAAAAAAAAACAATTTGAACCAGAAACAAAAAAACAAGAAAAAGATGAGGATAATTATGTACGCTGTTGTTGCTGCAGCATAGCACAGCGAATTGTTGAACTTATATCACCGACTACTTGGCGCCGTTTTGTACAGCGACGAACGATCATATTATATAGTTCTGTATAAATAAAATAAAATAGAATATTAAGTAAAATAAAATAATAAATTACTATTATAATTGTATTGTTACTCTGGGCTCGATCCCGGTATTACTTAACCTCGTGGTGATTTTTTTGTTTCACGTTTTTACGACAATGAAAAGATAGATATTATAAGACAGAAAAAAAACGAAAGAAAGAAAGATAAGATTTTCTTTTTCCTCTCGCCCGCGTTGACAGACTCAATTATTTTTTCCCGTGTCTATATAGGTAGATATATGTATATGTATATATACCACGTGCGGATAGATTACACAATTTTTTTAATTTTTTTTTTTTTTTTATTTCGTTTCGTACGTTTCATTTCCATCAGTTTTGACACGTGTACCCCTCAAATTACGTAATTGAATTTTCGACTAGATTCTTGAATTATTATTTTTTTTTCTGTTCTTTTTTTTATAATTCAATTTTTTTAGATTGATTATAAATCGTCTCAATATCACGTTATACGTTATACCATCCCCATATACAATGCAAGTGTTGATATCATATGTACTCGGGTTAAACGATAAATAATATTTACTCTAATTGTATAAGCTCGAGGCATTATTTTATACAGTGATATAAGTGGTGTCATTAGATCGTAATTACATAGCTTATTACCAGTGAATAGTTGCGACTGCATACAATATATTATATACGTACACATAATGCCACGAGCAAGATAAATTCAGGATAATACTTTTCCAGCGTTAAATTAATTAATTAATTAAATTAATTAATCATATTCATTTATTTATTATACGTAAAATAAATCAAAAATAAAGCCCTCTTCTCCTCTATACCTGTACTGATACTTAATATTATACATGTATAATTATGCAACTGTGTCACCCTGCAGCCACCGCAGTAAACGCAGTCAACACACGTCAATTATAATGCCACTTCGATCGCAACAACGGAATGCGGGTAGCATATATAAATATAACACGAGTGTATATAGCTACACCTAATGCCGTAAATACATTTGCCAATCCAAGATATAGTAGTAATAGTAGTAGTAATAATAATAATAATGATATATTATTTTATATCGTGATAGTATGTAAAATATATAGTTTTGTTTATATTATTAATGACTGTAATTAATTATTTGATAATAAACGGAAATTTATGAATGATGGATTAACCAGTGATCAAATTCCGAGTAGTAATATGATATATTTATATGAATTAAAAAGAAGATTGTTAAAAATTGAACGTACTAGGTATAAGTATATATATACTGTTCGAGACTTTGTACCCCAAGAGTGTTATACGAATAACCGCAGAATAATTACAAAGTTCCTTCCTTCGCATATGGTGCAAGCGGAAAGCGGTAAACTAAACAAGTATATAAAGTTAAACCGAGTTTACGTCAGAGATTTTAATCTACGTCGGTTTCCTGTCACTTACAATAATTAGCGATAATGATAATAACACGGAGGAAAAAAAAAAAGTTGAAAAAAAAAAAAAAAATTACGAAATAAACTAAGTATAGAATTCGTAAAAAATAATAAGCTGTTAGTTTTATTTTATCTTTTGTCTATGATTATAGGTATAAATAGCTTTCTCCATTATTACCATTATCATTGTCATTATAATAATTATTATTATTTATGATATTCAAAGTAAGATATTAACGAATTCGTAAGATTGAATTTTTTTTCATCTATTTTTTTATTCTTCATTTCTTTTCTAGACACCAGGTACAGGCTCGCGCGTCAGTACACAGCTATGTAAGAGAGTTTCGATTAGGCAGAGAACTAGGCACTCTGCGGGAGTTAGGTACGTGATATTTGTATAATTTACCGAAGCCAAGAGTGTATAGAGGAGCCAAGAACCAACGAGTTGGTGAAAGTGAAATGAAAAAACATTGCAGCGTGTTAGTGACGACGACGACGACGACGACGCGACGCTACTGGAAATAATATCCTTTCGTAAGTTTTCTCGCAGAGAAAGCGCGGTAAATATACTTAGACGTATAATAAACCTATAAGTATATAATATATGTATATATATTCCGTACAACAACGTTGGATAATAATTTCATTCAAATCAGAGATAGCAGAAGAGAATACCCAATAAAGAAAAGAATAAAAACAATTAATCTCCGAGTAAATGTATTTCAATAGTTTCGATTGAATTGTCATTTTCTTATCTCCCGTTATATTACCGCACGCGCGTTAGGTTAGATAATTCGACATCGTGTACGACAATGACATTATTATATTATAACGTATCTACATGAATTTATTGTTTGAGTAATGAAAGAAATATAGAATGAATATTAAAATCCAGTTTTAGTTTTCTCTATCCATATAATATATAGCGTATAGTTTTAAACCGAAAGGTAAGAACTATGTGATAATAAATAAATTTAAAAAAAAATATATACATAAATAATTATATGGTATAATATTATATAGGGCAATCGAGAATAATAAATAAATGATCGAAATGAATGTCGTCACGATTCTCACCTTTCCGGCAACCGTCATCCTGCGTTATAACTTCTCTCTCTCTAATAACAGGTGGAGAAAAAAAAAGTATCCTTCCAAATGATGTAACGATAAACTTGTTTTATTTTTTTTAATTTTTCTATTTTATTTTCTTCCTCTTTTGACGGGTTTATTACTTCACTCTACCCTCACGTACGTAGATTAGTTTACGTACGTATGGGGAATAAAAGAAGAAGAAAAATATATATTCCCTTCCAAAAATGAATCTCACTAAATGAATCTCACTATCGCCGAAATCACTTTGACATCGTTACGTGTATCAATATCATATCCATATCACGTCACACTTTCACAATTTATTCACCGAGCTTTTTATAATCACGGGAAAAAAAATTTCGTTTCTTTAATTTCGTGTTAATTCTTAATTTTTTTTTTTTTTTTCTTCTTCTTCACAAGAATAAAACAGTCTGTATATATTATCACGTGTATTTAATAACCACACAAAATTCAACTCAGAATCACACCTGTTGCATAACCATCATACGAAGGAAAGTAGAAGCGGAAGAAACGTTCGAGAGTCGAATAAATAAAAAAAAAAGAGACGCGTACTTTCCGTACATATGTATAGATTTACGATAATACCGTGCACTATAATTATTCACAAACACGCGTCCGAGCACTACAACTACCGCCACTACAACTACTCGAAATAAAACTAGAAAACGAAAAAGAAATGAGCTCGAAAAAAGTTCGTATACATATATACGTACATATATATGTAAAAAAAAAAAAAAAACGGTAACGTGCGCGCCGACCGCTCGTGGCGACAGCCGGTTAGTGAATGGAGCTGGATATACAGTCGGAATGATCTCAACGTCACGGTTCCCTCTCTACTGACCACCTCGCCCTATCCCCACCGCGGGCTGATTATCATCCCCACGCTGTCTAACGGCTATCTCGCTCTGCGTTTATCTCCCTCTCTCTTCCTCTCTCGCGTTAGCATCAGCCCTTCTACTACTAGTTTAGTTAATTGTTTGTTTCGTGAGTGTCACGGGGCCCGCGGCACAGGCGTGTATGACGTCATTGGTAGGTAGACAGGCAGGTTATCGACGCGGTTTACGAAAGGTGTATATACACGTACGTGCGGTGGTACGAAACTTGGTAAACTGCAGACATACACAGACGTATTACGTTCTTTTGAGTTATTCATTATTACAGGAGATACTTTTTCAAACCTTTAATCAAACATACATCCTGTAAGTGAATAAAAATCGATTCGTATTATACCCTCGACTAAACATCAGACTACCCTTTTCTTTTTTTCTTTCATTCATTTTGATCCCCGTTTTATTTTCAACCGAGGATGAAAATCATGTCGAATAATGAAAAATCTTAGGAATCGAGGAACTCCTTAAGTATATCTTATACCTACACGGGGACGGACGTCACCACGGTCACCAAGCCGACTGGCCAATCGACAACGGGGACGCTGGATCCGGGTGTGGACGGTGGGGCACGGACACCCGGACACCCGGGAGGCTAGCTTGGCTTACAGACCGAACGATGGACGATGGACGATGGAACGGATGAACGGACGAACGGACGAGAAGGGAAGACGAAGTTGACTGCGTGTGCGGATGCCACCTGCCTCTCTGCCCGCGTTCATAGGTATAATATAAGAAGAAGAAGTGGAAAACGGTCAAAGACCCGTGCATCGAGGCGGGACGGCGTGGCACGGCACGGGATCTTTCTTTCTTTTCTTTCTATAAATTCAACCGACGACCGACGACAACTACAACACGACTATCATTTACTATATTGAACGACAGTTAATTTATGTATGCAGAAAATAAAGTCGGAATAAAAATATGTATTGGACTATACATAGATATAGTCGTAGAGGGTTTTAAACATTTGTTTATTTTTTATTTTTGTATTTTTTAAATCCCCGCGAAAGAGAGATGGATAAATGGGTTATCGCTAGAACCCGTGTATATCATCCTGTTTGTATCGCGTATCAGCGTAGTAAATATATATATTTATATATGCATGTAATGTATATAGTCACCGTGTTTCGTATAATATTATAATATATATTTCGACAGGCTGTATAATATGTATATATATTTTATTAACCAAGTTCTATACGTAGAATAAATCGAGGTCAAACAATCGATCTATACATGATATGTAGATTATTATAAGCAGCCCGAATTTATTGAGTATAGGTATATATGTATACTAAAAACGATGCCGCGACATCCGTGTATATTATATACTAGGTTTAACGATAAGATAAAAATTCATCTCTTTCCTCACGTTACATTAATATGCCCGCGACTACAATATAATATATATTATATCACACTCAACTCTGCAAGCGCTGATTTACATCAGATATTTTCATAGATAATTATTACTATTTTTTCCTGTTATAGTAATAAATAAAATAATGATATTTGAATATTATTAATTCCACATGAATGAATGAATGATTTAATTAATTTTGATTTTCAGATAGAAGAAAGAAAAAATAAAATAAAATAAGATAAAGACTGTTCAAAATTTTTATATGAATGTTACGATAAGGTGTCAGAAGATACTTGTATTGCTGCAACTCGCGGTATTACGCGTATATTGTATGTATATTTACGCAACTTGACCTCCAGGTTACATCATTCGTTTATCGAATCGAATGGAATCAAATTCTATATCATGTAGGTTTATTTAACCGCGTGCGCGGGTATGGCTATACTGCAAAACTGAATAAAAAGTAAAAAACCAACAAAAAAAAAAGAAAGAAAGAGAAAAAGAATTCTGAATCAAAATTATTATACATCAGATATATAATAGCTTTCATATAAATATACGTATACGTATAAATTTTGCAAACGAATTAAATGATGGTATAGGTACATATATACGAAATGCAGCCATATGCACATTTCAGATATTCAATATCCCAGATAGTCTCGTATTAATATATAACGCGTAGATTTTCATGCTGACTATAATGAGCCGTGCATGGCTCGCTATTATAACGTGACTCGGAGAGGTTTATACCGGATGTTAGAATCTCGTCGAAACCTGCATTTACACATACATATATAGGTATAGTATATACATATCTGCAGCCGCAGCAGCATGCAGCAGAAGTATCCGCGAGTATCAGCAGCCCGCAGATGTTGCAGTTATATAGCCGCAGATTAAACCGTGCGAAGAATTCCTCCGACCTTTCATTACATAATTTATAGAATATAATATCAGGGTGATTCTGGATTTTAGATATTTCATTTCGGAGGCTACCCCGCTGCAGTTGAAAAATCTTCGGAATTCGTTTAAAAGAAAATCAGCGAGGTCTTAATTGTTTTTTTTTTCTTTCTTAAATAGATAGACAAGGAGACTAGGTCAATCATTCCTGGCGCTAAACATTAATCGGCGCGGTTTTATATTTTGCTTCTTTTTTTCAAAAAGCTGAGAAAAATAAAAATAAAAATAAAATTTCTCAATAACGAGACTTGATTTTCCAACAAAACCCTCGGAGGAGGGCCGGGTGTTATGGCGTAAAATATGAAGGTGAGGCGTGGGCGTGATATATGTTTAACACGTTCGCGGTGTGCTCCAGTTCGACCTGTTCTTACACCGGCTTGCGAATCTCTACCGAGCAGTAGCTACCCAAGTAGCTGCCCGCACAGCAGCAACCGGTAGTTTCATATACGTAAGATATACGCCTACCTTGCGATTATATTGCACATCGCGTATATTAAAACATACATTATATACAGCGTAAACGAAACGAACTACAAAATTTTATATATTATTTTCGCAAGTTTGGGTAAAAAGAATTTAAAAAAAAATAAAATAAAATAAAATAAAAATCTTTCAAATTAAAAAACAAAGGACGATTCTTCGTTTATATACGTATATTAGAAAATATCATGTTCGGATATCAATCGTCCTGTGCAGGATTATTTCAAGTATAAAATAAAACGTACTAGATTATATATAGATATGCATTGTATATAACGTTACGTAACACGCGGATGTTGGTAATATATATGTATATAATATATATGAACGTTGCCATCCAACGACCAGGGATCAGAGATCGGATCGTCGGTGGGTAGGTAGGTTTACGGAGAAAGGTAAGGTCCGTAGATTACAGGTAAGTATACAGCTTGCACTATCGGCTACCGCGTACTTCGGTCAATTTATATATTATCTAGAAATATCCCGATTAGAGGTATGTATGTATAAATACGTATTATATAACATACGATTATTTATTTACCGATATTTATACACTATGACGATAACCATGATACAATTCCTATACATTATTATGTGCAAAAATTGCATTTCGAAATTTTGATAATCATAAGTCTTGAAAAACAAAAAAAAATAACGACGAGATAATTGAATCATTATAACGTATCTACTATGAAAAACGATCTGAAATAATAATAGGCCATGATAATCCGCGTTCTAATAATAAGCTGCATCATAATTTCTCTATGTAGGTAGATACCCGTATATACATCCGTGTACAAATCGACGTGAAATAGTTGTACCAATTTGTAGCCGCATCCCTCCTGCACCTATACATGTAACTCCATCCCACCGTTCCACCACCCTCTAAGGACTTTCACCTCGTACCATAGACAGAGAGTTGGTACCGGATTTGAACAGCCGTAGGTACTATACAGTATACGGTTTTGTTGCAGCTCCGCAACCGCGGCGATGACCTGGGTGTGTTACACCGCGCGAGAAAATCGCCCCGGACATATCTTTCTGTGTTTTTTTTTTTTTTCTACTTCTTCCAATGTACAGAATCGACGATTTGTTGTATTATTTATATACGAGCGACAAATTATTTCATATATATTTATATATTATCTTTTCTTTTAATATCGTATCATATATATATGTATAATGACGGTTTATATATCATATTATAATCTAATATAATATCGTATATAAGATTTGAATGTAAAAATTGTAAATCTGAAGCTAAAAGCGTAGGTCGACGCGCTTGTTGCGGATAGAATATAGATGTGGATGTAATATCCTTGATTGTGACCCAGAGCCTCGAGCCAGAGTAGGTCCGGTGAAAGATATCCTCGACTCTGACCTACTCTTGTATAGTAGTCAGCTGTGCAATACTGTTGTGTATAGTACCTAACCATATACTCCCTGCAGCGACTCCAACTCCCGCTTTACCTGCTGCACCACTGTGCGGATGCACGCTATCAACCACCAGATAAAATCATCTTCCGTATCCATTTACTCACTTTATATATTCATCTATATATATATATATATATATTTTTAGAATTTTTTTTTTTTAACTCTCAGGAATTTCATTATTTTTATATTAGTTTTGAATATATGATACGAAATTGCAAAAGATCTTGTGTATATACACGGTGTTCTTTTTTCTATTCTTTTTTTGTATAGGTACACGCAGTCATTTGAAACGTTCGGGGTTAAATCGTATCCTGTACGCCCACCATAAATCATTTATGTTGGTATAGATATATAGATATATATATATAGGTATATATACTAGATATGAATGTCGGTTCTAAGAAGTGGAAACAATGTGTGGATTAGATACCTATAGAGATCGTTGAATATTACTATATTATATCGACGGCTGGGCGGAAGAAGAGCCTATCTCAGAAAATTGGTGAAGAAGAGCCTAACTCAGAAAATCGGTGAAGAAGAGACTATCTCAGAAAATTCGTGAAAAAGCGCTTATTTCACGTTTAATCGCAGAACATGCTATCTCACAAAAATATTTCGCTTGGAAAATTTTGTAGTGTTACCCCTGGCAGCGGGAGTTGCATTTATTTGAAAATTGTGTCCGCTGTGTTCACTATCTCGTTGATGCAACTCCCGCTGCCAGGGGTAACACTACAAAATTTTCCAAGTGAAATATTTTTGTGAGATAGCATGTTCTGCGATTAAACGTGAAATAAGCGCTTTTTCACGAGTTTTCTGAGATAGTCTCTTCTTCACCGATTTTCTGAGTTAGGCTCTTCTTCACCGATTTTCTGAGATAGGCTCTTCTTCCGCCCAGCCGTCGATATGATCATTGATATATATATTAGACGTATATACAAATAAATATATATACGCATTATATTGGACAACTATTATATATATGAGCCATTATAATATTAGTATTTACAATTAGAGGGATAAATGAAAGAATACATGTGTAATCGAAGCTGCAGAATGCAATTTGATTAATAAATTCATAACGTAAAACGAAAAAAAGGGAAATCAAATGAAATCGTTGTACACGGTGGAAATTATTATAAGCGATAAAATAATAATATATATATGTGTGTAGTTAATGTTTAATTTTCTGTTATAACCGAAGGCTGACCGGTTTTATTTTCGGCAAATTTCATTCACGAAATTAATACATATATTATACGCAGCTTGATCTTCATCTATGGTCTATTAGGTACCCGTTCAAAATACGTATATAATCGTTATATATATATATATATGTACACACTTATATAGGTATGTTTATATAGTCGTCATTGACGTAGCTATTGCAGAGAACGAACGCGGATGATCAAATGAAAAGACGTTAAGGCGCCGCGATATACTCGACTTCCGGGCAAGCAAACCGCGAATAACCGGTTATATTCAACCGATCGCTAACCACCGAACAAACCGATTGCGAATATAGCCAAGGATTCCTTATTTTCAGTATAAATTCGCGATACTTGTACATATATATTATATCAATAATATATATATTATACAATACTAGATCTTGTATACATGATAATTCCGCGTATAAAATAATTAAAAACTTCAAAGATTCGCTAAATTATTTGTCTTAGTTTTAATAATTGTTCATTATTATAAAACGTTGTTAATGATAATAAAAAAATTATGAAATATGATCTAGTTTTGTTTTTTGTTTTTTCAAATACATACCTAACACGTATGCGGCTATTCATCAATCACTGTAAAACCGAATTAACTATATACCTACTTACTAGTTTGAAGAAAAAAAAAAAAAAAAAAATAAGCTTGTCGAACAGTGTATATATAATATCAACAGGTTTGGTGAATGGCTATAATAATAATGATACTACAGCGTGTAACAATTATCGTGATATGATATGATAAGCTGATGATGGTGAATGATTATAGAAAGAAAAAGAAAAAAGAAAAATAAATGAAAAATAAAATCATTAACAAAAATAATCACGTATAGGTATGCATGTACTATATTCGCGAATCGAACAACGACGAGGGAATGTTGTAGCAGGAGATAAGCCAATTTGCATATACCTAACCCGACACCGTCCGTAGCAGCAACGAGCCGCTGTATGCTGTACCAAATCCGAACAAGCTAAACCAGTGTTATCGGCTATATTAGGTATGCCTATATCGACAATCGAGATCAGAGGGAAATAGAGAAAGAAAATAGAATAGAATATTAATATTAATATTAATATTTTTTTATTCTTTATTTGACAATCCGTGTTATCGTCTTTGTACAACTATTTTCGTAGTACTATTAATTCGTCACCGGATATATAGTTTAGCAATTATTGATACTTATAGGTATATCTATATGTGTAGTGGCGCAGGACGTGCGTCCGGAGAACGCGGACTTTCTTACGCGAAGCTATAGGGAAATCGAGATTTCACTTTGACGTCTGTGCCGACGTGTATAGGTAGGTATATACATCTAGATAGAGTGCGGGAGTTCTGACGTAGAATTTCGGGAATATCTACTCGTTACTACTACTTCAATACTACTTCTTACATATGTGTGTATAATTATTTCGTATTTTGCCTACATCCGCGCGATGGTTTTTAGAAGTATCGAATATTACAAGGATCACCGGTAAATTGAAGGATTTCGTATTTGTGTGATTGTATAGTTTTATCAAAAATTATACAAAAATGGGAGAAAAAAAATAATAATAATAATAATATAAAATAAGTGCAGAAATTATTTTGTACTACATACAGGTGACGCAATTTAACAAATCTATTTAGATTGCAGGTGACAATGCGACGAAGTATATAAGTCACTTCAGAATATAACAATCAAGTTCGGCAAATTCTATACATATGTATAATAGGATTAGAGAAATCATTTTCTTGTACTTTTTGTTTGTTTGATTATTATTTATTTCATAGTATGTACCTTAAATCATTGAAATTACTTTTTTTTTTATAATATATACTATGTATATATGATAATTGTTAGATATGTACACGCTATTGATTATGTGTTATAGATATATATAGCCAATACTGTAACTATCACAGTGGCTTAACCGAGCGTAATGAAATCATAGCCATATCGGGAGCTCCGATTTGCAATCAAGCGTTGCTATACGTATGTTTTTACCTAAGTATATGTATATAAATATATGTATATATTATATATACTATTACTATATACCTACATATAGCGTATTTATCTATGGGTCGGTGGTTGGTAAAGGAGTAAAAATATCGTATAAAACCGTCCATGGATCATTGCTTATTATGTAGACACCTGCACGCATGATTGACTCGATACGGTTTAGATTTATTTAAAGCGTATTAGTAATCGCGAACTTAGTGTATTATATATAATATATAATATATATATATACTATCTATGAACAATATGAAATTATATTTTATAAATGTAAATATAAATTATATTGTATTTTTTCAAATAAATATAATATTATAAATTTTCTTTTTTTTTAATATAAATCGAATTTACTTTTTAATTGCATCTATACCTACTTCATCCATTCATTCATTCATTCATGATAAATTTATTTATATATTCATATTTATGCGCGTTTCAATAATATATTTATACATATGCGTGTGATTTAATAAAATCCGTTAAAAATGTGTAAAAAAAAAAAAAGAAAATTTTTCTTTTTCACTATAATTTCGATAGTATAGGATATAAGCTGCTGCAGAAAATTTCGCGAGACTTGACTAAAATTTCGAAGAAAAACTATGCGTAGTACATAGATTATACCTATATATCAATCTTTTTTTTTACTATTTGTCAAAAGTACATAAATATATTCCGTGTCGATGTATTACATTATTCGCGTCATAAAGAAGTCCGAAATCATTTTTTTTTTTTCTACTTCAGTCGAATTCGATGTGTAGATATATGAATTGACGCCACATATATATACCTATATATCATCAAGCTATGTATTATTTATATATAAATCATGAATAAATCTTTCAAGCAAATCTATCGATGCAAATATTTGTGAAATCTATACGTTTAGTAAATCAATATAATATGTATAAATACAGCCTGAAATCACGGTGAGGATTATAATAATTTGGTTAGTTTCAAAATTATTGCATTATAGATATACATTTAATTAAATTTAAAGCGACTGCAATGATCTGTCTAGACCGTTTATCCTTCACGTAATACGTATATTATTTGATTAAAAAACCAAATATATATATAGCCATATAGATATTCGTAACTGTATATAAATCGGCCGGATTGTAATAAACTATGACGTATACGATTATCATTTATGTTATTTATTCATTTTGAATTTTTATACACCGGAAATAAGGACGCGTGTCTCTCGACATGGATAATCGATCGTTCAATATATTATCAATCAATGCAGGTTTATATAAGTGTATTATATAGGTATATAGGTATATATAATATACGGTTGCGGGTGACGTAGCACGAGGAACTCCAAGAACCGGAGATCCGGGATCTCCGTGACATTTGGCGACAACTTAATATTATTACCTTAGCTTAAACTCTATTAGTATTCAGAAAACTACAACCGGTTGTCGAAACCAAACATAATCGCGGTCAAACGCGCGGCTCGGATAGCGGTGCGATTATTATATACCTACGCGCGCGACGCGTCGTCGTCATCGTCGTCGCGTCTCCTTCCCAAATAACCCGCAAAAAATATACACATGTACATACATATAATTATATACTTTTACACGCATTTATTATGCACTTTTTTTACTTTTTTTACTTTCCTTATCATTCTTTATATTTCTCTCTTATTTTATTGATTGATACACCTATATATATATATATATAATTATAGATGAATTTTTATATTCTCATATTTATTCTAAATAAATAAATAAATAAATAAATGAATGAATAAGTACGCGATCGTATCGGGTACAGATATTGCACGATGTCGAGGTTCGTGAGACAAGCGACTATTTTTAACCTGCAGCAGAAATCAAACCGGACGTAACGTTGCTTCGTGTCTCGGTCGCGTAGGAAGGCGTTAAGAGATTCGACACACTAATTATAGGTATATTTCTATATTATCCGAGGATACGATTAGATTATGCATATATATGACATATTTACAATATACATATACGAGCGGGGGTTCGATGACGAAAATTAATTTAAATCGAACAGTATATATGCCTATGTATATATTATGACCGCGAGGGTATATGATAATGCGCGGGATTTCGGACGCATAATGGATTCTTTGAAATATGAGAAAATCAAGTTTTAAAAGAAAAATAAGAGGGCATGAATTTTCTACGAAAATAAAATCAAAATATCATCAATTATTTGAATATACTGTGAAATACCTAATCCAACAAAAAAAAAATAATGAATAAATAAAGAAAAGAAAATAAGAAATAATAAATCTAAGAATAATAATTTCGAATTAAATGAAAAAATTCTCTGGCCGTTACTGCAGCTATCGTCGTAAATCCTTAAATAGAATTCCGCAAAGGATATTATACTAATACAGATTTATAGTACAGGTATAGGATATACCTTATGTTAGGTACATATACGTGCATCATGCTTTAGTTCGCGTTGCTGCATCATTGGCTTGGTAATATTACGCACGAAAGGGACGGTTTACGATCTTGTAATTATATATTTACATCGGGTACGTAGGTATCAGCGACTTATATTTCTACGTCTCAAAAAGTTTACGGCGTTCGTAAGTCTAGACCGACGAGACCGCTAATCGTGGCGTTGGTATATTCGAATATAAAAAAAAAAAAAACTTTTGTAGTATTATAACTACAGAGAACAGCACCAAGCCAGAACAATTTTCTCTTCTGCCAATAATCGCGTTCAAAAAAAAAAGAAAAAAAAAAAGAAAAAACTAACGATAATAATTATAGTATAAGAATCTCGATAAGAATATACCTAAATATACAAATTCGAAATCTTTCGAGAAATATCTATATATTCTTCGAAGAAAAATTTATTCTTATTCAATATCCAAGTATATAATTGTATGTATGCGACATAACATCATTATAACAAATTTTATCCGCGTAGATATGTATATCGTAAATGTAGTACATGCGATAGTATCTATACAGGTAAATAATTCAATGAATCGTCATAATCGCTGGGTAACTCCCAGCCACGAAATTATTTCCTCCTAAAATCGATGCTATAGTGTTTGTTTTTTTTTTTTTTTTTCATTCTTTCCTTTTATGTTTCGACGAAGAAAAAAAGAATATTACACGTAGGTAAGTAAATTTCCAAGAACGGAGTTGCAGATAATATATTCCTATATGTAAAACTCCTATATGTGTACAAAATAATATTAGTAATAATAATAATAATAATAATAGCAGCAATAACTTTGGCAAGGTGTATTGAATCTAGGGACAAGCTAGCAGGTATAGTGTAACTTGTTCCCAGGCGTGCACCCGGCGTATCATTCATATTATACATTTCTAGTCTTAACTTCTTTTTCTTTTTTTTTCCCCCGCAATATGAAGGTATACCTACTACCGCAACGCCTACCGGACCACAATCCATTCAGCCCACTGCTTTCTAGTTCGTAAATATATAATATATATATATATAAGGACACGCGTGAATAATTGTAAAATAGACGATAAAAACGAAAACGAAAGAAGCGAAGGAAACGACAAAAGAAGCAAAAGAAAAAAAGAAAAAAAAAAGAAAATGGAAAATGTTCTAGATATAATATTATACAACATATGTATTTTAGTTTTTATACATATATGTTGATATGTCAGTATAATATAAGTCATTTATTAAGTCATGAATAATAATACGAGCCCTACCGCGAGATCAGCTGCAGGTGGGAGATAGAATATAGTCGAAAGGACACGGAAGTAAGTAATACCAGCACTATAAGCATCAGGCATTAAGCATTAGGCATCAGCATCGAGCAAATGACGTAGGATATGTATGAATGACGTAAGTATATAGGCAAAGTTTTGAAGGTCATTTATCTCGATAGAGCGTATGGTGTATTAAACCGCGTATAATAAATAGCCGTGCGCGGTTTTCTGTAAGTCGCAAAATACGGAAATATAAAATCCTATAAGAACAGCGTAGGTATATTAGCTATTCCACATATATACCTATGTATAACAGTCTTTACCCAAAAGACGATAAAACTATAAGATAAATGTTTACAAGCGATGATTTTGTTTACGATATTTTATGCGTTTTTTCACTCAATTCATTATTATTGTTATTAACTTTTGCCCAACATCATAAGGTTTTTTATCAATTCCTCTTTCTCTCTCTCTCTCCATTCTTTCTCTTTCTCTTTCTTTTTGCTATAATATAAAACATCGTTTTATAACGAATCAATTAATTATTCAACAATTAATTAAACACACACATCCTGTATATCTATGTATATTATATTTATATATATACATATAGCTATACGCGTGAATTCATCTAGTATACTAACTATATCTACAGCTATCGCTCAAACCCAGAAGGTGCGGCTGTATGTATAGGAAAATAAATCTAAACGACGAATGGTTGATGGGTTATACACATTTATCCATATACGTAGGAGTATAACGTTCGTATACCAATGGGCATACGTATATATATTTAATATTAACATTCATAAATACATATTCACATATATATATATATGTATATACATATATATACGTATTTATATATACATGTGTGTGTGTATCACGAGGAGAACATTGATACCCCGCAGCAGCAGCACTACGCGAGACAAACAGACGGCCATGTTTACGTGGAAGGTGCGGCCCACAGCCTAATAACCCGAATGAAACCGGACACACGCGCTCGCCGCTACTTAAATACTCATACATAATCAAGAGTGGTATACGATGTGTACCAGATGCATTGGCGCATGCCATCCCAGTCACACGGTTCTTCACTTTTCTACCTGAAACTTCTCATTTCCTACTGCTAATATTTTACGTAAAACGTCTAATTTTTTTCGCGTCCCGAGATTGGCCGCGAGATTTTTAGTCCAATATTTTCGCGTTTTTTTCTTGGCCGCGAGATTTTCAGTCTATTTTTTTCGCGTTTTTTTTTTTTTACAGTTATCCCAAATCTAAAATATTCAATTCTAATTTTTTTTTCCGAACCGTACACTGTGCACTGTGTACACTGTATTTCTTCAGGAGAATGGATGATAACAATGAGACATCCGATTGATTGTTTCGATTGTTTTGATTGATTGATTGTCTATTGTTTCGTTTCAAAAATTCATAAATAAATAACGGTTCGGAGAAATAATCTGAAGAAAAAAAAAAAAATTTGGAGTGGACGTTAGAGTTAGGATATAACTGTACAAAAAATTATGAATCAAATGAAAAATGATGAGGGAAAATCGTTGGTTGGTATGGTATACCTCTCACCTATACCTATCGGAATCTTTTCAGCTTTGCTATTATTCAAATCTATAATATATAATATATAAATATATTTATTCACTACTTAAGCTCTTCATAATATATTCCCTGTGCCCAATTTAAATCTGTGTCAATATATACGTCTATATATATGTACAGTTTATATCATGTTATGATTAGAGAGGAGGTCCGGCTCTCGAATACTCTGGAAACGTGTTAATGGTACATCTCGAATGGCGAGGGCCGCCAGAGGCGGGATTGACGACCTCGCGGTCGCGAGCGTCTCGCGAAGCCAAGGAGGAGAGTGTAATGTGGACCGGACACGAAACTTTCAATTTGTGTCGTTCGCTGATACTACTATATATACCTATGCTTTGCGTCATATTGCGAGAATCAACGAATTTATAATCGTCTCGAAATGAGAAAAATAAATCTTCGCGCATGTAGTCAGATATCGCTAAAACAAGTCGGCGCATGTTACCCAATTTTCTAAATCGAAGATTAATAAGACTATAATAAATAAAAATAACACGAAAGTTTGTCTTCATTCGCCCATATACCTATCCAGTCCCAAAATATAAGAAAATCGAATTTCTTTGAAATATTTTTACAACGAACAGGTGTCTAATAGAATATCAAGATAACAAATAAATCACTAAATATCGCCTATTATACCGAATCGAATCTGAACATAAGAAATCTGACATATAGTCACAGCAGGCTGGCTGCGCGTAGAAAGAAAAACATAAATAAAAGAAATTCACGAATATTTTCTCTGACTTGTGATTAGAAAAAATAAAAGAAAAAATAATAATGATAATAATGCTGCTGTATTTTTTGTTGCGTAAATTTTTCCCAACGGATATAATTTAAAGTATCGTAGAAGGGGCAGAATGGCGGCCGGCCCGGACGCGAGGTGGTAATATAATATATGTATAGCAGTACATGGATAAGTAAAATGCGAATAAAAAGGAAAAAGAAAGAGTGAAAATTAAGTATATCAAACTCACCTGGACCCGGGCTGCAATATCTGAAACAGCATCTGTAGCTGGACCAGTTCCCCCACTACATTCCCTGCCAAGATCCTCATCCCCGGCGTTAGGTTCGACGAATATTTCCAACGGCACAAGCACTTCATCCCAACCTGCTCCCCCACTTATCCCCGCGATTACCGTAGGACAACTTTGTTCTACACGCGACGAGGTATGGTGCTGCTGTTGTTGCTGTTGCTGCTGCTGTGATAAAGACGCGACGATATTATCGTCCGAGATTGAGATTCGGGCACCGAATATCCTGAATATATTATCAGCGCGATTTTTTAACGCCCCAAGATTTTTGCGTGGTACGCGTACGCGCGGGGCCTCGCCCATTTCTCTGACATCTCATACGGTTCACGATCCCTTTCCACGCCCTTACCATTACCAAACCCGACTACATACTGATGAATTAATAGATTTATCACTAACATTAACGACGGGGTAGAGGGGAGAAAAAAAAAACGGTCGCTCGCTTCGATCTTGTTGTCTTATTTTTTGCTCCTCGCACTCGCTCAACGTCTCTCTTTGTCTCTTTCTTCCCTTCTTTCTTTCTTTCTTTCTTTCTTCTTTTTTGCTTTATTTATTTAGTTCTTGTTTCTTTCACCTACCCCACTCACTTACACTAACACTTACACCGACGCTGAACTTCTACACCTCGTAACACACTACTGACGCAAGGTTTGCCGTAGATGCTCACTTGTCGTTCGATTCAGAGATCGAGACTCTGTTTTAGTTGTCGAGTCGGAAACTCTGTGGCGCCATCTGACGTCGAACGAGCGAACTACCACGGACGGAAAATGGCGCGGATTCAAATTCCGAACCCGAATGTTAAACTTGAATTATATTTTTCATTAATGAAATTGATTATTAGGGAAAAAGCGTGATTAATTATTTATAGAGTTTATTTAATGAAATAATCAGAAATTATCGGAGAAAGAATTAGTGATATTTTTAACGGCATATTGAGTGTCGATAAAGTTCAATTTCACTGATTATTAGCATTTTTAAATAGAAACTTTAGACATTGAAAGACGCCAGGTCTTTATACGTATACTGAAATAAATATATCATCTTATAATCTATAAATATATCATTATTACATTATTAATAAAAATCAATTTTTGAGTCTCCGCTCAATCATCTGAGTCAGTATTTTTTTCTTTTTCTTTTTTAAGCTGAGTTAGACTATGAAATAGGAATAGAATTTACTAGAGAATGTTAAATTGCAGGCTAAACCAATGTATAAATAAATATCTTTGTTGTATATAAAAGGAATGCAAGAGTATTATAATAAATTTTTTTTTAACATTCCTAGTGTTCGATCAAAATCTGATTTCCCTTTGCTATTGTATATGCGCATAAATGAAGAGAGCTGATATCAATGTCTTGAGTAATAATGTACATCTTTCCTCCTGATTAAATGAAAAATAAAAAACCAAACACCCGACACCCCGGCTTATTTAAGGAACTTATTCACATATAAATCTATTGTTCATCTTGCATCGTTATAGTAGTGTAAGAGATTCCATGAATCAACTAAGAGGGATTGACCCATCCTCCGAAAGCTGTTTCCAATTCTCTGGCCACAGCTAGACATAAGTGGTCTTGATAGGGGGCTGCGACGACCTGTAAATAACGATTAGATAATTATTAGGTGAAAAATTGGTGAGCAATAATCATTATTTGACTGCATTGAGGTTGGTATATCAACCTGAATTCCAAGGGGAAGACCGTTCTTGTCTAACCCAAGCGGCACTTGGCAAGTGGGGAATTTAAGAACGTTGAAAATACACCAGTAGCCAAAATTAAAAGGTCTCAGAAACGACGAGTAATGATAGCCTGCTGTCGTTGGCGAAGAAGGATAAAACAGGACTCCATTATCGCCCAGCTTGTTCTGGAAAAGAAAGAAGAGCGTAGATTCGGGAGTCGTTGGCTTATTAGACCGAAGAAATCTTCCAAGGTACAGTAACTCCTCACCGTCAACTCCGTCTTCAGATTTTCTGTCGTTTTTTCAGCCCATTCGCTATTTGCTTTGGGGAAAAAATCCTCGTCTACAAGTTTGAATATCGCTGCCAAAGTTATCTGGCTCCTAAACGTCAACAGATTAATAATCTCCGCCGTCGCCGATGTGCGATACTGGAAAATGATGAAAAATCGTTACCAAATGAAGATTTTATTTCTCAAATAAATAAAAGGCTGTGCAGGTATTTAATATTTCACCTGTTTATTTGTCAGATTGTATCTAAATTCCCCTTCTTCTTTGGTCATCCAGTATCTCCACAGTTTGTAACTATATTCGGTACCAGGGAGCACAACCTGTGCGTAAATAATAAAAAAAAAGAAAAAAACAGAGTCAATTAAACAGGAAATTTCATTCTATTAAAGTAATTAATGTACTAGTGGTTCTACCTTGGTAGCCGAGCCACTGATGTCTTTGAAATGTTTCACAGTTTTTTTCATAGCTTCTCTAAGAGCTCCGCTAACTTTGCTGGATCTCATATCGCCGGATTCTTCTTGATAAAAGATATTCAGGTTCTTCAGATCGACGGGCTGGTCCAATTTGAGTTTAGAAATATTATTGCCGACGAGAATCCTCAGCAAGGGGTCCAAGTCAACGGCTCTTTTACAAATCGGCCCAGCTGCCACCATCGAATCTTGATTATCTCCAGTTCTGAGGCCGACTCCTTTCAGCGGGGCTAAACCTAAACAGAAATAAAACGATGAAGAGCAGTCATGGATGCCTTATTGAATCTTGGTCGATTGATTTCCCCGATTCTCACCTGCAGAAGGCTTGTGGCCAAATACCCCGTTGAAAAAGGCTGGCATTCTAGTCGATCCTCCGATATCACTGGCTATGGATAGCGGAGTTCCGCAGGCTGCGACTAGGGCACCTTCTCCGCCGCTGCTACCTCCGACAGTCCTCGTAGTATCGTATGGATTATTGGTCTGTCCGTAGATGTTGTTTCTCGATTCACACCACATATTCAGTTCAGGGATGTTCGTTTTTCCCAGAATAATGCCTCCGGCTGATCTCAGGTATTCAACGACGGTAGAGTCCTCAGTGGATCGATGATTCTTGCGGAACAACGAACCCATCGTGTGAAGAAGACCTGACAAAGCATAACTTTTCAATTAAAAAACGATTAACAATCCATAAAGGAGGGAGAGGAGAGAGGCTGAGTGTATTTGCCTTTGGCTTCATTGCTTTCTTTCGTCGTGAACGGAACTCCAAGGAAGGGTTTTGTCTTTTTCAATGAATCTGGGTCCTCGTGATTCTTCAGCAGCTTATCGACTTCCTTGGCTTCAGCGATAGCCTCGTCGTAACATTCCTCAACGACAGCGTTTATGATCTCGTTCACCTCCTTGCATCTTTCGATAAAAACTCGGACTACTTCTTCTGCGGTGACTTTCTTATTTCTGTGAAATTATCAAGCGATTATTAATGTATTAATTAAGGCCCAGTTTTCTGTATTATACCTAATCTTTTCCGCCAGAGCTACTCCGCTGTCTAGTAAAAGCTCATTCTGGATGGGTGGCACCTTTCTTATTTGGTTTTGGTAGTATAATTTGAAGCAGAAATCTACGACCAAATCGAACAGACAATGGACTTGGACGATTGTAAACCACAGAAGATCCAGGGATAATTTCTTCAACGTTTTTCCCAGCCCAGGGGAAGACTTTCCGTCCTAACAACCGTTAATCAAAATGACTGAGATAAATAAGTTTGAAAAATGGTCCTGAACTAAGCGAAGTTCAATCGTGCGAATTAAAAATGAACAATTATTTATGGGAGATTATGAGAAATGAGAAATAATTGAGGTAGTAAATAGTGGAAAGAAGAAAATAATTCGGAGCTGTGAATTGTTACCTTCTTATGCGCTGATTTACACATTATTAGACGAAAGAATTATTCGGGGATGAGAAAATTCCATAAAATTGCAATCAATGATTTCGGGATTAATCAGGTGCTGAATACAATGACAAGCACAAAGCCGCGATAACCTGTTCCACAGACACACAGGTGTATATGTGTGTGAAAATTCGAAATCTACCGACGTACAGTTGAATTAAAAATGACGGCAGAATTCTAACCTAAAATATTCGCCTTTTTATCACGTGCGTCGCGCGCGGGTCAACGACTCGCTATTTTCTACGTGATAATTTATAGAATCTTACCAAAAAATGAGTGATATTGAATTCGAGGGTGACAGCGATCAGGAAGTGTCAAAAAACCACTCGAAACTGATAGACGCCGTGACACAGCTCGATAAGGGACAACGGTGGGTTCTGATACAAGATTTTAGGTTATATTCCGGCGCCGAAACCAGGCTGCTAATTTAAAACCGCGACGTTGTTATTCCCGAATGAAATTCCAGGGTGAGAAAAGCCGAGCGAAGTGAGCCCAGCATCAAAGTATCGGAATTCCATTTGGTGAAAAGCGGCGTAAGTCATGGGAACGCCGTGCACCTCAGCGACTTGGTCAACACTCTCGGCCAGCGTGCTACGCACGCGGAAATTGGCAGGAAGGTTAAATCCGTTCAAAAAAAATCGAGAACATTGTCTAAGCCGCTCGAAAAACCGGCCGCAGCCAGGGTAAGCGACAAAAAACAAATGAGAATTAAAAAATTGGCGAAGATTATTCGGCGGGAATTCATCCCTCCTATTTATTATTATTCAGATAAGGAGATCCGTCGGCTTTGATAACGTGAGGAAAGACCTGTCCAAATGGGACGCTATAGTGAGCAAGAATCGCAGCGCAGAACGGCTCAGTTTTCCACTAAAACAATCAGACGTGAGACTGGAAACTTCGAACGAATTTTTAAAACGATTTAAAGTTCGGTCGGAGCTAGAGATCGCATTAGAAGCTTTGGAACCAGCTAAGGAGAAGAAAATTGAGAAGGTCGAAGAGCAGGGCCCGATGACCCTGGAACAGATTACGGAGAGGAGGAGAGACGCTGCTAAGCTCAGGGCGCAGCAGGTGAGAGAAAAGTTTTGAAACTGTGGGTGAGGAGTGGCGGTTTTGGCTGCATTTTTATGCTCGATTTTTCAGTCTTATAAAGAAGCCAAGGCGCATCGTCAGAACAAAATAAAGAGCAAGAAATTTCATCGGGTTGAAAGAAAGCAGAGGATCAAAGCCCAGCTCAAGGAGTTTGAAGAGCTACAGAAATCCGACCCTGAAGCTGCACTGGCCAAACTCGAACTCTTGGAAAAGTCTAGAGCCGAAGAACGCATGTCTCTTAGACACAGGAGCACCGGACAATGGGCTAGGAATCAACAAGTTAGGGCCAAGTACGACAAAGAGGTAAGAGAAAGGGGAGAAGGGAAAACAAAAGAAACTTGAGAAGGAAAGAGATGGGATAAGATAAACAGGATTTTTTCACACCAATTTCTCCCCCTTTTAACAGAGCAGAAAAGTTCTATCGCAGCAGCTTTCCGTCAGCAGAGAATTGACGCAAAAGATTCAAGACGAGGACGAGGAAGAGGAGGAGGAAGTAAACGAGAATAATTTGCCGAAAAGCGACAAAGAAAATCCTTGGACAAACTCGGTTAAAAGCCAGTCTGAAATTGACGAGTTTATAAGCGGCTACAGGAAGTATTGGGAGGCTGAAAACAAGAAGGGAAAAGCTGAGGGAGACGGGGAAAAAGAGGAGGAAAAAATTGCCGAAACATTCGACGTTCCTGTGATCAAAGATTTGCCGACTAATTTGAATCCCGTTGAGGAAGTTATCGTCGAACATTCGGAGCTGATGTTCGACGACGATTCTGGGAATGATTCTAGCGCAGGTAATCTACCTTTTTACCTATCAATTTTATTTTCTTCAACAAACTTGTGAGCTTCGCGATTTTCAGTAGTTGCAGAAGATTCCGCGGCGGTGAAAAAGAAGCGAAAGAACAACGGGGTCACATCTTCGACTGGACCAGATTCTAAGAAACGAAAACGACTGCGAAGTCAGGATTCGGAGGTCATCAAGGCAGCTGGGACTTCGGTTTGGCTCGTGACTCAATCGGCGGATAATTCTGACTTAGGGGAGGAATCTGAGGTTGAAAAGTCTACCGAAATTGACGATATATTCGACGCGATAACAGCGAAAAAGAGCGAAAGATTCAACGCCAAATTGGCGAATATGAAGAAGAACGTTGGCAAAATTGAGAAGAGAGGAGGTAGTGTTGGTGAAAAGAAATCTAGGGAAGAATACGCGCCGGATCTTAGCTTCAAGAAGAAAACACAGCGGCCAATTATCGACGAAGAGATGGGCGAATCCACGGAGAGAAACGACGTGGAGATAAATAACGAGATAACTGAGCTTAGAAAATTAGCTAAAGCTGATACAAGACCGGTGAAAAAATCTTCTGAGGCAGAAATCGACCCCAATAAATTTATAAACATAAAACCAAAGCATTTAAAGACTCAGATTCCGGATATAGTTACTGCCGGCGATGAGGCACTGGATGATAGCGAAGACGAGGAAGAAAGCAAGCATAAATTAATAAGCGAAGCTTTCGCGGACGACGATGTCGTCGACGATTTTAGAAAAGAGAAAAATGACGAGGTGATTGTTTCTCTTTTTTTGTTTTTAATTTTCCCATTTATTCTCGATGATATTTGTAAACTTTTCTCTTTGTTTAAGGCGAAGAAATCACTGCCGGAAAATCTGGATCTCAGTTTACCGGGCTGGGGTTCTTGGGGTGGAAAAAATCTGGGATTATCGAAGCGCAAGAAGCGGCGATTCATATTGAAGTTTCCAAAGGACGCTACCCGGAGGGATGAGAATAAAGGCGACGTAATTATCATCGAGGAAAAGGACCCGAAGATAAAGGAGCATCAAGTGAACGAACTGCCGTTCCCCTTCAAAAGTGTAAAAGACTTTGAAGCCAGCGTCCGAGCACCGATAGGAAGAAACTTCGTCCCCGAAAATGCTCACAGAAGATTGATCCAACCCAGCGTCAGCACGAAGTTGGGGAAGATAATCGAACCCATGGACAAGGATTCGCTAGTAAATACAAAGAATATGAAGAATGATAAGAAGAAATCGTACGCCAAGAAGAGCGGCAAGAAATTGAAGAAAAAATAGTCTCTGAAAAATCGATCATTCTCCTTCATGCAATTTATGTTAGATTATAAAACGCAGGAAATTGTTGTGTAATCTTTTATTAATAAAAAATAAATAAAAAAAACATGTGTATTCTTGCTCTGTGAGAATTAGTTCCTCTTCTCATTCTCTTGAAGACTAGAATTTATGGATTACGATGAAAGATTGATATAGAAGAGATTGTAAGTAACGGATTAGTTTCTCGAGGTTGAGACGAGATTTTTGGGAATGGGGGAAGTAGATAAAGAACATGTGAACGTGAGGAGGCCGTGGACTGGATACCACACGCGATTGATGATGAATGCGATAAACTAGTCGACGAAGATAACCTCGTTACATGAATTTTTTATGTAAAGAAGTACGAAATAGCGAAGAATGAAAAAGATGTTTTGAATTTCGAGGCGGCTTATCGGTAAAACGATAAGAAAATGCCAGATAAGAACGTCGATTATTAGCCATCGTTTGTTCTTGTACGAAAATCGCGCCAGTACCACAGGCGGTGAAAATGCGCGCGCATTTTAAACTCGGTGATTGATTGGCCGGGTATTTTGATTGGGCTGAGCAGTAGAGGGACGAGAGAGAGAGAGAGAGATGGATAATCGAGCGTTTTGTTTCCCTTTTTTATTCAGTTTTGCAAAGTCCGTTGGCGAAGCCGGTACTTACTTTTTCGACTCGGTTCGAACAAGGGCAAGTCAAACCTTATCACAATTATTATTGGAACAGATATTATTGACATCACTCGTCCTTAACAAGGAGCTAGGATACGATGGCGACTAATACCGAGACCGATAACAGTCCCGAAAGTGTGCAGTTCTTCGAGGGTGTTGAAAAGCTACTAGAAATTTGGTTCACCAGCAACGACGTTACGGACAAGCAGCGTGATCTTCGCAATATACCCCGGTAAGATGCATATTATCGTACAATACACACGTAGCTGACACACACGCATTATGTTATATGTAATACATTTTACGTATAGCCCTTCGAGATCATATACGGTTTTCGCATACAATGATATTGGAAAATATTTTCTGATGTCGCGATTGTCAATAAAGGAAATAGTGAAATATGTATTAACAAAAATATAAAGTACAGAAATGACGTAATTTCATTTTTTTTTTCCCCCCTTTTCATTCTATTTCGCACAGCGGCGGGTGACAGAAGGATGAGGATAATATAGATCCTTGAAAATAAATTGCGAAAAATCATACCGAATCTATTTGTCAAATATAGATGATTAAATTCGCTTAATAATTATACCCTGATGTCTGTATATGGTACATACTGCAATTACAGTGGGGACAAGTTGCAAGCTCGCTTTAATATCGTTCCTTTAATATTTGCAGAATGATATGATCGATTAACGAACATTGTATTATATATACTGTAGGTATCTATATATCTATACGCGTGAGCGGGGTTAAAAAATCTATACGTCAAACGCGTATATTCTTAGCCCCTATAGATATATGTATCTATGCAATAACATATTAATTCGCAAATAATATCAGATGATATTATATTCAACCCCCTATCTTATTATATCATATTATATTAACTGATTCATTCATTTATTGACAATTTAATCGGGCTTTCCAACGACAGAGCCATTCGCTTTCATCGCCACGTATATACAGAAACATGCATGCACTCATACGCCGGATCGTAATATCACGTAATATAAGAAATGACAATGTAAGAAATTGAACTAGAAAAAAAAAAGGTTAAGATAATTCGTTTCGGGATAATTTCTCAAATTTCTAGTCTCATTATTGGAAAGCAAAATTGTTAATCCGGAGAAAAAAAAAACGAATTTCTTCTTATATGATTGCAGGCAAAAGTGGGAGAATTTACTGAAAATCGTGAGATGTGAGATAATCAGCTTCTGCCAAAATGACCAAGTCGATGCTTACGTATTGAGGTAATTATATATATTATACGTACTCACATTATCTAATTAAGTCTTCTTATTCCAGAGCTGTCTGTTATATTTATAACTATTTATCGATGATATATAATCGGTCTTATAATCTCGTTGAAACATAATAAATTTGTTTTAATGATATGCGGGAAGCTATTATAATCGAGAATTAGTCGGTCCAAAGTTCCAACAAGATTGTCGACACTTTCGATTTCATATATGATTCCCGGTTTTTTTTGCGAGGTTCACTTGATTTATGTCAATGCCGAATATAATTACTTCATATCCCATCATAGTTAGAAAAACCTACATAACGCGATATCTTTTTTATCCACTCTTGTTTTATTTTGTTGTTTTTTTAAGCTGATCGTATCAGTCGGATGGTTAGGCGACTGAACCGAAAGTAGTGTAAGAGACAAAAAAGTAAAGAACAAATGCCGATCTTCGTCACGGCGATGCTGTTTAGCATATTTATTCACAGAATTATGACGAGACGTTTGATATGATATTAAAATACGAATCTTTCACCAACACTCGATTATATTTTATCTATATGAAACATCAATCAGTTTACTTTTGTCTGAGTTATAATTATTGTATGCATCCGGCGACTCGGTTGCTTTCTTCCCGCCGTTTCGATCTTCGAGAATATTCAAAACAAGAGACAGCTGACATTCTCGATTCTCTTCGCTATGCAATGGGCGCGCCCTACAGGCCGCAAACGGAAAAATGAAAAGAGTCAAATCACGGGAATAGCTTAATTAATAGAACATTAATTACAACGCGTAATTTGAAAATTCTATATAAATATTGGGATAATTTGTTATTCATATTATCTGGCCGCGGGATTGATTTAAACGCTATATTCAAAGGAACGTCTTCTCTGTTGAGTGACTGACTGATCGCGATAGTCTTCTGCTTTCGATTGTAAATAATCGATTATCTCACTTCCGGTGGTTTGAAAATGATTAACTAAATTATGAAAAAATTTCACGCTATTTCCTTTACTTCTGTAAACAATCGTACGAAAAACAATATCATGTATATGAAGAATAACAAAACGAAAGAAAGAAAAAAGAAATGAATAAAGATCTGAATATTGTATTATGAAATTATACATGGATGAAATTGATTACCTATATTCATATATTTTTACTCGCAGACTTTACGCACGTTTTTAAAATTAAAAAAACGAATTGGAGAATAAATTTCTTCCAGATAGCCTTGTTACATTTATGTATGATTCATTAATTCCCTACCAAGCTTGCTATGTTGATTAATATTGAGAATATAACTGATAAGATTCTGGTCTTGGGTCAGATTGGAGGTTTAGAATTTAGCTGACAAATAATTGAGAGGAAGATAAGCCCTCTTTCTCTCTCTTCCCAGAATTGAACGCTAATCCGATAACTAAAAAAAAACCCGAAAAGAGATTAGAGCTAGAAGATACTCAAACCGCAAACAGGATTGATTATAGCCAGTTATTTTTCTCCCGCTTAAATTTGCCTAAAATTTAACTAACTAATAAAAAACGTTTAATCAACGCACATGCTCTCCGTGAATGATTGCCGTTAAGCGTTATATCGGACATTTTATCGCAGCATGCGAGAGACCAGACGTCGAAGGTCGAAGTTAATAGTAAACTATCGATAACCTTTAGTTGTATGTAACCAATTCTGTATAAGTTCATTGCGATATCATCATATTATATATTTCCTCATAAGCCTCAAATAAAGTTAACATTATTACAGATATATTTAAATATATATAGATATGCCAACACCTGATCCTTCAAGTTAATATATACCAAATATTGATAATACTAAAAATGCAGGGAACATTGTAAAAGCGAACGTTTTTCTCCTGCTTTTCTAATTCATATTTTATTTTTCTGACCTTTACCGCAGGCCTAAATAAACACCTGTTTATTTTTTCTTTATTTTATAACGAATTATTGCGCATCCACATATGGCTATCTAATATCCATCTACTCGTGCATACCGACAATTATTATCTCTTATGATATTCTCCTAATCGACGTACATGAATTCTTCTCGGAACATCATATCGAGATAAATTTCAGAGAACGAAAGAAGAGTATGCGATCGCTTCACTCATCTCTCTCAGTCCTTTTCTCTTTCTTTTTCTCTCTCTCTCTCGGCACGCTAAGACTGAAGTCTAGTGCAATGACCTATTCTTGTTTGAGAATATCTGTTATTATTTATATTCGTATAACATCAGCCTGTCTCTCTTTCTGGCATGATGTCATATCAGATAACAAAAGCTCATTGAATACTTTGACTGACAATAAGCTGCAGTTGGACGTTAATCGTTTACCGAGTTGGGTAATGGTAACAGCTTGCAAACTTGTTTTGTACATTCCTAGTCTGAGACAGAAAGATATCACGAGTATATATCTGTGTCTAGTATTTATTAAATGATAAAACTACGAAAAGATTGACAAACTTTGTTACAACGCCGCCCAAAGTTCGCTTCTCAATTTAAGAAATAAATAATTTCACAATACTTTAAGGGCAAAGTTCAGGAGGCGGTATATTTATTACCACGGAAGTACGGAGATGGGAGAATTCGTCTTTGACGATGTCGAGATATTAAAAGACTCGGTTGGCTTTCAAAGTCAGAATCTATTCTTAGAATTAACTTACTCCCAGCTAGACACAAACACACTCCGAATGTCATTGCCATTAAATAGTTACTATTAATGAAATCAATATCACCCCACGATTTTCAGTCAACATCAACTTTCATTCAATGTATTAAGAACGAGTAGTAATACCTTATATCTACTCTCTCGATTGTACTACTATCGTTCAGCTAACAAACAGGGGAAATTATCATGCCACGAGATATTCAGACTCTCAAGAAATCAAAATAATGCTATTTCTTGCCCAATTTGTGATTCCTCGACCTTGGGTTTCTTAGCTTTCGCGATATAGAATCTAGAAAATGGCATTATTCATGCCTCAATGAGATATTGAATTTTTCATCAGAGATTGGTACTTGTGTTACAGCGAGAGCAGCATGTTCGTATCAAAAAGACGTTTGATTTTAAAGACATGTGGAACTACCACTCCCCTCCAATGTCTGGAACCTTTGCTCCGTCTGGTCGAACAATACACTGGATTTGAAGAAGTTGAGGTAATTAATTGCGTGCCTGTTAACAATTGCGTTAATTAATATGCTAAATATTGCTCATTTCATTCAAAAAAATACGGTAGCCATTTACATCGTAAGTACTCGCATTCCATAGTTTGATCTTCATTTCTCGGTAAAGAGATACTGAAAATTTTATAACATAAGTTATACTTTCAATTTACTCTTCCCATCTGGGATATCTGCTTCGCTATATAACTTGACCCAGTCCTCGACCAACTGAAGTATGTATAAGTCAAAGGTTGCCTGTTGGTACCTGTTGGCTTATTGATCTTTCCTGGCCACAGTGCGGAGTATAATCTACATGGGATGAAACTATATTCATGTCTTCATAAACGACCATGCCGCTTTGCGATGATCTTGAATTTAATCTCCCTGTGTTCTAGGTGCTGAACAACTCTCCATCTGAATAGGAAATTATTAATATGCCTTATGTAAATTTATAACACAATTATATCTGCCTTTTATTTGTCAAAGATGCGTCTTCTGCGTTCAGAAAATCGAATCGAACGCTTTAATGTAATGCGGAACAGTGGTTAAAGTCAGTCTCATTCCCAAAACTAAGTTTTTAATCTACGTAATCTGTAACTGAAAAATCCATCAAATGTAAACCGATCTAAGATACTTATGTGGCAAAGTTTCATGGGTCCGAATCTTTCTTATCAATTTAGGATGTCTTTTATTCACGGAAAAACTACAAGCGACCGGAGCTGCAGATATCCCCGCACCAGGCGTTTGAAGAAGAAGTTGCTCTGCTAGACACGTTCTTTGATGGTAAATATATCATCAGCTATGTGGTTTCACTTTATCTATCTCAAATACAGCAGGTAGTCCAAGATTTCCTTGTGTTGTGTTTTTTTTTTGTCTAGACGGCGAAGCCTACTGTCTTGGATCTGTGGACACAGACTGCTGGTATCTGTACACTTTGAACAGAGAAAAATGCTCTGAGACAAAAGAAGAGCCTGATCAAACTTTGGAAATTCTTATGACCAACCTGGACCCTGATGTGATGGCCATATTCACTCGAGACGTCTGCTCATCTGCTGCTGAAGCGACCGCCAAGTCGGGGATCGAAAAACTCATCCCGAATATGATCATCGATGACTTCTTGTTCAAGCCGTGCGGATATTCCATGAACGGAGTATCGAAGAGAGTAAGTTTACTGAAAAATGATAAGATTTCTGTTCGTTTCATCAATTTGTACTCGATAGTCATAGTAAGAAAATGGAATTAATTTATACAATGGCTTCTATTCAATTCCAAACTCATTATCTGATCCATACTTTTCTTCTGTTTAGGGCGTCCCAGGGTTGCCCGATGTGAGTATTACTGCTCCGTTACTTTTCGCATTAAGACGACGTTCGCTTATGACTCTGAAAGAAAAAGCATGCTCTAGCGGTGTTAGTTACTGAAAAGAGAATTAAAGAGTATGAAAAAGGACGAGTCTAGTCCGGCTAAAGCTGGCGGCATATCTCTAAGATTTAATGTAATTAAAATTCGTGCATATATTAATAATATATCACTTTTTATCTTTAAATCCCTCAGATTTCCAAATCAATGATGGGAGAAATAATTCGCGTTTTATTGGTTACAGGGATGTTATATGACTATTCATATAACGCCGGAGCCAGATTTCTCTTACGTTTCGTTCGAGAGTAACATTCCGCAAGCTTCTTACAACGAGGTGATTCGCCGTGTACTGGATACATTTAAGCCCGGTAAATTTGTTGTCACTGTATTCGCTAACAAGGAATCTGTGGCCATCGATACTCCCCGGGAGCTAGATCAGGCTGATAACGTTAGTTTTGGCGGTGATTGGCTGCGACACGACGTTCAGTACTGTCGTTTCAAAAATTATGACCTAACTTGCGCATTCTATTCAAGATTCCCAAGCTGAGGGTTCGTCGCTGCCTCGCTTGTCCGAGATTCGCATGAGACAAGCAAGGCAAAAGATCACCCATCCATTATCCCTCCTTATTCCGCGTCCCCGATTACCACATCGAACAGATTATCTCGTCTATGTAAAACTGAATACACTAACCAGGCGACAAGAATAAAAACGATTTTCTCAACTCCGCATTCCTCAAATTTCAAAATCGAAGATAATTCAAAAGCCAAGAAAAGTCCGGAGGTAAATATCAGCCGGGAATCTTTGACGAAAAAATCTAATAAAAACGAAACTCACTCAACTGACTCGACTCTTCTCTCAACAGAATCTCAACCTACGATTAATTCCAATTCTAATTTATTCTCGCTTCGGACATCGGGCACCTGCAATCACACAAATTCTGACATCGGTTCCAGTCCACAATCTGCTGTCCAAACAATAAACAAGTCTACAAATCGTTCGAAAGTCTATCGCAAAGCATCGTTAAAAACCCCCGAAGATTCTAATCAGAAAAAACTGATCTCTAAACCGCGCAGTTTTTCCGCTGATTTTTCGCCCCTTTCTCAGAGTTGGAAAACTTCGAAAGAATCAAGATCTTGTTTAAATGACGAGCGCGTGGAATCAATAACTGGTAAAAATCTCGGTGTTAACGAAGCCAAAGTAAAATGGAGCGAAGAGAACGTACATATTACTTGCAATCCTTTGTCCACTCCGTACCCATACTCTACCCCATGTCATAAAGATGATCGCATAAGAGTAAACCAAACGCAAGAAGATGAGCCTAAATCTCAAAGCTGCGGTAATTTCTTGCCGATATTATCGCTTATCCCCCTGACATTGGTCAGTTTTCAGTATCTCAGTACCAAGATAAAATTCTCATGGTGGCGTAATAAGATTTCGTGAAGGCACGCCTAGAAGGGCAAAATTGTTTGGTATTAAATCTGAATGAATTTGTCGAATAAAAAATATTTGAAACCTATTACCTCCTAGTTAGCACTCACTAAATCCTCGCCAAGTAGGGGACAGCCTATTCGTCTTAACGTGTCTCTAAATCCTGAATCTAGGAGCCTATATCTAAGAGCATGGAATTAATTAATGTAGTAAAGAAAGAAATACATATGAGAATGTGCTATTGATAAAACCTTATTTGCACAAATAATGCTCATTTTTCATAACATATAGCCAACTTTCATTTATCGAATGGTATTTTTCTCTCTCACAATAGCTGACCAGCATTGATAGTAGTGCAATGTAATTAAGTTACAGAAATCATTATTTGAGTGAGGTAATGTGTAAAGAAATATCTATCTTGTCAAGTGTATGAAAAGTGAGCTATATGAGTAAGAGAGAGTCGAGTATGTCAAGATATCTAACTCGTGTATAATAATTCTGTGCTTATGATAAATTATTGCATTATTGCATTATTGCATGCCATCATTAATACAAGTAAACGTGGTAAAACTATCCTTTTAAATTATTCAACTTATTCCTTATAGTCTGATTGTCTGGATGATAATGAATATTGTATTTAAAGAAGTAAAATGAAAAAAAAAAGAAAAGAAAAGAAAAAAAAAAAGAACCCAATTTATCGAATGATCAATGCATGTCGTAATAAAATAAATAATTGTCAAAAAAAAAAAAATAGAGAATGTTGTACCCATAGTTGTGTGTCATTAGTAAAGGCAATTGAATTCCACATTATAGGGAACTGAATCATGTATTAGTTTTGTGTAAACCATTATTGTCATACGCGCGCAAAAGAAAGAGCGAAAAAAAAAAAGAAACAAAAACAAAAAAAAAAGAAGAAAGATTTTTGTCAGATATATATATATATAAATAGGTAGATTGTTCTTATATTTATTTATATATTATTATAACTGTTAATTATTTTTATAATTATTATAGTGTCGATAGGAAACGTTACAGGGTACGGATTATTGACCACCGGATGGATGCGATGATTTATTATAAAACGAGAAAGGAGTTGTTTAGTGTAACGAGTAGGTGATGATATGCCGTTAGTATTTTAATAAAAAAAAAAAGGAAAAAAAAAACACAATTTATGTTATCTAACGATCAGCGATTCAATACCCTTTCGAAAAGATCTTAATTCCCTCAATTTTCGATAGTTCTAGTTATTAGCTCCTCTAGCTAACACGAGATTGTATTTTTAAATCTGAAAGATCTCCAGTGATTTTCAATTTTCGATCAATTGGTATAAACTTTGACAGTAATCAATAGAAATTGTATATCGAAAAATGGCAAGGGATATGCATACTATATACGAAGTAACAAAACTTATAAACTTCGACGAGTTATCAATCGCGTGATAATAAAATGCTCGTTTATTTCTTTCTGTTTAAATAACTAGTACTGTTTTCTACCATAATATAGTTCCTTGCCATCGTTGTAATTATCCGTTGAGTTTATCCACAAGCGAACGGCTCAGTTCGATAGATTGTATACTGCGACCCAGTTCAGCGACTCGTTATTAGTCATTCCAGAGAATAGATATAAAAGAAAAGTTTATGCCATACGAGAGTTATCGAATAATTAAAATGTGAATAAAAAGTGTAATGATCGTATTAGGTATTATCGTATAAAGGGTCGTTATATCGTAAAATTGTTTGTCTCCTGTTAGAAATTTTTAGCTGTCTAGTAACGTAGACTGATAAACGGTTTAAATTTACAAGTTTAAAGTAGACATAGGTATACCGAGGGCGTTTTTATATATTCCTGAGTTTAGATAACTTCATTAGTTTTCTTCGCTAGATACCAGAGATTTTAAGTTCAGTATTCTCAATAATTTCTATCTACATTTGTTACCTCATACTTATTTTTAACAATAATATAATATTATTTTCTACGAGAGTTTCTCCAATTATTACGTACATCGCTATTCATTCTACGGCTCGTATTTGCCTTTGATTGTAGCAGAGGTTTTTTTTTTTTTTTTTCTAAAGAAAAAAAGAAAGAAAATTCCACACTCTCTTTATCTCTGGACTCATTGAAAGTACAAAATAGAAATTTAACGATAGTTACTTCGAATATAAATAGCGAATGTTATCCCAGCACCTAACAATGAGATATACTATAATAACAATTGAAAAATACCGCTGCTACTGATCGAAGTCTAGCCATCCTGTTTGTAATCTTATGGCTTGCCCTCTCGGTTATAATTTTAGATAATCGACAACTACAATTGATTATTATACAAAAGTGATAAACTAATTATGGAATGTTATATGTATATAGGAGAGTAGATCATCGTTACATGATAACAAAGTGATAATGATCTGTATGTAAATACCACTGTAGCCAATTATTATTGCATGTTAATTAAATTAAACAGAAATAATTTATGTATTCTATCAATAAAATAAAGATTATATTTAGTCTGAAGATCCTGCTCCTGCCTTTTCAATTTATCATTTATTATTATACCATCCTTTAAATTACACCATTTAATTCCCTCGGTTCGTTACGGGCAAGACGCAAATGCACACCGTGAATTATGGCGTTAAATCTTGCCCTAAATCCCCGGGGAGACTCATCCTTGGTTAATCCTTCTTGTTGTCTTTGCAGCTCAGTCTCCGCGTCGAATTTCGCTCGTACTCTGTCCAAAGCTGTATAAAATATTGGGAAATTAATGATTGGATTGAAATGTACATTCCCAATGATTACCTCGTTTCAAATCCATTTCGTCCATCTCCTCGTTGTTTATATTTGTCAATTCCTTTCTGAAGCTTCTGGTTATTCGATTTCTGATATAATCTGCTTCGATCTCCTGCTTCGTTCTCGGAACTCGAAATCTTATGCAGCAGCACAACGCTATAATTATTGTCAACATCACGGACAGGACTACACCCGTTAATTGCCATACGCGAAGACCAAGCACGGCTTGTTTTTCTAAAATTTCTTCCACTCCACCCTCGACGCAATCTCCTGAACTTACGGTCACTTCGTTTACGGAACAGGGTGGAACGGACGAAGAAGATAACAATGAGCTTGGTGTTGTTAGATCTGCGCCTTTACCCATTGTTAAGAAATACCAAAGAATCTACAATGAAATGCTTCCTCAAATATTATTTCTATCCAAGCTCCGGTATTTGAATCTTGGAAATAATTCTCTCTCAAACCACTGCGAAGAGATATTAAATTGACGGAGATTTTTCACAGGCGATCGATAGCATTTTCAGACACGATTGACAAATTTTTTCACGATGATTTAGAAGATTATCTTATGAAGAATGCGCTATGAATATTCAGATAATAATTGCAGGAGTATTCTACTGCATTCTAGAGAAGGAACTCTTCCAGACTGAACATGTAGACTGGGTTTGTGATCAAGTTGAGTGGTATGGAGGGTGTGGCTTGCTACTAATGAATATTTCCAACTGGCACTCCCTAATTTACTGCTTCGCATGATCGTAACTATGTATTCTTTGATCAAAGATCAATATCAGCGGTGAGTCGAGGGAGGGATCCATTAATCTCGATGATATTTGCTCCCAGATATTTGACTGTAAGAATGATGATTTGTAATAATTCTGAGTTAAAAATAAACAGAGTTAACTGGAGATCTGGCGATTTTACAAATTGTGATTATCGCAGTTTCGGACAAAATTATAGCTCCTCTCAACTTAAGGCATAAATTTCATCTTCACTCCCGATTAATGTTATTTGTAATATTGTTTTTATTATCTTATAATAATAATAATAATTATTATATAATATAAGTAAAGTTTGAAAATAAAAATAATCATTTGTTACAAAAACAATGTATGTATACTATGTGTTACGTGGGTACGACAAAAAAACCACGTCGCTTTTGAACGGTATCCACTTGTTATTATTATTATTATTATTAATTATTATTTTTTTTTGTTTTATCTTTGTAGATTACTAATTGCATTTTTCTTTTCTTTTCTTTTTTTAATTACAATAGATCGGTTCGAGGTAAACCACAAATTATTTTTCCTTTCTCTATTTAATGTACAGAACTAACGTCGCCTAGTTTTCCTTTATTATATGCTATTTAATAAACAAAAACTAGAATCGTTAAGACTTTGTGCGATACAGGATAGACGTTTTGTAGTTTGATTGAAAACTGAAAATACTGTAAATTGAGAATGTTTATTTTCATACTACTTAATCATAATCAAGATGTCTATAGAGTTTGTATTTACCGAATCCCAATACTGACCCAAAATTTTCACGCTCATTTCGAGAATACATTATTCAATGTCTTGAGAACAAACTGACCTATGGATTGCGAAGAAAAACGTTGTGATTTCTTCATGCTAGGTAAAGTTTCTTAGTATATTCACGAATTCTGAATCAATTGGAGGATCAAACGGTATTCGAAAATCAACTTTAAACCGCAATTCGGAATAATTTCCAGTCTACTCCCAGGATCTAAAGGCTCTAGAAAAATTCCAGGCCCTGTAGTCTTTCTGGAAATGGCTAGCTATCAGTATAAACTAAAGTTCGAAAGTTTCCTTTTACATATTCCTAATTAAAACAGAACCGAGGCATATTTTGGCTAGTAAAAACTCATTCATATCTGGACTGAGTAACTCTAAAGTATCTAATTTCTAGCTTTGAAAATCTGTCGAGTGTTTAGAGCTCAGAATTTCGACAAGCATTTAATTGCTGGATCAGATCAGAATATAACAGCATCCATTTGTCAAGTTTAATTATATCATCCCATGTGAGTAATGAAACAGTTTTTCAATTTACGAATCTACAAAGTCCTTCCAAGTCGAGTAAGGACTAATTGGAATCGATTCAGCGATTATAAAAAAAATAATTATAGATAAAAGCGAGTCATAGTCACTGTGATCAGTTAATAAATGCAGAAGAGATTATTTAACAGTCGAAGAAGACAAATTTAAAAATTGAATTCCAAAATGATTCCAACTCTACGAATTGTGTGTTGTAAATAATTAATTATACATAACTTCTTGACTGTTTTAAATTCAAACTATCGACTGTCTAGCCTGTATAGCTAAATACTATAGTATATGAACTCTGGCTCCGTGGGATGGGAAGCACTTGGCTTTCTAAATCCTATGAAAACAGGGCCGTCACTTAGAGGACAAATTATTTTCTTTGCATGTGCGGACCTTAGATGACGGCACGAGGTAATAGAAAGTCCCTCGATCATCTCAGTTTTAATTAGTATTAACATTATCCATTGACTCGTTAGGCTCATTCCTTTCTAATGAACGTTCGGCCCCTAGAAAAAAAGAAGTTGATTAATAGCCAGAGTCAATTTCCGAATAATAAACTTCTAAACCAAACCGCAGCTGAACAACTTACGTTATAGTTTTCTTTTCGATGTTCTTAGGCTCTGGCCGCGCGCGGTTTAGTACTTTTAGAAAGTCTGATGTCTTGGCGCGCATCCTTGAGTGTATGTAAGCCTTGCTACATTTGATGTGATAGTGCAGGTAATCCCTGAACATGTGGATCAGGTCGATAGTGTTATCCCGAGCCTCCCTGTTCGTGTGTCGTGGAAATAGCACTGCAACGTATGAATAAGAATTCGTCAAATATTCAGAGATTCAGAACGTGTTTTCTCTCCGCTCTTTACTGCCTACCGAAAGTAATGTATCCCACATTGTCGCCAATCGCTGCTTCAGAATCTTGCAATTCCAACGGGGGCTCCCGATGGCTGAACAAAACCTGAGGTGCTGTGTGACTCGCTCGTCTCCCTTCCTTGAGCTCCTGCAGAAATACTTTTCCGATCACAATGTCATCCTCGTCTTTGAACACCGTGCTAAATACCACTGTTACTCGGTCATTTTTAGCCTCGACGTACCTGGAGGAAATAGGCATTCGATGAGTACACGTAAATCAGATCGTCGCTTATTAATAAACTCACAATGTCTCCTGATCTCGGTATTGTATCACCGCTCTTTTGTGCCCTTCTTCCCCAGCTTCTTGGAAGTCAAAATACTTCTCAAAAACGCTTGCGAAACAGTGCCTTTTCAACAGTCCCACGTTTTTAACCAGCGCTTCGCAGTCCGTAGGCAAGTTCTCTAAATCTATCAGCAACGAGACGTTGTATCCTTCGAAAAGATAAGAAATATCAATTGATAATCGACCAAATAAAGTGAATGAATGATCTTAAGAGCCGATATTCATCTAGTGGATTAAACTTTGATCTGAAATTAATAAATCTTCAAGAATCATCAACATTGTGCCTTTTATCATAATTAACCAGATTCACTGGACGTTTAGATCCTAGGATGTTGATGTGAAGAAAATTAGCAGTAACTACGATCAGTCATAGAAAATAAGCTCACCATCCTCTGTGGTAGTAAGTAAAGGGCCGTACTCGCGCTTGAGCAATTCGTCAGCACCATGTTCTTGCAACTGCTTGTAAAAGTTGAGCGAGATACTAATCTGTTTGAAAATGAACAGCGGAGTGTTAAAAAACGTTGCAAGTTGATCAGGCAATGAAAAATTGATAAAAAAAGTCTCGATAATCTTCTCGAAACAAGGCTGAGAATGATAAATTTAGCTTATTCAAAGACGTACTCTAATTTTGGTTTTGTCGCCTCCGACATTTGAAATGTGGAACAAAACTCCGTCAAAGTCGGCCACGGTTACATCTATCGATTCCGGTTTGTGTCTGTAACAAAGTATCAGAAAACGTTGTTTTTTATTCGATGTGTGAATGAAATTGGAGAAATTTTTGGCAGGAAAAAAAGACGCAGAGTTGCGTGGAAAAAGGTGAAAAATCGGATTTCATTAGCACGGAATAATGCGATATTCGGAGATTGTTGATCAGTCGCGAAATGTGGTTGACGTCGGTTATTCCGATTTGACAGAATCTGTCAAGTTTACGCGTAGTGGAAATGGACATGAGGTTAGTCGAGGGTCGGGCAGTTTCTCGTCAATTTGCGATTTCTGACCGCACGTATCCTGTCTAACGAGGATAACATTCGTCGGGGAAACATATCGCTACGGTAATGTGCGAGATAAGAGAAACCAAACGCCCATAGGTAGCAGCGAGACACCGCCCCAACCTCAAACCGATGATGAATATGTATATGTAGATAAAAAAAGGCTGTATAAAGTGAATATTAAAAGCGAACAGATAGAGTTGAGATAGTATAATATGAGATCATTCGACTCACCCTGCCAAGGCATTTTTAACTTTGTTATTTAACGTTTCTTCTATTATCCTATTGTTGATCTCGAGCAAGATCATTATTACGACTAAGATTTACTTCTCTTGCTATATTATATTAGTTCTTTTTATTCTTCTATACTATAATACAATAATTAACAATTATCTAACGCTCTTGTAACCGCATGAATACAGAACACACTGGCCTGGCCTCTGACTAATTTCTAATCTTTCCCTTCACACAGTTCGACTGGGTTTAGTGTGTAGTCGACGTAGTGTGTGGCGGGGTTCGCCGAAAGCGGCAGGAAATCCGCGTTAACATGGGAGCTCCGAGGTGCCCCCACCTATAGAAGAAAAAAAACAACATGATATGACAGAAAACTATACGCGCCGCATTACCGTAAACACAGGGATCTCGTTTGCCGACGTGAAATTCTCTCTCTTCGAATTTCAGAGCCCCCTTCAGATCTACAGCCTCGCTTAATAGTTCGTGCTGAAAAGAGACAAGACCCTGAAAATGGCGACTCGTCTGCTGAGGATCAGCTCCGCGCTGAAAACTTATTCTAATAAAACAAGTCACGTCAAGGTAGGCTGAGAGCTTGTCATTTCACAACTCTTTGTTATTATTCCCGATATATCAGGCCGGATAAAAGTCGTCCGAGTTTATATACGGCTGTTAATTCATAACCAAGTACATCCGACAGTGTAATTTTGTTTCCGATCCAAACGACTTACGTAATGTTTCTCAAAATTTCTTTCAATTAAAGTGCGTCAACGTCGGGCTAGCTTGAACAAAAAATCGTCAATTCTCAAACATTTTACCCACGCATTCGTAATTATCGATAAATAAATTCCAAACGCGTCTGTAGTCTCACGCGATCAATACTCGTATCTCTCGCACATGCACATTCCGAATCTGATTTCGTGTCGCCTATGTATCCGCGGAATGAACTTGTATTCGAGAATTGACAAATATTGAGTACCGAAAAAAATCCAGATTCTGTTCTGAGGGTTAAAGAACCCTGAATCCCACCCTGAACTGAATTCTTTCCAAAGATCCCGAGGCAATGGAGGTCCACAGCGGCAAACCTTCAGCAGACGCTGATAAATCAACCAGCGACAAGAACTACAACGATGGATAACGGGATGCGAATTGCTAGCGAAGACAGCGGAGCTGCAACTGCTACTGTTGGATTATGGATAGACGCGGGCAGCCGGTACGAAGATGACAAAAATAATGGGGTTGCTCACTTCATGGAACACATGGCATTCAAGGTGTGGAGATTGAGGATTCCGAGGGATGATTTTTGCAATAATATCTTCATTTTTTGCTCTCATTTTCAGGGAACAGCCAAACGTTCGCAAACGGACTTGGAACTGGAGATTGAGAACATGGGGGCTCACTTGAACGCCTATACCAGCCGAGAGCAGACTGTGTTTTATGCCAAATGCTTGTCTCAAGATGTGCCCAAGGCGATTGAGATTCTCAGCGATATAATACAAAACTCTAAGCTCGGGGAGAGCGAGATTGAAAGAGAGAGAGGAGTCATTTTGAGGGAGATGCAAGAGGTCGAAACAAACTTGCAAGAAGTTGTATTCGACCATTTGCACTCTGTGGCTTACCAGGGAACTCCGTTGGGCCGAACGATCCTTGGCCCTACTGAGAATATCAAAAGCATCACCAGGGCTGACCTAGTTTCCTACGTCAAAAATCATTACACAGCTCCGAGGTGATCAGACTTCTATTTGGGCATCCAATTTCCATTTTAAAGGCCTCAGAAATCCCCTCTGATCCTTACTAAAATTTATCCATTGATTAGCTTAAACTCGACATGAAATTACGACTAACAACGTTTCAAATTATTCACAGATTCGTACTGGCAGGTGCCGGAGGCGTGGATCATGCCCAGCTTGTCCAACTTGCTGAAAAACACTTCGGCGGTCTGACTACCAAAGTTCAAGGAGAAATTCCCCTCGTTAATCACTGTCGTTATACCGGCTCCGAGGTCAGAGTACGTGACGACAGCATTCCCCTAGCTCATATAGCTATTGCTGTCGAGGGTATTGACTTGATTCCGATTCTATTTCATCATCCAAGATTTTCACTCTCATTTATGAAGATTTATCTATCCTTCCAATGTCTCTTTGCAAGGCGCTGGATGGGCCGATGCGGATAACATTCCCCTCATGGTCGCTAACACTCTGATGGGAGCTTGGGATCGCAGCCAAGGCGGAGGGGCTAATAATGCTAGTCATTTGGCCAAGGCTTCGGCAGAATCTGGACTTTGCCACAGCTATCAGAGTTTCAATACTTGCTACAAGGCGAGTTCTCGAGTTTATTTTCGTCCATCTCTTATTTTGGGTCTTATGAGATCGTCTATCACTTTCATGGAAAATATTTTCACGCTATTGATTGAATCCGAGCTGAAATATGGTCGGATAATGAAGTAAAACTTGTAAAATCGATTCATCTCCATGATAATGCATCTTCTAAACTCTAAGGTAATGGAATATCGTTGGATATATTTTCAGGACACAGGACTGTGGGGAATTTACTTTGTATGTGATCCGATGCAGTGCGAACTGATGCTTTACAACTTGCAAACAGAATGGATGCGTCTCTGTACCATAGTGACTGAACGCGAAGTCGAAAGGGCGAGAAATATACTGAAGACAAACATGCTGCTTCAATTGGATGGAACAACAGCGATCTGTGAGGACGTTGGTAGACAGATGCTGTGCTACAATCGCCGCATACCTCTGCACGAGCTTGAAAAGAGGATAGATGTATGTCTAGAATTTCGATTGATTATTCGAATTGTCGCAAATTGATGTAAGAAGATCGTTGATCCTTACTTTATTTACAGAGTGTTACCGCGAAGAATATCCACGACATTGGTATGAAATACATCTACGACCGTTGTCCAGTTGTCGCGGCTGTTGGTCCCGTCGAAAACCTTCCTGACTACGTTCGTATTCGTAGCGGCATGTATTGGCTCAGAGTCTAAGAGGGCTGGACGGAGCAACGAGTCGCTATTACGATCTTGACGTTTAGCAGCATGCAAATATTACAGTAAATTTGTAGAATCCAGTATTAATTGTATCGAGTAGAAGCATTTGGAATGTGAATAATTACGGGGATTATTGAATTGCCCAGTAATTAATTGTTTCATTATCAGATCCGTCGACTGATAAGGTGGGCTTGAAATAATTCAATACATATTTTTTACATATTTACTGTGACGATTAAATAAAAGCAGAATAGTTTGCCGATGTAATTCTATGCGATTAAATCCAGCATAGGATTACGTCCTGTCTTAAAGTTGGATATTTAGTTTGAGGATCCTAGCAAGGAAATAATAGGCTGATTCGAGACGATGTACGAACATTATAATATTAAATAGATATTTATACAAATGAAATGGCGTTGTCAATGTCGAACCAATGAATGTAACTCAATCTGCCCAATTCACTCGAATAAATATCCTTGTTGTAAATAATCTAATTATTTGTTCGATTCATTTACCGGAACAGAAATATTCATTTCATTGTTTGTAGATTTATATTTGTGCGTTAATATCTCAGGTAATTATGAAAGTGTTACAAAACGAATGGCGATAAATAATGGCTTCATATTTTAGCACATAGGTACATACATAGGTATGTATGAGATGAGCAAAAATGCGACAATAATCTACACACGATTATACCGTTTCCGATCTAATACTGACTAGAGAAATTAAGTTAATACAAGTTAATTTAATAAATGATTATTGAATTTCGTAGTAAATATTAAAGAAAAAAAAAAAAGAAACTTGAAAAACATCTTCACCTAATTTTATATAGGATTCACACGATTTATGATTAATATTATATTATGCAATTATCTATTGCATCACATCGACCCAGATATCGTTTCTTTCATAATTTGAGAAATTCATTATTTGCAAAAGCCAATCTATTCGATACTTTAACACTAAGAATCAGAATTGAAATGCATGAACGAAATATAAACGTAATATCAATTATTGCGATAAATACTTGTAATCTTTTTATGGATTGATTATTATATTCAATTTCGAGATTCTCGTTTCAAATTCGCCGACTATTTTCACGTACCATATCAATCGAGCAATTCGTTAATAAATTAGCCAAATTACCTACGAATCCCTACTCTTACAAATCAGAGTATTACCGTTAATCATTGATATTCCATTATCGCAAATTAACATTTTTCATGTACGAACTACCTAGAATTCATATTGCTTGTTGGAGTATTATTGTGCGTTGGGGAGGAGAGAGGATCCTTACAGACTTTAGAAGTCATCTCGGCTAATGGTTCCAATTCTTTTGAATTAACGAGCTCAAACTCTGTGACAAAGTAATAGAAATGCTTGTAGCAGGTGTTCACATGAGCTTCCTGAAACAGAGGACGAATAAACCGATTAAAAACAACACGAATAATCAAACACCGATGAAAACACGGCCAACTTACAGCTCCTATAGCGACGATTCTGTCGAAATGGTGGATATAAACGTGAACGAAAACCCTGAACAAACGAGTCAGTATCTTCCTGCACAGGGGAATGAACGTTTTCGGGAACGGCACATCTGCAAATAGTGAAAATCTCTCAGTAAAGATAATCCAGGTATCAAAAACAGTGAAATCCATCCTCTCCAGTACCTGTGGACACCGGAAATATGGTCTCGCAATTTATCTGAGCCTCTATCCACTCCATAAGCAGACTGACGTACTGTGGAGCAGGCAGAACGGTAGGTTTTTTATACTTGTCACCGTCGGCCCACAAGTATTCAAATCTTGCCCCCCCGCTCATGGTGGGACACGAGGCAGAGTCACAGTATTCTGATATCGTACCGTATATGAGATTAATTCTGTTGAAAAAATCCACCACTTTGAACAGAGAGAGAGAGAGAAAATGAATTAGTAAAATTGGACGAGGATAATTTACAAGGTAAGGATAGCCTCGGATATTTACCATGCACTGCTATCCAGTCGTTGAGATCTTCGCCGGGCGGCAGTTTGACAACTGATCTTAAATTTATTCCAGAATTCAGAGAAGCCTGGGCCTGTTTGTGGAGGGAATATCTCAGGGTTCCGTAAGCGAATTTCTTCTTGGGTCTAAAAGTCTGATAAAAAAAAAAGAAGAAGAAGAAAAGAAATCGGGGTTAGGTTGAGGATAATTTATTGAATTTAGAATGATAAGCGAAGATGATCGGTAGTGGTTTTATAGCGAATGATTGAAAAATATCGCGATATTTCTCAAGAGATTTGAGATTATTTTAGAAATTTTTTATTCATTTTTATTTCGTAATTTTTTTAAACTAATAGATCGACTAAGTACAGCGAGTTATTTATTATTAAGCTTGTGGTTGTGAGTGTGAGGTTATGTTATCAAGCTGTCAAAATATCAAGTTTATATTTACTACCTCTAAACGCCGCGTTACCTTTCCTTTCTGGAAAAATTCAACAAAGCCACTAAGAGCGGCCATCCTTTGTCGTTATTTCTTTTCTTAACTTTTTTTTTATAAACGAACGAATAAATTGATTAGAATTTTATTTCATTCTTGCCATGAGATTCTGAACGAACACTGCACTGCGACCAACTGCGACTATCTTATAACGGAAGGAAGTTGAGGTCATTCCCTATCGTCGTCGCCTCTCGCCGCACTTGTATAAAATGATTACTATCTTGCTACTGTTCGTAGAAAAAACCTTGACCCGATACAAAAAAAAGAAAATATAAGACCAACACAACATGCCGATTTTATACAGTGGAATTAAACATTATTACGCATTCGTTTATAGATTTCTTTTTTCAATAATTAATGTGATTCCATTTATGAATTATTGAAAGAAGAGAATAAAGAAAAAAAATACACCTGACAATGACATATCACATGTGACTGTTATATCGTAAGTTTATTTTTGGAATTCAATTAATCCGCGTTAAATCTTATTCTTAAACATACATATACATGCGTATGATAATCTCAGCTCCTAGTTCATGACTGCTTCAGCGTAGATTATTTATTTTTTTGTACTTTGTACTTTTTTTTTTTTGTTTTACATTTATTTTCTTTTATATACAATTAAATCCCGCTATTGTACACCGTTATCTCGCGATAGTTTATCTAATAATTATTCATATTATACTCTGTATTTTGTCAGTATAAATTCTCACACATTTATGCAAACAGATATAATATATTCGCAGTCTAAGAAATTTTCTAACATAGTAGAACGTCTTATGTTATATTAACAAAGCTTCTATATCGTAACTAAAATGCATTTATTGCGTAGAATATCGACGCTGAAATATTTCAAACGTGTTTCTACACGCCATCAGACACCACTGGCCTTCTATTCACGCGGAAAATTATTCTCCGATCAGCAAATATCAATTTTAAAAAGCGCTGAAGAGACAGAGGTAATTTTACACAGCGATTAAAAATTCCATTGTTTGGAAATTGAACGCCTCAAGCTCTGACTCATGTTATTTATTCTCGAATCATTCCAGGCAAGTCCGGCTACGCTGTCGGAGAGGAGAGATATCGTTTGGCTAAAAATAAACAGCCAAATTTACAAGTTTCCAAGCATATGGCTCAGAGATAACTGCCAATGTCCAGTCTGCTTCCGGAGGGAGTCACAATCGCGGACTATAGACTGGGAGAAGTTCGATTTTCAGAGTAAACCAGCGGGCGTTAAATTCCAGGATTATGAACTGAAGATCGAATGGTCGGACGGACACAGGAGCATCTTCTCTGTCGACTGGCTGAAGGAGAGAAGATTCACGGAGGAAAAGCGGAAGTTGTTCAGAGAAGAGATTTACAGATTCAAAAGGACCACTTGGGGAGCCAAAGAGTTCAAAGATTGTCTTCGGAGATTTGATTACAAGGCTGTTTTGAACGAGTCTGTATTCTGTATAATAAAACTTCTTGTTTATCAGACTCAAGTTTTAGAATCTCATTCGATTTCACACTTTCAGAAACTCAGTTCTCCTCGACTGGCTCGAATCGTTGACCAAATACGGCGTCAGTATTGTCGCAAATGTTCCAGCGGACAGAAACAGCATCAAGACACTTATAGAAAGCTTTTCTTTTCCCAGAAAAACTCATTACGGGTATTGATGCTTGTAAAACTCCTTTACATTCGTATTTCTTTCCATTTTTATTGTCCACGTTCGTTCTTATCGTGTCTCGATCATTTTTCAGAGAAGAATTTGTCGTACAAGCCAAAGACGGTGCTACTAATGTTGCGTACTTGTCAGCGGGGCTGCCTCTGCACACAGATTTACCATATTACTGCTATAAGCCTGGGGTTGGTTTTCATATTCAATCATCATTGCGGAGATTACCTTGTTCTCATCCGTCTACATACACGATCTTTGCTTTCAGGTCAATATATTGCATTGTATGGTGCAGTCTCAGGGTGAAGGTGGGGATTCTCAACTCGCGGATGGCTTTCATGTCGCAAATTACTTGAAACTAAATCATCCCACGGCATACAAAGTCTTGACAAAAACTTTGGTAGATTGGAGCGATGTAGGGCACGAGAATGGAGATCATTTCCACAGCCTGTACCAAGCTCCGGTTTTATGGTATAACTAATATTCTCGGTTTTGAAATTAGACTTTGAATTTCTGTGCGTAAATTCGATACCTATTTCTTTCCAAGACCAAGAAAAAGGCTGTAAATATTCTATATTCTATTCTTCCAGCGAAGACGAGTCTGGGGATTTAGTCAGAGTCAATTTCAGCCAGCCACAGAGGGACAGCCACTTCAATGCTCCGCTTGAAGAGGTCATTTCGTGGTACGAGGCGGCCGGATTATTTACCCAGCTGTTGTACAGTCCGGAGAATTTTGTGACCTTCAAACTCGCAGAGGGTAAAGAATTATTGAAAGAGCAAATAACTTGGAGAAACTGAGTCTTTGGACAGCTTTCTCTTTATCTATGCATTAAAAGGATGTAAATTCGCGCCTTGAACGATACAGAAGCAGCAGAGTCCCGTTCGTCATAATCCAAGATTGATATTAGTGTTTTTTATTCTCTTCAGGTGAAATATTGACTTTTGATAACCATCGACTGCTGCATGGAAGAAGTTCTTACGTCGATGCGGTAGGAAGAGAGAGACTGTTGATCGGATGTTACTTAGATTGGGATGAAATCTACTCTAGAATAAGAGTTCTGAGGAAACAACTAAGTAAGATAAATTGACTGGGATAATATTCTACGCTGAATATTTATGCAAAACAATTTTGACTTATCATCAATGCAAAGCAAGAAAGGGAACAAATGATGGATCTGATAATTGAGTAGATATCGAAAAGAAATAAAACCATCTTTCGTTATAATAATTGAACGACTTTTTATTTCTAACAACAAAATGATCCGAAATTAAGTTCATCGGTAACAGAGAGATTATTATTTAACAATCACATTTTCATGGTACACACAGATTAAAATTCCTCAAAAATATACTTGGCTTTTTTCATAACAGAGAGAAGAATGAAGCGATGAAAATTGATTTTCTAAATCAGTTCAAACAAGAAGCCATCTATGAAGATGGCTTTTTATTCTTCTATTATTCACAACATTCTTATTAGGGTAATAAAGCCGAAACATTCCATTAAACTTCGATATAAAAATATGATTTTTTAAAACTATACTAAAGATAAATGCCTGAATAAAGCACAGAACTTTCTCCTAGTCTCAGGCTTGAGTTTACTCAGTTTTTCCGTAACTCTTAGCTTTATTATTAGCCAGCGAGAAGAGCAGGGCTATATGGCAAAGGTATAAAGCTGTGCTGCTGAAGACAGTGCTGGGATAAGTATTCCAGCATAATTCAATCACCCCAAGTATAACGATTTTAGTAACAGTCTTGTAGCTGGTGGACCAGACGATGTAAGGAAGAGTGTGAAAGTACCAGACGTAGAATTGGTAGTGTAAAGAGCGGCTGAATACAATCCCGATAAAATTAGCGGTGAACAACGGCAAGATAAATAACTGGGAAGATGTGGACATGTCGATCTTCTCCTTATTCTTCAACTGTCCCTTCAGATCTTTCTCCACATGCTTCAACTTGGCGTAAGATTTCAGGTAAGTTATCCAGCTGGGCAAAAAATAAGCCAAAGCACAGACGTGCAGTGCCAACAACCCGACATGGAAATACCGATCGAGGAATACATGTTCCGGTAAAAATCGCCAATTTACTGTCCATTTGTAATCGAAGATTCTTCCCAGATTGAAAGCACCTTTGACATAGGCGACGGGATCTCCGTATAGGAAGGGCGAACCTAACAGTAATTGTAAACCTGCGCAGATAGAAAGCTGAACGATTGTTTTGCGGATTCCTAAAATCGCCAGGTAAGCGACGAGCAGCGCTGGTGAGAATAGTAGAATATTCATTTTCACCGATACGGCTAGGCTGTAAAAGACGCTGCCCAAGTGCCATCGGTTGTCTAAAAATAAGTTCAGACTCGCGAATAGAAGCAGCATCGCTATCGGGTCGTTGAATAACCTCAGAATAAATATGGAATGAATTCTGTAAGAGGTTGTACAAGTTAATAGGATCAGATAGGGCGGCACTTTCTTTGTTTTGTTGTAAATTCTGAAGACTAAAATCAACGTGACTATGTACAGTAACGCGAATATGTATTGAGCTAGTTTGAGGTTAGTTCCGTACGAGGTAACGAAGTAGAGGATCGAATAGACGTAGACGAATCCAGCCGGGTAGACCAGGGGCCCCGTGTCTCCTCGGAGCTTAGAATAGTCCAGTGTCCCATTTACGAAGCCTTCGACCTCTTGCATGTAGGCGATCCAGTCGATCTCGGTGTACCGTACTTTTTCTATCACGAATATCGTCACGAATATTTCGACTATTATTAAGGCTACCGCGACCGCGGGGAGACGCCTCGGGTCCGTTATAAGCGGCGTTATTTCGCTCCATTTTAAATTAGATTTTATCCAGTTGTTCAACAACCTTTTATACTTCTTAGACCAATTTAGGTTAGGGTTGTCCCTGCGCGGCGCCATTTTTTAAATAATCAACTCCCAACTTGCTACTTGTTTTTTTGGTTTTTTTTTCGCGGTCTATGGACCCGCGGCGACATCTGACCGAGGATATTTGCACCCCTTCGTCTATTGGATCTTTCGTACTCATATGACTCGATTTCTGAACCAATCCCATAACGCCAGCTCGGTTCCCGGATTTTAACAAACGAACGTGTATTTCTGTGACAGGAGCTCAGACGAAATATATTTTTCATCGAATATTAAATATCACCGAGTTATAATACGTGCGCGAATTACCATCAATTATTTTCTGTTTAACAAGTTTGTGTTCAGAGGTAGGTTTCCCATAATTTCATACATTATTCAGCGATGTATATAATCCTTGTCTTTTATTCATCGTCTAATCGGCAAGGATTTATATATCCTAATTTATAATAATCCGTTATACTTATTTGGTTTATGAATGAAATTCGAGCCTACGGACACGCGTTGTATAATTTGCAATAATTCTCATATGTCCGGATTTCAAACCAATCGACTAACGCCAGCTCAGGATTTTTACAGATATAAATTCCCTTTCGTTATAGAAAACGGTAAAATTGCACTACGAATTCTTCGCAGATTAAGCATAGTGCTATTATTTTTCTCCATATGCATGTCAATTGTAAATTACGAATTTATCGGCCCTAAGAAATAATTACTTCGCGATTTAAGGTTAATTCAAGACACGGTCTTAACTGATACATTTCTGTATCCCAATACTGTCCGATCGAATATCCGATACAATTCGAAGATTCATACATAATATTCCGCGTTTATTTTAACTGCAAATAGTTCGTAAAACTCGATTTATTTCAAATATCTACAGTTCGAAAATTTCTTTCTATAGATCTCACAGACCATACGACAAATCAAAAATGAATTCTGCTTTGGGATTTGTGTTTCTAATGCTAGTAGCTGTTATCGGCAAAGTTTCACCGGCTAGAAAAGGAGATTGTGAAGGTAATAATAATACCATAATATTCGCAATATTCTCACTGCATTATACCCTACCTGTCTCTAGTATATTGATTTAACAAAATTTTCGTCGAACGAACTATGTATAACGCACGATTTAGTATTTCTCCACGATTATAAATTTCCTCATTTTCTTGTTTTTTTTTTCTTCTTTTCTTTTATAGTCAAATCATTCGTCGAATGAATAATATTTATTATCGATTAGAAAGAATACTTTTCTTTGAATACTTTCAAACGTATTCTACAAGAATATCCAATCTATAAAATAAATGACATGCATCATTCACTTTTACATGTTTGAGGTTAGGTCGAACTACAGCAGCGAAAAAATGATCGGAAATTAAAATAAGTCCAAGTTTTCTTTTCCTACAGAAATCATTCGCTTCAATTTACACTTCCAGTATTTTTAGATTTTTTCTTTACTCACACGTCTGTTAGGAAGGAGAAAAAAAAATAAAACAATTTCAAAACTGTAAATCATAATAATATATATTCACATTTTATTCCAGTCTGCATAGCGACGGTGAATAAATTTGCGGAAACCTTGGACGAAACGACTAAGGCTGACACTAAAAAAATTGAGGCGGCTTTCAAAAAATTCTGCAAAGACACCAAGTCTAAGGAAAACAGATTTGTAAGATTTGAGAATATTCATATTTCCATTGTTGATGATAAAATTTCTGAGAATTCCAGATAATCTGTGAAAATCACAAAACAAATGAAGACTGGTCTTTATTTATGTTAGAATATATTTTTACAGACCTTTAAATATCATCAATTTTATTTGTAATATATTATGAGCGTTGTTACAGTGCTACTATTTGGGAGGCCTTGAAGAATCTGCGACTGGAATTCTGGGAGAATTGAGTAAACCGTTGTCGTGGTCGATGCCGGCTGACAAAATATGCGAGAAATTGATGAAAAAAGATGCCCAGATCTGCGATTTACGTTTCGGTAATTATTTCCCATTCCTTTATGGTCTCTTTAGGGTTTTGGAATATTAATTGTTTTTGAAAAACTATCGCAGTATGTTATTAAGTTCTGAGTTTATTTTGACAAGACGTGTATTCGTTGTTTTCTTCACAGAGAAACAAATAGACCTGAACACGGTTGATCTGAAGAAGCTCAAAGTACGTGATTTGAAGAAAATTTTGAACGACTGGGAAGAAACTTGCGAGGGATGCATCGAGAAGAACGATTTCATTCAGAGGATCGAAGAGCTGAAACCCCAATACTCGAGTAGTCCAAAGACTGAACTTTAAGGAGCTCCTAATCACTTAGATTAATTCTCACTCAATTAGCTTGAGTTGTCTCAACGTAACAATAGTCAAGTTACTTATTTCATTCATTGAGAAAGAATACACGAAAGGAATTATTAAAACATCATTATTTCATCTTCTATGAAAAAAGAAAAACAATAAATTGAAGAAAAAAATAAATAAAATAAAAAAATAACTAACAAACTTAGCTGCCTCGTCAACATTTCGAGATAATTTATTTGCATGTGAATAACATGTCTGTATATCATAATAGCTCACACTATTAAAAATTATCTCGAATTATTGATCAAATTTACAACCAAATAAACATAATATATATATTTCATTCTGTTGCAAAAAAAAAAAAAATATTAGCCAGTATTTTGTTCACGATAAATTATGGGATTCAGGTGTGAAACGACGAGCTAACGATTAACATTTCACAAGATAAATTTTAACTAAAAAGGCTCAGAGCTTGTTGAAAAATTTATTTCAAGAATCTTGAAGTTGTTTTTTTCTTTTTTTTTTTTTCTTGTTTGCTTTAAATCTTGGCTCGTAGTTTCGCTCTTAAGCTTATTAATCGATGATAAAGTTAATTTAAACGTGATAATTATCTCAGCGAACGTCATCCCGGTATCGATTTTAATTTATAACTTCATTCACGCGTGGTATGGAAGCATTGCATGGCTCGGTTCATTATTCAATTTCAAATGTCATCTAATTTAATAATCAGTCAAAAAAATAAAAATAAATAAGTAAAAAATCGTCGATAGATTTTCTCTCTTAGAAAACATCGAATAATGAACCGTTGTACCAGCATTTATTGAAGAATATGTCCATTGTTTGTTTGTTGAAAAGAAAAAAAAGAAGAAAAAAAAAAAAAAAAAACTACAGGACAAGAAGCTAATGATGTATTTTCCCGATGCCAAAAATGCGATGCGCAGAAATGACTGTTTATTAATTATATTAATAATAATAATGATAATAATAATAAATTAATTATTACCATTTGTAAAAAAAAAACAAGAAGAAGAAAAAAAAAAAGAAAAAAGTAATATTGTCATCTCTCAAAGCTCTGTATTTATCGTATGCCTTTCATTGATGATGAATCGGGAATTAATTAAAAATGGAAATATTTATAAAACAAGAGAGAAAAAAAATGAAGATCTTTTTTCACCATCATTTTATCACCAATATCCAAGGAGCAAGACAAGACAATGATTATGAGAATATGTTTTTTTTTATAGAAAAACATAGAGAGAGAAAGAGAGAGGGTGAATTGTATTTAAGTCTTGTATACAATTTTTTATTCTCAAAATTCGTCGCTTTATTAATGCTGAATGTTTTTCTTATACCTATGGATTATGTTATGTCTATGAATTCACATTCCGTTACTTAATAATTTCATCATGGAAACTGTGCCGAATACCGTTTGCTTAGTTTACTTAAATCATCTAAAGCGTCAGAGACGTATTTTGCATCGAGATATAGAAACCTGATTGTGAATAATAAAATCTACAGTTTATTTTTATTTATTTATTTTTTTGTTTTTTTTTCGGGCGATATTAAAATCGCGTTTAGGTATAGGCATACCGTATTATTTATACAAATTTTTATAGTGGTCTTGTGTTTGTGTTTCTTATCGGAATCGAGATCGTTGTTAGAAAAAAGAAGAAAAAACAAAAAAACAAAAAACAAAAGCATAAACAGAAAAGAAATGAAGAAATTTCACCCGATAATAAACTTGTAAAGATATGTAAAATCTGTTGAAAAGTCAATAAACGCCCGTATTATTTACAAATATTATAAATCCTAATTATTTGTATAATATATTTCAGCAAAGAAATCAAGTCGAAGTTATTTCATATATTCTATAAACAATATCCTTCGATAATTCATTTCCACACGGTATTTCGTAAATATTTTCAAATTCGTATTCGCGCCACTGATGCGAGATTAAGTGGGCAGTGGGGATTGACGGTGGCATTGGTTCATTCGGTAAACAAACCACAGGCGGTTTGCGGCTACCGGCACGGCGCGAGTAGGACGCTGGTAATAATTGTCCGTATTAAACTTGAAATATAATCGTTTTATCGGTGTGACAGTGCATAATATAACGAAAAAAGTGTATATGTAATATTCCTTCGCATTCCCGATCTCCAAGAGTTACGGAATACGATAATCTAAGTGGAAAAATATTCATCGTAAAAGTTAACCGACCGTCGAAAGTTTGGCCTGTCAAACAAACGAGAGTCGCATGTGTTGTGACGTGACCTAGATCAGTGTATCGTATGATAGCCGGCAAATGTCTCTGATATAATTGTTTATATTCGCGATTACGATCAATGAGTGATCAGTATCGCGTTAATAATCGATAATTATACATCGCGTGCTAAGTATTGTTCGTTTATAAAAACGTTACGTGTCTTTAGCCAGTGTGTTGATAACCCAGTGACCTAGATTTCGCGTTATAATATTTCATCTTTATTTTCTTTCTTTTCTATCCCTTTTTTCATAACAATTTTACGCATTTTCGTGTAGTGATCGAGTGACTGACTGTATTATATTCTTCGACGATTGATTCTGACATTCAGTTTCGTCAATTCGATCTGACGACGATTACTGGTTCCGATCGACCCCCCTTTACACTGTAAGTAAATTTGCATAGAATTTATATTCGTCTTCACATTGCCGCATTTGTAATATATTTTTCTCGATTTATTTTCACAATTTAGTTTATTTCTCATAATTTAATCAAAAAGAGAAATCCTTTTTTCTTTTGTTTCTTCGATCCATAAGTTAAAACTATGAAGAAATTAGCAATATTTATATACGTACGCATTCATATAGCGTTAATTATATGACAATATGAAACGTCTCCGACGTGCGTATAAGTAGTGTATTTTTTCAATGAATAATATTATAAGCGATAAAACTGCCGCGCCTAACAGCATTGCAAATATGAGGGAAACGTGTTGGACTCGTATCGTTTCAAACTTATTCGAAAGTTTAATCGGCTCGGATTTCTTCATCCAACTTGATTTCAGTCGACTGATTATTCCGAACTCTTTAAGCTTCAGCATCCTGAACAGATAACGAAATTATAAGGTGTTTAAAATTTTCGAATCTTATACCCGCGTACATATATGTAATTGAAAATCCATTTTATATCCCTTGCGGAAGAACCCGAAACTCACCCCGAATCTATGGTTCTTCTGTACTTAAAACCGCGAACTAGACCTCCCGCTACCCAAGTTTTGAGGAACGGTTTTCCCACAGAAATTATTTCGCAGAGTGATGAACTCTCGGCTTCAACGACGTCCTGGGCCTCGAGGTAAACGTACTTACCTGTGCAAGTGTTTCTGTATATATCCAGGGTACTGCCTTGAACCATTCTTCCGGCTCTGTATATCGGTTTGTATTCCGGCTTCTTTGAATTCTGATGGCAAAAAAACGGAATTCGGTAAATCATAGATACGCGTTATTTTGCATCGAGAAGTTTAAACTCACAATAAAAATTGAGTACACCAACGAGTTCTTCTTAGCTATAATCTTGTAGTTTGTATTCTCCCCGAGAGATTTAACGTCGTCGAATGGCGCGATAAATTTTCGTTCGGCTATGTGAGATATGAGCTTGGAGCTAAACGCGATTACTAAAACCCAAGCGAAAAAACGGGTGGAGATGACCAATGTTTTCGATAGTTTTTCGAGCTGCTGTGGAGACCAGCCTGAATCGAGAAACGGAGATTGATTAGATCGTCTTCTGCCGGATGGGGATGATTTTCTTGTATTTCTCACCCTGGTTACAGAATATTGAAAAAATGTAGAAGAAGTGATCCCTGAGGCTGGATATCGAATCGCGTGAATTTTTCTTCTCGTATTTTGATATGTGGACGAAAAAGCTCGCGAAAGTTAGAGCGAAGAAGATTCCTATGATAGATATCCAAAGTTTGCCAGTGAACAGCTCGACCATCCACGTTTTGTGATATTGCAGTCCCTTTTTCATGTGGAATCTGTACCTAAAGATGAATGAAAATTGAGTAGAAATTCATTCGTTAAAATCCGTATCGATAAATTTACGTCGTCGTCCAAGTTGCGAATGTGTAATCGACTGCGGATGCACGCATCGCGGTAACGACGCATCGCGGTATGATGTCCGTTTCGTTTCGGAAAATGTAACCCATCAGACCGTTCCACGAACCGTTGCTCTGCATGATTCCATATCCATGTTCATGTAAATGTATGCTCTTCAATCTGAAATACCATTTGCGTATGATGAAACGTGGATGCCAAAAAATAGCGAATATAGAAAAATTGAAATGAAAGCGATACTTGAAATTGAACATCTCTGCGAGAAGCTGCCACGTATCACCGTGTACGCCGGTGATCACGGTATCATTTGACGCGAACTGAATCAGGTGCTTTATCTGAAAAATAACTCGAAAACGAGAAAGGAAGATAATATTAGCATGCGAAATGAATAAAGTATCATTTTGCATCCGACTGGTCATTATTATGCCATCGATGATTATTAAGATATATTGTAAAAATTTGAGCTACGATTTCAAAATCAGAATTTCATCATTAAAAAAAAAATTGTTAAATTTTTTTTTCTTCTCCGCATTTTTACGTACCGTGAAAGAAGTGATCTTGAGTATCTCTCCGTTAAAGTTGTGGTTCTCGATTTCGCGGCTGTACGCAAGATGCTCTTTATGCATTTCGGCGAATGACCGGATGCTGAATAACTCTACGAAATCAGTTTGGTTTTTACTCCAAATAACACCGTTCACCGCGTAAACAGGCGATATTAAATAATTGTGCTCTAAAATAATGGCCAAACGTATTATTAATGATAATCTATTTCCCCTTGACGAAAACATGATCATTCTTTACTCGAGAGTTATGAATACGTTTATCGAACGTTAGGATACCGTGGTAAAATTTATACTGCACGAAAACCCAGGCATAGATATGGGGATAATATTTTTTTTTGCGATGATATAAACGTAGCAGATATATGTTAATGCAAATGCAATCCATTAGCCGTAATGATTAGCTTATATCAGATGGCGATAGTTACGTATGCGACTCTGTATACTTACGATAGTTTTTTTTTTTCCTTGTTCGATTTAAGTAAAATATAGTATATATATATATATGTATTTATAGTAGGATGGAAAGGGACGTTTGGGAATAATGAGAAAAAAGAAAAACGTTCTTTTACAAAAACATTAATTTTATATTATAAATATCATGATTAAATGTATAAAGATCTTACACAACTAATCAATCGCTCATTTTTATAGTTATAGGTCTCATAAATTAATTAAGTCTATCATTCGTCCAGAATAAAATTTTCGTAATAGTTTTCTTACAAAAGAAATATATATATATATACTTCATTTATTATCTTTCAAATAATAATATTATTATTATGTGAAAACCTCGAAGCCGGGTTGAGTAGTTTCAAAAGTACATGTAATATATACGTATATATGTAAGCTGCGTTTGGTAAACAATCGTATGGATTTTAATGTTATTTCAAACTAGTCTCATACGCTAACTAACGATCGGATCCATAATATTTTTTTTTATCTTCTTTTTTTCTTTTATCCTTGCATTTTTTCTTTAATAAAAATTAGAAAAATTATCCCACTCGATTCTTAAATATCGTCAACGTATAGTTTTAATCTTGTCATTCATTGGGCGAGATTTATTTATTATACTGTCTTTATTGTATAAAATTTCTTAAATATTATTTATCATTTATTCTACGTTCTATACACATACATTTATATTTTATACACAAATTAAACGAAACAACTTTACGCGAAAAAAAAGAAAAAAAAATAGAAAGAAAATATATATATATATTATATTAATAATATCATCTAGCCCACTGCTACAGCTATTCATAAACTATTCATTTTGACAATCATTTCTTGAGATCAGATAGACGCTAGTTTTCAATTGGGTATTTTTCTGTCATACAAATCCGTATCCACTTACAAACAATCAGATATATAAAGAAAGAAAAAAAAAATCATCAATAAGTCTTTAAATATTCCGATAAACTTACCAACTTACCGATATAAACTCAGAATATATGTAAAACGTCTATTTCACCGGTATCGAATCGTTTTCATAATTCTAATTCATTATTATTGTTATTATTATTTTGCAATCCGAGAGAAAAAAATGTGTGTTTTTTTTATTACACATTATTGAACAGACAAATCCGAGTCTGAACCAGTTCGAAATAAAATTTGACAAACTTGAACACAAACGTATTTGATTAATTAAATAATTACAAGACATTAGAAATAATTCGCCGCATGATAAAGTCTTTCTTTGATACGGTGTAAAAGATAGAGAAAGATAGAGAGAGAGAGAGAGGAAAAGCCACGTTTAATTAATTATAACAGTAACCGAGGAATATCTATCATACAGAGTGTAAGAAAACCGACGCAGATTTCAGATTCAAATTAATATAATCAACAGAGATAATGAACAGTAATTATATTTCGAATTATTTGTAGACTAAATATTACAAAAGTTATTTTTCCTCATAAATTTTGGCCAGTAAAATTCCATTAACAGGGAATCGTCGTTCTACTAAATATCGTAATTAATCGTAACGCTTAATTAGAATACCTTTACGTCAGTCAATACTTGAATAGTTCTTTTTTTTTTTTCAATCAAATTATTACAAGTTTTAAGCTATCTTGGCAGTTTAATATCATTGAACGTTCAGCTACTCATTTTACCGATCAAGTAATACCGAATTTATTCGGTTGAAAAATTCGTTATAACTCCTTTGTATACATAAATCTAAACATAATGAAATAGTATATGAAATGGACGAATACGTGTGGGAAAAACCCGGATTTTCTATACCAAAAAGAGGTATTTTCCTCTATGCGAGACTGTATATTCATCACGAGATTGATGAATCGATTAAATTCTAATTAAACTTCGAATATTTATCTGCGAAAAGTATAAAAAGAACAAACTAACAGAATAATATGTATATTATTAAATAACTTAAATACATGTAAAGTACGATGGGTTCTGATCAAAGAATGGTCAAAAAATCATTTAGATACTCTAGTTTCCGTTGTTACTTTGCTCGGATCAGGTAGCCTGACGACTAATTGAGCGCCGTTCTGCATCTGCCTTATGCCGTTATTGGGTGGGTTATTTTTAACCATAGATTGCGGCACCGATGGCAGGACCTTTTTAGCGCCGCTCAATTTAGGCGAGCAGCACTGCTTCTCGTTATACTCGTTAAGGTTTAAATTCGTATTCGCATTCTGGTAACTTGACGGGTTCGCCTTAGTCGGCGTGGGATGTTCCGTCCGATCAATAGTCTGTCTAGAGTCGTTGGAGTTGGAGTTTTGATAATTCAAAGCCAATATCTTCATCGGCTGATTGTGGTCGTTCATGTTGCAGACCATCGGCTCTTGATTGCACTTGAAACTCGACTCTTTTCTGTTCAGCGAATCAGATTTGTAGATCGGAGCCGATAGCTGCGTGGAATTAGTCTTGTTTGTACTCTTATGACTGCTGCCCGAGTAGCTCGTCACAGATTCGTTGCAAAAATCACTCAGGTAGGTCTGATTGGTGTACCAATTTTTAAGCCTGTGATGGATCTCGGGGAACTGCGGCCTCCGGTTAGCTACCTCGTGCCAGCACTCTATCATCAGACTGTAAATCATCGTCGGACAATCTTCAGGGCAAGGAAGCAATTGGCGGGATCTAATCATGTCTATAACTTCCTGGTTGTTGTATCCGTAGTAAGGCTGGAAACGGAGTAAAAACAGATTGAAATTTCGACCGTTTATCAACTTCAAACCGATCGCTTCAACCCTATCAACTCACCTGTAACCCGTAGCTGTATATCTCCCATAACACGACTCCGTAGCTCCACACATCAGACTCGGTGGTGAATTTACCATAGAGAATAGACTCGGGCGGCATCCATCTCACGGGTAAAAGGCTTTTGGATTGTACTCTGTAGTAATCGCTGCTGTAAATGTCTCGGGAAAGACCAAAGTCCGAGATTTTAACCGTCAGGTTTTCTCCCACCAGACAATTTCGCGCGGCTAAATCCCGATGGACGTAGTGATGTCCCGCGAGATACTCCATGCCTATGGGACAAAATAACGTATAGATGATAAAATGACGTTATTATACCTTGTTTGAATTTAGAAATCAGAAGCAAATACTTGCCGGAAGCTATCTGCAGTGCTATGTGAAGGAATTCAGGCTGTTCCAGGATCTTTCCTTGTCCGTTATTCAACGGTACGTCGGATCTTGGGGAATGGCATATCAGGAATTCGTGCAGATCCCCTTGCGTCATGTATTCGAAGAGCATGCACATCGGTTCGCCCTTCAGAATCACTCCGAGAAGACAGATGATGTTGGGGTGTCTGAGGTCCGTCATTAGATCGACTTCGCGTTTGAAGTCGCTCTGGGTTTTCGGTGTCGCGTTTTCCTTCAGGGTTTTTATCGCCACGAATATAGTAGGCTCGGATTTATTCCCCGTCTGTAATTCGCCCTTGTAAACTTTTCCTGTAACGAGAATGAGGCTTATAGACCGAGTCGCGGGGAAGATTCGCGGCTAAGAGACCCACCGAAAGCCCCTTCCCCCAATTCCTGTAAAAACGCAACGCTGTGAATCGAGAATTGGGGAACCCGGTTGTTCGACGTCCGGCTACTCCCGCTGCTCAAAGTTCCTGCCCCGGGAGTTATATTTCCAGGTCCAGCTAGCAGCGAGCTCATTTCCATGGGCTGAGTAGCGCTTCTCCTGCCATCGTAGATGTTTTTGTCGCATTGGACGCCGGTCAGCATCTGTAAACAGGTATGGAAATATTTCTAGATTACCAAAGTCCGGATTGAACAGCCGACGTCGTTTTTTTGATCACTCGCCTTGTTGGACGGCAAGTGATTCGGCTGTCTCCTAGACTTTCGGCTCTTGTAGCAGCAGCAATAGCAGACTAAAATTATGACGAAACCTCCCGTCAAGACGGTGCCGACAATCGCGTATATCCACAGGTGTTCAGCTGTGAAAATAAGCAAACGTTTCAGACATTTTCCTCCGAGATCAGGGGGTGAGCCTTCCCCCCACTTACCGCACTTCGGTATGTTACAAAACTCCACTTCTATGCTGTTCTTTCTGTCCACGTAACACCAAGGCTGGGATTCCATACTGCCGGGGTTTCTGCAGTAAGAATGTCGCCCGTTAAGCTCCTGGTACTCGGATATTTCATGCCGATGAATGTGGGACTGATCCGACCATATTAAGCACGGCTTTCCGAGCGCGCTAAACTTCACCACACCTTGATACGACTCGCCTCTTCCCCAGTAGCAGTGATCGTCTGAAATGATAGAATCGATTTTGAGGATGGAATTTTCGATTCGTTAAGACTCTCTCCTAGTATTTTCGACGATTCGCTCACGCTTACTTTCTTGGATGTTATTTTCAACGGATATACCGAGGCTGAGGCAATCGGCGGCTTCCAATGTTCCGTCTGGCGGTAATTCGGAACATTCTAAGAGCGGTACTTGGCGAATGACCTTCTGTCTCTTAGCGATGACGTACTCCTTCCTGCACAGCTCGTTTTCCAATATTTCACACTCCTTTCTACATATTCTTCGCAGCTTGTGATTAAGCAGATTCCTGCCTGCTGCTCTGTTGTCGAAATTTAATTGAGTGCCGTTCTTTCTCGCGGGTAAATTGCCGTTCTTATCCACGGTGAAATGGAACTTTGACTCGAAGTCAGGCTCTCTTTTCATCCTGGTGTTACGGGGGTTTGGAAAATCGTTCAGATCTTCATCCCCGTCGGTATCGTCCGGAGACAATATCTCCCCCTGGTTAGGCTTGAGTTGGTCGAACAGCTGCTTCATGGCTTCTGTATTCTTTGCCTTTTGCAGCTTTGGCTGCTCTCGGCAGATCGGAAATGCCGAATAGCAGAGAGACGGCTTTGCGTAACTTTCGCATGTCGAAGATAATTCGCTGTCGGGAATTAGAATGAATAGAATTAGAAAACAATTTATTTATCCATCAATCATCGTATCGCGTTTTACTAACTTTGAAAAATTAATCACTCTGAATGCCTGCATCAGTCTTTCTTCCAGAAGTTTTTGGGTCATACCAAACGGAATGTAGACCGATTGGTTGCCGACCAATTCAGCGCAAGTCTTGCCAACGTAAAGCTGTAAGAAATTGGAAAAGAGTTCAATTGGTCAGGTGAATTAATGAAACAGATCAGTTTGATCAAAATTGGTTCTCTTCAAGTAGAATCATTATTCTGGATCTAAAATGAAAATAGATAAAGAAAGAGCGAGAGGGAGAGAGAGAGAATGAGGATTAGAATTTTTAGATCTTTTACCTCGCAAGTTCCTTCGCGTTGTACATCAAAGTGAATATTAAGGCCGCTATGTGGACTGAAATCTACGGTACTAGATTGTGAACTTGTTGGCTGTGGACTGGGTGAGAATATTTCGCTAAAGGGATGGGTTGGTGTCAGGTGAGAAATGTGGGGTGTCGATATACCGAGCCCTGCGATATCAAGCTTGTCCCCGTCCGCAGTGCTGTATAAAAACAAAGAATGAAACGAGGTTAAGTTTCTTGAAATTTGTCATTCTCATTTATTTTCCAAGAAATTCAACAAATATATACATAAAATTCGGAATTATTATCGCCTAATATCTAAATCCCTGGATGAAAGTATTTCGTCACTATTTTTCGTTTGAAAAACTATCCGGAATAACACACGAGATCATAACCTTGATAATAGAAAAATTGTCAACAAAGTGTTGTTTACCTCGTTGAATTAATGTCCGTGTAATTTTCACCGTAGTTTTGACAGATTACAAATATATTTAAAGTATTTATAAACATTATATACACTAGTAGCAGCTCCATCGTTATTCATTAAATCCGAAAACATTTGATTTTAATAATAATATTGTAATTATTTGTCGGTTGTGTTGTGTATATGCCATTTGACAGCCATTTTTAAACTCGCGATATTCGCGCCATCTATCATCCAGCGGCGGCGCGATTTGTCACTAACTAACCGCGAGATAACTCGCTCGGTAATTGATCAGTTACCGACATTCCTATTCAACCGTCTCAGATGGCGCTACGATCGAGCATTTGAAGGTGAAAACTTGTAACAGGTATTCGTTCGGCTATTGTTTATTCGTGAATATGAAGCGCAATTATCTTCGAAAATCAACAGTTTATAGAACAAAATTGAACCGAAGACTCAGAACTGTATATCCGCGATATGAGGAAAGAGAATTATGGCTAGCTCACCCGTCTAGTAAGTCTGGAAAGTGTGGTATTATCGGTGAAAAACTTCCGACATCAGCTGCGGCGTTAATCGGTCTACCAGCTGAAACATATATGACAAGGTAAAAATTTTCATTGACAAAATATTCAATGTAATGATACGATTTATCAATAGAAGTGAATAAGTACGTATGTATCGGATTATTTTGCGGTTTGATAGAAACTGAATTGGCAAGTGGGTATATAGCTATATACTGTATAGATGCTTAGCGATATAAGATACTGGCAAAGCGGAGATATTACTTAGGCCTGTAAAACAGTATATTATTTATTAGGGTGGGCGAAATAAATCGACGATTTTTATTCTTCTTCGAAAGTTAGTTTGAAAAACTTTATTCTTTACGATCAGATAACGAGACTCGAAAATAATTCACCTTTTAATATTAATATTCATCGCTATTTTTTTATAATATATTGAAAATGAAAAAATTAATCATGTATACGAATAAAATGAACAGGTTTTTTACGCCGATCTCACAGTACAATACGCAATACTATGAGCGAGATTGATCCCGGTTATCTTTAATTAGTTTTAAACCGAGTTCACACTCTTTCTAATTACACTAATGGTGTAACGTTCTCCGTTCTGCAGCCACGGCACATCCCATTTGGACGGAGAACAGAAATAATAAAGATTAATGATTTCTACGTGCATGGGCTGCGTTTGAGTTTATCAATTTTTATTCGCCGCTTTGTTGTACCTTGATTATTGTCATTGTTATTTATTTATTTATTTATTTTTGTCTTCCATTTTTTCTTCTCTTTCATTCGAAATAACGACATTTTATTGAAAAGTTAATTTGCGCGAAAAAAAAAACAAAAAACTTTCTTCTCTTTTTATTTCGAGCCGAAAACTTTGTCTCCGGGTTTTTCGTTGCTAAGGTGTAAAATATGTTGTACGATATTATCGAAGCTTTGAGATTGCATAGTTTTAGAAACTTGCGAGTGCAACATAAGTACTACGTGACGAGGAATGAAACAAAGATTCGTTGATAACGGTTCAAAGGCGTTGCGGAGTCGCATTAAAAGTTGTTTGTGCGGCTCTCGCGATCTCGTAACAAGATCAATTGAGATCTATGTGATTTGATCATTCGTATTTTTAGCTGTTAATAACAGTCGAACCCCATGTATCATGTAGTTAAATTCATGTAACGCAACTCGTCGCCACGGCTGTAACAGTAGACGTAATATCTTATTGGAGTTGCATTATCCTTGCCTCTAAATACTTCTGACTTTCTATACGATAGAGACCGCTTGAAAAATAAGAAACGTGAGCGAGAATCTCGAATAGAAAGTTCACATAAGCGTGTAATTAATATTAATTAAAAATATCTCGTACCGAATTTTATTTCAATTTTTTACCATCATATTATCATGTGTCTCGTTATATGAATCGAGGATTAATCTCCAAGACGTAAAAATCTTGCATTGAATGAATGTTTAAGCTATTCATCATTCGACTACGCTTTTGTATGCTTTCTTTGCCCTAAGCGTTCCTCCTAAGATCTTTTATTTTATTCCTTTTTTCTTTTCACCACGAAAAGTAAAATAAGACAAAACGCATTCCTTTCATTTACTAGGTACGTCTTTTCACTCTCCGCGGGTAGGTAAGCGCAGAAAATCCTTTCGATCGTATATATATATATAAATAAGATCGAAAATAGTACGAAAGAAATATTTCTCTCCCGGCTTTTATATATAACCTTATAGATAAGTAGGTATACGCGATTTTATAAATGAATTATAGAATCAACCGAATGGAATGAATGAAAAAAGAAATTAACATGTAAATGTATGAAACGACAGGGTAATGATTGTTGAGATAAATTTTCGTATCGGTCCAGCGGTCATTACCCGCACTTGCCCCCAGCTGATTGACTGACTGAGACCATAAACTGTATATGTGTAGGTGTATATCTATAGATGTAATTTAAAGCTCGGGCGGAAATGACGTGGGATGATAAATTTCCGACCCTCTCGGTTAATAACGAAGTGGTAATTCATTTATTTGTAATAATTAGTAAATACGTTTTAAAGCCGAAACGGTTTTTATGTTTTTTTGTGTATATTGGATTAACAGCCAAAGAACCAGAAACTGAATATATCACCGTCTGCCGCTTTACAAATCTTGAATATAAGAACAGTGTAAGAATTTCCGCGTAATTATTGTTTCTGAATTTTAATTATACGCGATTTTATGAAGCTGTGCGGGTACACCAACGAGCGGAAGGGAATCGCCCCTGTTTAGATGAAAAAAGGCAGAAAACAAAAAAAGAATATACATACGTATAAAGAACCTAATTTAAATGCGATAGTATCCTGCACCCTTACTTTTCTTTACCCTATACATGGGTATGTTAATTTCACGTGCAGGGGTGAATTTCGTTCATAATCGATTCGTCATCTTCACCTAGAACGTTATAGGTACCCAAAGGTTTGTGAGAAGAAAAAAAACTTGTATGAATATTTTCTTCAACGTGATAAACATGCCGGTATGAAAATTTCACTCAATCAAAATTTTCGCAAACTAGGGATCTAAATCTGAGTAAATATACTCATACTTATATACTTGAATCAAATTATATATACCTACTTGCATATACCGCGTATTTATCAACTGAATATACGATTTATGATCAATGACATGATTTTCCAAAAAATTATGCATGGCATTTATTATGTTGAATTGAAAATCGATGAACGGATATTTATTTTTCATCTTCATGTTAAATATTCTTTTTTGCTTGTCCCTCGCGTTTTTGGGAACAGATATGTAAGGTATAAGTACTTTATTTCGAATGAATTTTTTTGTTTTTTTTTTTTTCGTTCTTTCTTTTTTTTTATTCAAGAGGGGTAGATTTGGATTTAAGATATTATTTGCCCTGTTGGTTCCGCGAGTGAGAGTCAGTCGCGTATGTGTGCATACGACAAACAACAATCTCTTTCTAGACTAGACCGGAAGTCTGTCGAGGGGCTGGAAGCTGATATAGGGGATCGAATCAAGCTACACATATACAAATATAAATACACTCACACGTATACATATATATACGATACAGTATAAAAAGAAATAGCTCTGTGTGTTTAACAGCAAATTGCAATAGATCGATCAACGATTACATGTATATATTGCCTCTTTGAAGATTCGGGTATATAAATACGTTTATTTGACAATTTTCTTATATACCTATAAAGGTATGTAAATATATAGGTTGTATACTGTATATATAGTATATAGTATACACGTAGAATAATAAGAGGAGAAGAGTTTTGATAAATTTTCAAAGTCTGAGGGTAGGTATATATATGTATATAACTTTGGCAAAGTTGACTCTTATTTTTCATTAGCTGTGGAAGCTACTTCACCGGGACAAATTGCCTCCCTTGAAATTTTTAAACTCTAGATTCTCAGGGGGATCAAAATATCGCTTGTTTACCCGCCTCACTTTTATACATCTACCTATATATACCCATAATATACTTATACCCATACCTACGTGTATTATATACACGAGAACTGGGAAATGGGCAAATTTTACTTCCCGGATATTCCAGGCTCGTGACTTCCTCCAAATGTCACTCGGGACGTTTTACCCTATTCTTTATCAGAAATATCGAATATCCTGTATCATATATTTCGAGGACCTTCGATGTAAGAACCCAACATCCCTTATAGGTACTTCAGCTTCGTATACTTTTCTACACAAAATTCAATTCTTTTTTCTTTTCTTTTCATTTCGTTGTTTCTAATAATCGAGTATAGAAATATTATGTAATAATATATTTAATTAGACTATTCTACATACGTACCTATAGACACAATATTAATACAATAAATTTCCATGAATAGTATGTATACCTACATAGAAAAAGGTGAGCCATTAACTCTTCGCATAACTATATAATTTCTCGTTATATTTTATACATAATTATGTATCCACATGGGCTGTATGCATTTCACATTATACTCTTCGAAGAATGGTCCATTCAGAAATGCATCAACGCACTGCTGTTCTGAATGGAACAGCGTTTACTCTATCTATATATACTACATCGTAGTATGCAGAGTCCCGTACTAACCTATATAATTATACGGACACATTCACACATCTTCATACATTGGGTAATTTTTTTTTTTTAATTTTTAATTCTATCTTTTCTGTTTTCGAAAATTGACGAATGCGATTCTATCGCGGTTGATGATTCCCTTTTTTTCTCCGTATATATGTATATGTATATACGTGATTGAAATGAAATAATAATATGCATACACATTCAAGACCTGGTATATAAATACACGCCGCTACGTTATATAGTGTAATACATAATATATATATAACATAGTAGAGTGTAACCATTTTGAGAATGAAAGAAGGGTAGTTGTGGTGGTGGAGACGTTATTAATGACTCCGGGGACGCTTATCTTCCGCACTTCCTGCTTCAGATAATATCCATCGGATCGTTTGCCACGGCGAGTATGATATTATCACATATTATATATATATATATATACAATACTATCGATACGAGACTCACGGTGTCTTATATACATGACATTAGGTACATAAAAATTTGTACTTAAAATTAAAAAAAAAAAATTAAAAAACCCGCAGTAATTTTACTATCATTATATATATATATAGTTAATATAATATAATTAGCGTGAAAATTATATCATCAAACGTATTCTGACTAGCGAGAAATAACGTGAAAAATAAACTTCGGAGATCCTGAAACTCCGGTATAATATGACGGGGGGGGGGGGGGGGGGGGGGGGGGGGGGGAGTAAAAATTATACTACACTTATATAAGTAGAATCAAATCACGTACGCAACTGCGCAGCAACAGCATGGCTATGGGGGAGCTGCTGGTATAGTACCTGTACTACCGGATTGAATTAAAGGACAACACTTATACTTCTTATTGTAGAGACACCCCTCTTGAATAATGTATTTCAAGCTGCTAAAGGCAAATGGTGGAACTATATGACGCGTGACAAAGATTTACAAGACCGTATATATATATATATATACAGCTATCGTGTATTAAAATGAGAAGAAGAAGAAGAAAAAAAAAAAGGAGAGATTTGAAACAAAAAAAAATGTAAAAAATATAAAAAATAATAAGAAATTTGTATGAATTAAAGTAACGCGCGTATCGAGTGGTTGCAATTAAAGATGAATTTTTTTACCTCGAGATGATAAAGGGAGGTGTATATATACTATATATAGATATATATGTACTTTGAAATTAATGTTTCGCGAAATAAAACCTTCGAAATGTTGTATGTATTACATAAACGTAGCGGGTGCAAGCGACAGGCTATTCACAGCTCGTGCTCAACGGTGTTAATTATTCCAGATAATTGAGTTTGATTGTTTCGCCGGAGTAGAGGCCCGCGACCTCTTTCGTTCCCCTCGAACAGAAATTTCGTTTTTTTCTTTCTTTCTTTTTTTTTTTGTTGCTAAAATTGAGAAACTGACAGCAAAATTAACCCGCGAGGCAACATCATAGCACTGTATAATTATATAAGGTCTGACATAAATACGCGATCAGCTGAATTCTAATTCGTCTGTGTGATAATATACGCGCTCCGATATAATTTCTTTTGAATTTTTCAATTTTTCCTCATATATATTTTTTTTTTCCTGAACACATATAATAATTGATCGTGAAATTTTGATCTTTGGAAATTAGAAAAAAAAACTGAGGATGGAAAATTGAAATTATGCTAAGGCATGTAAGGCAGATATTATCGATCATGCGTATACATATAGTTATACATATATATTATAATATACATTTTACACGGGCATTGGTCCGTGCCATTGCAGAATCCGTTCATGCGAGAATGGTAATTTAACACGCGGCCTGAAAACGCGTTCAGTTTCTCTGCGCGGCTTGCTTAAAATTCTAGCCTAGCCTAGGAGAACTCCGCGGTGTCGTTTAGGCTTTGCCACGCGTGACGCGTATATTAAACGGGGATAAGGAGGTTTAAGTAGTAATTTTTTTTAACTTTTTTTTTATTCATATTATTTTTATCACTATTATGGGCGAATCTTGATGAAAAACAACCAACTTTCACATTCATTTATACAATCAGAAAATGATGGTATTCAATTTTGGCTAGATATATTCAACGATTATCCGAATCGCGGTTTTGAGACCGGCGAATATCGATAGATATGATCGAATATTTGCGGTTCTTTCGTGATTTTGCATCATAGGTTTTGAAACTCGCTCGCGGTTTTACTTTATACGTTTTTAATATAGAAATTTATGTAATATCTAGACGGCGATAAATAAAACCATATATATATATATATATATTTATATAATGAGATTAATTTAAAACTCGCCCTTTTATACACAGCCAAGTTCCCGTTCTTTTGTTTTTAATCAGATTCAGATAGTTTAAATCGTATATGCGATACAGCTATACACTCGCCCGTGGCATGGAACTATATTCATACACACAGCTAGGTCAGATGACGCAAAATAATCCCGTGGGATTACGCGGGTTGATTTAGAGCGAAAATCCGCTCGAGCTAACGCGGGGTAGCTGGTTTTAGTTAATATTATCATTTCCACGGGTAGATTTTAACCCGGCTAATCCCCATTAGTGGCTATATATATGGAATAAATATAACTAACGCACGAATTCGTAATATTCGAATTACCGAACGGGTATATAGGTGTATATGTACGTATGATACGTTGTCACATATACAGCGCAGCTGATATATTAAAACGAATTTTTTCAAATTTCTAAAAAACCAAAAAAAAAAAAAAAAAGAATGAAAATTCAAAAATATTATAATGCGGAAATAAAATCGATGTGAGAATTTCCACGCGACGGAATTTTCGTTATCTGAATAACTACTCGGGTTTCCATGGTGTGGGGTTGTAAAATGCGATTTTCATCACCTACGAAACTCGCTGCGGGGTTCTAATCGCGATCTTCAAGCTCTGGGCGTTAAATGCTAAGCGCGTTGTATTAGTCGGGAAGCGTTATACAGAGCAGGTAGAGACACCCCGGTCCCTTCTACTTATCTTTTATCCCTGCAGGATCCTTCTTCTTATTCTCACCTCGCCTCGTTTAGCCCAGGCCATAGAATAGCGCGAAGTGATTATGGCAAGATGCATTTAAAAGAAATAGCGTTTTTAATTCATACCTCGCTTTTTTTTTCCTCTTCTTCTTTCAAATTAATTTTAATGTAAATAAATAAATAAATAAATCTTCACTTCTTATTCTTGAGGCTTTTTCATATACTTCATTTTTTCCCAGATTTTTCATCGTCTTTATCACTAAACTCTCGTATAGATATCTGTTCGCGTTTCATAGCTGGGAAAAAACAATCCCTTAACCTATCGTCTTATCTTTCCCTTTATTTTTGTCTAACGTTACAATATTATCAGCTAGGACGTTCAGTTCGTTACCTTCGCTCAATTTGGTCCTGGTTTTACTCTCTTCTTTATTCCCATACTACGACAGAGCGATGAGCTAATATTAGGCGTTTCTTTTTCCCTTTTTTACACCACATTGAACACGTAGTATAATATAAAAGATCGCGATTTTGTATTGTTGAATATGATGTTAGGAAATTTCGATACAATTTTAGACGACAGATTTTAGATTGTTAAAAAAATCCTAGATACGGTCTTCTATAAGTATTAAACTGCAGTTTTAAATCCGGCTTTAGATTTGCACTACGGGGTGTAATTTCATACGGCCTGGAACTCGCCTAGATCGCTGTGGTTTACGGTCAAAAAGGATCGTGTTTCCAACTCTCGTAAAAATTAGAAGAAAAAAAAATAATAATAATAATAAAAAAAAAAAAACAGAAATAGAAGCTTAAAGATAATTTGAAAAATGAAAAAAAAAAATTCGTATGTGGTTTGTCTTCTAACTATCGCTGTAGCTATAAACCGCTGTACTTTCCACTGCAGTTCTCAATCTTACACACATATATATATTCTAAATATAGACAATTCACGTAATTATTATTAAAAAGAAAAATGAAAAATTTATTAATTTCAAGCGCGAAACTTATATCCTAATCCCTGCACTCGGATTAATTAATCTCATCAGTTTTTCTTCATACCTTGACCGTATCTCGGGCTAAGACTTATCTAGGTGTATATATATATATATTCGACTAATCCGCGGTACATAGATATCGCACATGTATAAGAAACGGACGGTGCACGGTATGCTTGAGGCACGACTTTGGTCCCGCGGTGAACGTTACCCGGGCAAAGCCGGTCTTATCCTAGGATCACAGAGTCGGTCACGCCTGCAGCAGACAACATGGTAAATGCTTTTGGCTTTGAAGAGATAGAGAGAGAGAGAGAGAGAGGGATAAAGGTCATACCGCAATAAAAGACTAGAAACTATATGTAATGTCTTTTTTTTTTGTTTAATCAAGTAAAATCGCGAATACTTCTTTTCTTGCTTTAATTTTTTCGTTGCACCCCGTTCCGAACCCTTCGGCTCTTTACCTTTAACACAGTCGAATTCGGAATCTGTATTCTGGGCACGAGGATCTAGATTTTCGAAATAAGGAAAAGATGCGGGGAAGCGATTCGTACCTATATACCTACCTAACCATTTCCTCTACGTCGCGGAATACGTGGGACACAAAGGCTTTGTTTTCGCGTACTTCAAGCTTTTAGTTTAAATTGAAAAAGAACTAGTCTTCTGATGCGGAAATGTAAGACACCAGACTGCCGGGCCACCAGAACTCCTTTTCTGTATGTATGTACGTACCTACCTAGTTCTATCTAGTTCAGGTCTGTCTCTCAGTTTCTCGTTTCAATTTGCTTCCTTTTATACATACAGAAGCAAGGTACTAAGTTGTAGGATTTATATTTCGTGCCTAGGCATTATTGGCTCAAATCACGAAGCTGTGAGATTAAATTTCCGAGTTTATTAAATCCTTTGAAAAGTAGGCACTGTAGCTTATAGTTATAACATTACTTACTCATCTTCTCGGATCACCGCGACACTCCCTGTCACGCATTTACAAAGTTTAGACACTAAGCTTGAAGGCTTGATATTCGCCGAGAACCTAGCTGATATATATTAAGCAGGAGAAATACTTGGAGTCAAATTTTCACAACTCTCCAGCATTATAATAATTAGAAAAGAAAATCTCGCTGTGTTTAATTTATGAATCGAAAATTTGATATCGACGTGAGGCGTTGTTCTTTATCTTTTTTATCATCGTTCTTGTATAATATGTAAATCCGTTCAATCAGTGTCAAGTAATTAAGATATGATACCGTCCCCGACTGCTTATGCCCACGCGATATTCCAATCCAATATGTAAATCAACGGGATTCCTGCTGCTCTGATCGAAATGTTGCACCAGTTCTTTGTTCGCAATTGATACTTGTAGACGACTATGAAATTCCCCTCGTTTATATGGCGTTAGTTTGCTTATACTGTACAGGCTACATAGTTGGAAATTGTCTAATCCGAACGGGAATCCTTGTAATCTTATTTCTTCTACTGCTCGGGGTTATGAGAACTCGTAAAAAATACTGTCAAACTTTGATATTAGCACTCTAGTAGGGACTGAAAGACTCTAGTTTCCGTTTGTGTCTGTGTCTGTGTCTGTAGTCAACTCTTGTACAGGAATAGAGGAAATTAAAAGAACGCCGAGGGCCTCCGAACCGGATATAAAAAGCTCTTCTTCTTCTTCTTATTTTTTTCTTTATTTTTCACCCTACCGGAGTTTTCCAGGGAATTAGGGAAGTCTTTCGTCGCCTAACGTTTTAATCTACTTTGCTATAAATTTCGACATTTATATTTTAGACGAGATTGCAGAGATTTTTCGTCTTTTCTTTTAAAACTATTATTATATTAAATCTAATTATTTCTAAGTTCCGAATTTAGTTTCAGACGATTTCAAAAACTTTTCAGAAACTTATCGAACTTCCCCAAAATCCAATCCCACAAGATACGAAAAAATCTGTAAATTTCTCATCGGGTATATTCCGAAGAGAAGAAATAATTCCCAAAACTCATTTTGTGATAAAAATTTCAAATTTCTTTCGGACGGTTGAAATTCCGAACTTCAAACTCGCCCGATTATTATACTTTTTTTTTTTTGTGCTTTTATATCAGACTTACGATAACGGAGCATTTTGACCTGCAGAATACCCTCGCTCTGTATATGATCGCGGTCGTTGCTTGCCCTGCAGGAATAATAACCGGTGTCCATAACGTCGAGTCTGTTTATCTTTAGACGACTTCCGGCTATATTTTGAGCGGAATGTTCGTGGGGCTGAAAAGGAGAGAAATTATTTTTTATTTTCATTTTTTTTTTAATTGTCAATTATTCTTTTTTTTTTTCCCCATCATAATTTTTACCTGCGAGTGAATTTTTCTCACGGTAACTCTCCCCGGCTCTTCTTCGAGGGGCGCCTCGTTCTTGAACCATCTGATTTTTTTCGGCGGCGGATCACCCACTACTTCGCATCTCATATTGATCACGGTACCCGCTTCACGCGTCATGTTGTTTAAAGCCCTGATAAACTTCAACGTACCACCCTTGGCCGTTGACGTTGCGTCCACTTCGGTTCTGAAAGCAAAAAAAAGCAAAAACAAATCTTAACGAAATTTATAAAATCTTGAAAAAAAGAAAATATGATAAAATCAAAAATTTGTATACTTTATCATTTTTTTCCTCACATATTTTCTCTTCGTCTCTCTTATTATCTAGAAACGCGTAGGCATATGAACTAACTGCATGCATTTCGTTACTTATCGTATAAGTAATGAGAGTTTCAAGCGTAAGAAACGAGCCTCTCGTACTCGGCTGACTGGGCGAGTGATTATTGAATATAAATCAAGTCAAGATCGATAAGTCATCGGTAGAGAAATAAGGTAGGCAGGTAGGTAGGTACAGACGATTTAAAAAGCAACGAATAATAATATACATATATATATACTGTACGTATGTGTGTGTGTGTGTATGTTACTATATACGTTTATAAAGGGTAAAACGTCTTCTACTTCATCATCTTCCTTTTGCTTCTTCCTTCTCTCATCCAGGAATTGGCTGTATACTATACTATCCTGTATTAAAGCCTGGCCAATTTCATTCTGCTGAAAAGTTAGGGTCAACAAGATCGGATCTTAAAGGTCAAGTTTAACGGTCAGCTGGCAGAAATATCGCGGATATATAGCTGTTATTATTAACGATATATACTCGCTGATACAATATCTTAAAGTGCCAGGTATATGCTGTATTATGCTATGGTCAGGGCTATACTTAACGGGATCATACCCCTGGGGTACAGAATATCCCTTTACTTTACTTTACTTTACTTTCTCATCCTGTATATCGTATAGTGTAAGAAAATTTCGAGCTAAGTTAAGTACGTCAACGCTCAATTATTCAAATCATACGAAACTCCACCTATTTCCTATATATTACTTTACTCCTCGTTTTCCCTTAGGGCTTAGGTACGCATATATATATGCAAAGAATCGCGTTGAATGATAAGTAGGTACATACATACACCCACGGTATATAGATGCTAACGATTGATCAACACGATTTTATATATATATAATTACGAGTCTTTGAAACAAAATAAAATAAATTCATTTCCTCTTTTTTTTATTTCTTTTTTCGAAAATATATCAATAATTCTTTTTTTTTCTTCTTCTGATTGCAGAATCGAACTGTTTGAAGAACACTCTACTGCACTTGCAATGGTATTTTGCAGACACTGGCCCTGGGTTGGAGATACTGGGAAAACTGTATGTGAGTAGAACCCAAAAAAAATGATAATTATAACATTATATATTATTATTATTATTATTATTATTATTATTATTATTATTATTATTATGTGTATAACTATACAGACGGTAGTTGACGGGGTAAAAACTTATGATATAGATATAATTTGTATGAAAGAAGAAGATAAATGGAAGAAAAGAAAAATAAAATAGAAAATAGAAAATAAAAGAATGGAAGAAGTAAGAAGAAGAGAAAAAAAGAAAAAAAAAAAAAGATTGTCCATCGCCTTTCAACTTGTTTTAAATAATCTGACAGCCACAGCAAGTGGAAAGCTGTCTGAGACGTAGATTAGGCATTTGTAGGTACTCCATAAATAATGCATACCGTTCCCTCCTGCAGGGCGCGTTACAAGAAAAAAAGAAAAGGGAGCGAATATAAGGGATAGGGGAAAAAAAGTTAAAAAAAAAACAGAAAGGGAGAAGAACAGAAGAAAGAAAAAAAAAAAGAATCAGAATAGACGGGATGGCGTTGAGCAGATAAAAAGATTATCGGAATTAAGGCTACGTCACGTAAAAAGTCCCCGGGCCTGTAGTCACCCCGCGAATTGAAATGAATTGAAGAAAAATTGAAGAAGAGAGATATATATAATATAATAATAAGCATAATGAGAAGAAAAATTCGTTCGCGATTATTATTATTATTGCGATTTATTGATTATTATTCCCGATTATATAATATAAATCTGTGAACTATATACATATGTATATATGTATATATACTTATATTATACGGGATGATGAATTAAAGGACTTTACACGCGCGTGTACAATCCTATAGTACATATATGCTTCCTATGTAGAATGAGGTAAATACGATTTCTCGTAACGCCTTTTCTAGTGCTTGCAGAATTCGCGGCGTGACTTGCCTCCGGGAATTACACGTTCTTGTATACCTTATACCAGTAGGTAAGCGCAGCAATAGCGCCTTATTTTCTCTCACGCCGCCACCGCGAATACCATTTTCGCGAAACTGGCTTTACCCCGAATTAGAGAGGTTCCCGTTGCCGACAAAGTCTTTCCTTGCGGGTATAGGAAAAAGAGATGAGAAAATAAGAAGAAGGAAGCAACAAAAAAAAAAAAAAATCGTCGCGGAGAAATCTCTACCTATGTATATACATATACCTATATTCTACAGGATTTTTTCGTCGCGAATTAATTATATCGAGAATATTAGACGATTCAGATATCTAGCTATAAATGCCACCTCGATGCATGTCAAAGTATATGGTCGTATATTATAGTATAGGGTCGTAATGATCGGTGAAATACATCAAACTGACATAGTTATTGAATACTATACATATAGAGCTATTTATCTGCGCCACGTGTTCCGCAGGGTGCAGGAAGGGCGTCAAAATTGGCTTGGAAACAAAAAAAATTATACCGGAAGTAGCCATGTGCATAGTATGCATGTCCTACTAAATATGTATAAGACATTGCTTCGAGTAAAAAAAAGGAGAAATGATACGTCAAAGTGCAGTCTATACTATTATCTAATATAGAATTTTTTTTTTCTTTTTGTTTCGTCCCAAATTTTCTTCTATATTGGAAAAAGAAGGAATAAAAAAAAAAGAGAAAAAAAATCGGATAAATTGAACGATTTTTACTTCGTTTTTTTTCTATGTTTTTTTTTTTTCTCTCCCGAAATACCCGCGTATAATCTACATATACGTACATAGGTATGAAATTCAAAGCTAAATGGGGTGCCCCGGGGCTTAATAAGGAAGCTGAGTGATTGGTTCGATTCGAAACCTAATATAATCTCCTACTTCCGCGAGTGCGAGGGTACAAACGTTCGCAAAAGTTTCAAGTCGTTAAATATAAGAATTTCTTCAGTTATACCCCATAATAAATATGGCATACGGTTTTTGGGTGTAATTATATTCTTAAGAATTTTAAACGATGTCATTAAAGTTTTTTTTTTTTCTACTCAATTAATTTTTTATATCTACTTATCGAGATGGAGACGCGAGATTTGGATTGCGGATCTTTGATTCACGTGAAATCAGCGAATCTATACACATATGTGAGATTCATGCGTGTGCAGAATTATAAATGAAAAAAAAAAAGAAAAAATAGAGAGATAAAGAAAGAGACAAGGAGTGAGAGAGAGAGAGAGAAGAAAAAGTATATTTATATCCATGTGTGGGTAAAAGTGTGGCGAGAAACTTTGCGGAGCAACATTTTCTCCGAATGTTGTACGCGAAATCTGGAATTGAGGCAATTTTGGTCGTCCGTGTCGCGTGCTAAAGCCAATATTCAATATTGGCCTCCTCGCCCTCTGGTTCACGCCGTAAACTAATTACCTCAGGGACGGCGAGGGTGTCCAAAGAAAGAAGTGGAAAAAAAAAAGAAAAAAATTATATATATATACGCGAGGGAGAGCTCGAGAATTTTATTAACCGAAACCCGAATGCGGAGAGAATTATTCCAAGTCTTTTGATCTTCATTCGTGTGTAAATGATATAAAGTGAATAAATTTCATAAATTTAATACTCGTATATACCCATTTGTCGTAGCGTCAAAAACGTCGTTGTAATCTTCATCCGTTGCGTAATCTTGTACACCTGGATCAAGGTCTTCGATATCGGTATTATCTCCTCCTGAAATGAAATAAAAAAAATTATAAAACTGAATAGGATTAACAAGTTTTTAGTCAATTAAAATCAGACGATGCTTATAGATGCTTATAGTATCGGTATTCATGTTTGACCGTGGGACATATATTTTTAACTATATGATTTTTTTTCTTTAACAGGTTTTATACATTAATTTAATTTTTTTTTTTTTTATATAATTAATATAAACCGATAAAAAAAAAGAAAGACGTTGTGTAATTTTCCTAGACCGAGATTAAAGATACAAGGACGACACCGTGCACTGTCAACGACGACATTAATTAGGCACGTATATATGTATAACTTTACGCGTCGTTACACGTATAATTACAAGGCTGCATCACGTATGCATATAATATGTTGCTGGATGATATACTAAGAATAATTATAAGAAAAAAGCTATGGTATTCTCGTATATATATGAGATAATTAGAAGAAAATTTAACACGCGATACGTGTATTAGTTATTTGGGATTTTCGTCGATCGAGTAGGTATATATTTATACATATATATAATATATTTTTCGAATATATTTTTATCATATAAAAATTAATCTTGTATAGGTTTTCGGCTTGAATTATCTTGCTTCTATTCACGCGAATATAAATTAACGAATGAATACGAATTTTATCGTTTATTTGTACAAATTGATGGAAATAATTTGGCCAAGTGTCGAAGGGTTGAATATATATACACGTGTGTTAGTATATGCTGGGCAGGGTAGGTATAGGAAATTCTTTTTTTTTTTTTTTTATTATTAAAAAAAAGTAAAAAAATATGGAATAAATTTTCGAGAAACGTGTTTCAACGCCCTTTTACATAAACGTACGTTGTATAGACTGATTTATTTTCTATAAATAAACTCATACGTTTCAACGATGTAGGGGATCAAGGGTATCGAGAATTATTAACGACGACTAAATGACGTAGGTATAGACACCGATCCAATATCCGATGGATACTTTGATCAATATTTTTTACTAACGTCGTCAGTTTTGAGAAAAAAAAAAAAAAAAAAAAAAACAAACCCAAAAATATAATGATAAAAGCTAAACAAAAAAATTATGGAGTTTTCATTTCTTTTCTTTTTTTTCCTAATTTTTGATTTTTCAACCCTGAATTATATAGATCACAGTTTTTCATTCAGAATCATAAATATATATATACCTACATCGACAAATGCTTGTGGGTGTTGCGATATAGATATACGAGATACGAGCTGAAACTTTGCCCAGGCAAATTTTCGTTGCAAATTTCATATACTGTTCTCGGAAACGGTGTTCGCTATACCTAGTTTCGCCTCTAAAGTTCGTTAAATAGTACAACCGGTAGTGCAGGGGCTGCAGTTCTCATTCTACATTATACCTACCTACGTCCTCTAAATTTTACCTATACACATAGGTAGGTAACAGTCTACAATGCCACGGGGTGGTTTAAAAAACGAGTATAATTTCGGGTTAACTATGCATCCCTCGGATATACAGGCTTTCATGTGTATATACCCTACCTGTTGAAATATACCCACAATTTCACCACCGCCAGCACTAATAGCACTGCGATAGCTACGACGATCGGCTAATTGCATCCCTCCGTTGATTAACGTACACGAAATCAGACTCTGTGCCATTTTTTTTTTTTTTTTCTTCTCTTTTTACTCAAATCTACTTTTTTATTTCGGATAATAATTTTCTTGTATTGAATCTACAAGCTTAGCTAGGTCTAATTTTAGAATTGAATAGACAAATTTAAGGGCGCGGGTCTTGAGCGTAAGTTAAAGTAAAGCAAATATTGGTTTTCTTAATCGGCTATATCCAGGTTTAGGAAGTCGGGGATAGCCGATATTCTATTTTTAAAGAACCCCGTAACGTGTTTCGAATTCTATAATTTAATTGCGGAAGAGAAGATAGAGAGAGTTAGATGTTGGTGAGGTTGAAAATTTGCGTAAATATATCGGAGCGCGAAGATCGTCGGATATATAGACGAGGTGCGGAAAGAGTCGGTGATAATATCTTGTAATACAAACTACACTCGGTATTATATCGTATCTCAGCATGCGCGAAATCGCAGGTTACGAGATGCTATTTAACAGCAACATTACCTTATAGCCTGGCCGACGTCGAGACGCGGTTCGGCGGTGGGTGGCTGCGAATATATACGAGGCAAGTTAACGGTAATTACAAAACGTTAAATATATCGCAGTCGCTACCATTACCATATTTCACTCGAATCTATATCAGGATCTTGCCATTTAGCGCCTCCTTGCCTCGCGACGTACGCTCAACGCGGTTACCTATACAGTAGAAAAACAGCGAGCCTCACTTATCGCAGTCAGATTTTTTGCCACCTTTTTATGCTTCATATTCGCCGTTCGATTTACAAGCATTTTCTACATTTTTTCATACTTTCTTCCATATTTTATACATAATCTCTCCGTTTTCGTTCTCGCTATCGTACGCCTACGTGCATGAGAGACGTACTTAACATGCGGCATGAAACATGAAACATGAAACATGAAACAAGGAACGTGAGTTTTCGAGGTCTCGGAAGCACCGGACACGCATGGACTTTCCTTACTTTCTTACCTCGCCCTTACCTCATCTCGACTCTAACATATTGAAACATCATTATACCCCGTACAGAAGAGACGAAAGACAAGCGTAATTAACAGACTCCATTAATCGTACGCAAGTAGCTTCGCCTTCTTTGCCTTCGCCACCAAACTGACACGCACTAAATTGCCCTCCCACATTTCCATGAATAATATTACCACTCAACTCCATTTCGATGATGTACTAGCTACATTGTACATTGTGTCACGTGACCGCGCGAAGTGAAGTCGAAAAATCCGAATTCGTTCATTTTTCTAGTTTATATATAAATTTGAGAAAATCCTTCGATTTGTTTTTGCAAGATTAATAACTTCCTTTTGGACAAAAAATCCTTTTTGATTTTTGTTTATAATTGATAATTAGATGGAAATTTTTACAACTTTTTTTCTCGACTGTACGGACGTGGAAGTATTCTAACTACCTGCATGAGACGAATTGAGATTATTTAAAACACAGACTTCACCGTCCGTTCGCGTTATACGAAGGGGATTACCATATTGAATACGTCGCGCGTCGTGACGAGTGACGTAGTGGATACATACGTGGATCTACATACGCGTGTATATACGTAGAAATGGGTATTCTCTGTTTGAAAATCGGATCCGGCTATTAAAAGTCGGGATATTAATCGAAGGAATTAATTATACACGTCAACCGGCTCTTCGACGTAGGTGTAGATTCGAGTTTATACATGTACGACGGTTCTATGCATAATATAAGAACATAATACCCATGCCGTGAATTGAGACAAAGAATAATTACGTATACATATATACATAGAATAAATAAATAAAAAAATAAAGAAAAAAGGATTTTTCACTTTCTTTTTTTTACTCTAATATTCAAATAACATTCATTCGACTCGTCAATCTCCTGAAATCAAATTCTCGATCGATTGATACATTTTTGTTGAAAAATTTAGTTTTTTTTGGGTGAAAAATGGGGAAATTTGAGAATCGATTTTATCCAGCTGGATCCCACTACTCGTAGCTTTGTTGGTGGTAGTGGTTCTTATATTGCAAGCAATAATTTACCCCGTATTCAGACAGCGACATCCGTTTTCAGGGGCTCAAGATCGTAGACATGATGGAAATAGGGGTGGGAGGCAAAGGAGATATCTTGACAAATTTACGAGACCAACGTATTCTGGCAAACCTCAACGTTTGTTTCCCCCATTTCACGTCTTAACTTCAACTTTGTTCGATTTTACTATTATTCTCAAACGCGATTTACTCGGTGTAAGGGAATAATAATTGGCGACAAATATCTCAAGCGATTACGTCTCTCGTTATGTTTTCATTCCACGTTATACGATCCTGTTTTTTCTTCCCTTTTTTCCGTCTCCTTGTCTTTTCTTTTCTTTTCTTCTTTTTTTTTCGAACTGTGTATGATGCAGGGCGTGAATTGGAGGGGTTAGAAATTTGAAAGTGTTGAACCGTCGAACCTTCCGACCTTTGAACCAAGTCGAAACGAAACGACGAGACCGGCCCTAACGTTCAAGCTGTAGACGTGAGGGAGAATGAAACCATTATGAAAGTATTTTTGGTTTAGACCCGGGCGACGCCTCGCCAAACGATTTTCAAACCGTGAACAGAAAGAACACTGGCAGCCCCGCGGTCTGCCTCTTAAAAACTTATTTTGACATCTCTGACAGTTTGACGAGCGCATTCTCATGGTAATATTTTGGCTATAAGACCCACGGCGTTGCCCCACGATTTTCAATGCGGTCGTTTTTGCGGTCAGTATAATACTACCAATACTAATACCTATTGTTGCGAAAAGGTGGTGGGATATTGCGTGATAAATCTTATGTACCGCACCTGATATACAGCATGGGCTTTTTTTTTATTTTACAAATTTCACAAATCGTCGAGAAAGAAATCTGATAAATCCGAAAAAATCGGATATCTTTGACTCCCGGAGGGTCCAGAATTTCGGGATTTTTATTCAACAAACTTCAACGTTTTCTGAAAATTCGAAATCGTCTCTCTTCGTTGTTTTTTAACAGAATATAAGACGCGTGGGAATATTGGAAGCATATGTATATGTAGATATATATGCAATGAAACGCATTTTCAAAAAAGAAGCAGACCTAGCCTGTATTTTTACTGTCGTAGATACATACCGCACCCTTCGTATCTTTATGGAAATCTTTGTGTAGGTGATTTGCGGGAGGTGAGATTGAATATCTTCTTCTTTTCCGGTGGTAGTGGTTGTGCGGTGGCGGTGGCGGTGGCGGCTGCAGCGTGGCACTTAACTTTTCTTTGCCAAAGTATAATAATGTTCCATGAGTGATTCTACACTTTCTTTGAATCATTTCCAGACACTCGCGATCTAAAGAGAAGACTCGCAGGGGTGTAAACGCTATTATATACGTATACTATATTTCCGTATATAGCCTTTGATTTCTACCATCGATTTTTATACATATATATTTCTCGCATCTCTTCTTCAATTTATAACGTTATATTAGGTAAACCAATATACATATATATATATATATATATACGTAGATACTGTATACAAAAGGCGCGAGAGACGAAAAAAAAAGAAATAATCCTCAGAAATTTTATGCGCAAAGAATTCTGCGGAGATATTTGAGAATACGAATAAAGATGAGAATAAGTATAGTAGTTGTATAGAATGAAATGAAATTTGATCGTATTTTTCATTTATTTCACATTTATTCTGTTTTTTTATAAAAGAAAATTAATATTTCATAGAAAAATTTCGTTTTATGGAATGAAAACGGGGTTTATATATAAAAATTAATTAAATCTTGACACGTGAGCGCGACAGATGATCAAAGATGATAAAAAATGATAAAAAATTTCTTCGAAATCGTTGAGAAATTTCATAGACGATAATTCTTTCGGTTTCATACATCATAGAGGTTTTTTTCTTTTTTCTTTTCCTCCTTCCTGCAGCGTCTAGTACGTTTCTTTGTGGTTCGGCTATAGGCTGCTGCACGAGAACGTTAGCTTATAATTCTATCCACAGCCTGTCAACCCTCGATGACGACAACGTCCTCCTCCTCATTCTAAGACCCCAAAATATATCCCATATACCTATAAAACCGTTGGAGAAACACGGGGCGAAGTGACGAGCGGATTACGCGAGCGCGAAATGTACGACTGTCAAATACCACCATATCTCACCCCTCATGTACATCTAGACGAATAATTATTATTCTATATGTACATACGGGGGTATGTATATGCGAGCGGGAAAATTTCACGTCAAATTAGTCACCCTTCGAAAGTCGAGTTCCCCTTTGTTTTCTCTTATTTTCGAGAAATTATATTTCCCATTTTTTGTTTTTTGTTTTTTGTTTTTTGTTTTTATCCTTCGAAATTAATTATCTAATAGTCAAGTGAAATTTTGCAATTAGTTGAATATACACGGCCACGTATGGCAAAGTGTATCTAAGATCCATAAATCGCGTTCGCGTCATACGACTAGCAAGTTTTCACGGTATTCTAATTACCCCGCCGATATTATTATCTCGCCTTGTCTACAATCTCGTCGTTGATCTGCGCGGTGTCTGTTTGTGCGCGAATATATAATCTAGTATAATATGATAGGGAAGGGGTGATTTTGCTCGCTTGCTTGCTCGCCTCGCATGTTCTCGCGACATTATTTCTACGACATCGCGGGAGGGTCGCGTAGTCATTCTAGTACCTATACCTATAACTTTACGGATATATGCGTATACACGTATATCCGACCTATTCGCCTTTATACCTTTCTACCTTATACGCCCCAATCCAGACGTCTTTCCATAGATCAACCCCTTGTCACGATTTTCAAACGCCAACCAACTCATGTCAGTGTTTAGTCTCACCTAAAATACACTCGTGTATAGTACAGTGAAGAACAAGATCAGAATTTCAATAATTAATATCGAATCTAAATTTTGAAAAAAATAATAATAATGGCAGTCAAAAATCGACAGGAAAAAATTCAGATATCGTACATTTTTCTGCTCATCTGTTTCGTTGGAGATAATTATTATCGGAATGCAGTGTTTTTATAAAACTGTGCATTTCGATTAGTAGAAAATTGATCGAAACGGATTTTTCCAGATATCCAGATAGTTTTCTTATAATCGTGAAAAGTTAGGGAAGAATTATATATTCTATATGTACATTAGGTAGAAGTAATGGGGTTGACTGTACTAACTCTACACTCTCGCCCTTAGGGGACAATATTTCGACGAGTATTTTTTTTCTTCTTCTTCTTCTTTTTCTTCTTTTTTTATATATCTCACCCTTGTATCCCGGTCGCAGGTGGTCCCGGAGACCCTTGGAGCCTCGTGGTTTTTCTGACTGGGGCTTTTAACGTTTTAGATATTAAATTATGTCCGGGGCAAAGGGCGGGCGTGTTAGTGTTACGCGTTCGAAGTAAGTAGAGGAGGTAGAGGAGGTAAAGCTTCCAGGATATAGACGAGGCGGAGGGAGTCAGAGTAAGGACCTTTTAGGGGAAGTTTGTAGGATATGTATGGTATTATAACTACGTGTAGGTATATACCCTACTTGACAGGATGAAAGCATTAATTGGTGGAAAAGGTGTCCCTTTTATCACTGTTATTATTATTATTATTATTTTTTTAATTTTCTATAATTTATATTTACATGTAAATTAGGTATAAATTTATCAGGGTGAGAAATTTTTTCATCTCAAATTCCCACGTCTTCGATTTCAATTAAAAATTTTCGTATAGTTTTCAGTATTTTAGCAAGCCTACAAAAATTTGGGCACGATTGAACAATTTTGAAAAAATCCCTAATGAATTTGAAAGATAATTTAATTGATCAAAAATTGATTGTTTTTTTTTTTTTTTTATTCTTTGATCAAAACTTTTACCTTTCATATCACTACATCGTCAATATTCATGAAAGTGTCGAAAATTTTTTGCTAGAATATTAATGTTTGGGGGGGTCGCTGAAAAATTTGTAACATTTGAATAATAATATTGTCGAATTTCGACCCATAAACAACCCATAAATATTTATATTTATATTTATATTTTTGCTGCAAAATTTCGAGCACTTCAATGAATACTGACGATAAAGAAATATTGAGGGGTTCAGTTAGGATGCAAAAAAGTAAAAAATAAAAAATAATAGTTTTTTTTTCGATAGATTAAATTATCTTTGAAATTATTTAAACTATCTTCAAATATTGTTCGATCGTGCCGAAATTTTTGAAGGTTTACTCAAATACCGAAAGCTACGGCGTTTTTTTGGTGTGAGAACGAAAATTGGGAAGTTTAGGTAAAAAAAAAACTTTGTCACCCTAATGTTATAATACATGCATATTAATTTCACGGAAAGAAAAGAAGTTAGAAATTCACTAACACCGCAGGGGATTATATTTAGCGTGAAATCAGCCTGTGCGCATCGGCAGGGCGTTTTGCTTTGATGTTGAACCCCGGTTTGTGTGTGAATATGAAAACTCTATAAGGTATTATTGTATAGTAGGTATAAAAAATTCGTGATATTTTTCCACCCTGGTCCAGGTTTCATTTCAATTTTCATTTTCATTTCCAGTTCGGCTCTCTCATCTCGCTTTTTCTTTCTCTCTCAAGTCTGCCATTGGTCATAGCTAGGAGTTCAAAAGCGTTTTAATTCATTCGAGTCCCGCAGATAGAAGAGAGCTGCGTTTGCATTTGGAAAGATTTTTTTAAATCTTCTTTTTTTTTTTTGTTTACACTCTTTTGTAGATTTTTTGACGTTCAATTAACTGAAGTGCATTCGACATTTCACTCCATAGCTTTTTCCTACGGATGATATGCGGGGATAGATATTATTTGTATGATAGAAAGGCGATTTTTTTTTCTTCTTTCTTTCCCTTTTCCAATGGGTATGCAATAAAATACGCGATCTCATGTATATTATCTATATACCTATATAATTATGGGATATAAATTCATTTAGCGATATCAAAGAAAGCTCTCTTACGATTTATCGAGTTATTCATTCATTTATGTACACGTATATATATATATGTATGTATATGTACGTGTATATTATAGTTACATGGGAGATATACGACGAGGGTAGGTAGGTATATAATGATATATCTCGCGTTCGACAATATTTAAATTATTTTCACTGATCCCTCTTTCCATTTTTAATAATTCATGAAAGATGAGAGAGAAAGAGAGATCGGGACTGCAGAATAACCTGGGGTCGAGATAGTGCCAATTATAAAATAACGACCATCATTTTCTCCGGCTCTATATAGAACGATGCCGGTTTGCGAAAAGTTTTGCCTTATTCCTTTGCGGACTCGGAAATAACACAAATCTCGTATACACACACTTATATACTCGTTAGTTTGAAAGAGTACTTTCATACCTGCACGGTACCTATTATGAAACAGATACGCGTATTTTACCGAAAATTTTATTCTTATCATAAAAAAAATTTTCAACCGCTAATTAATAACCATAAAATTAAAATGAATATTCATACTTCATATAGTACATACACGATCATGCTGCATACAGAACTGCAGCTCTCAGCTTCTCTTGGATCGTGAGTTCGCCAGGCGGGTGAAACGCGTGTATGGGGTTGTAACTATTTTTATAAATTCAAGCGGGGGGGGGAAACGGAAATGCCAAAGATTTCGTTGATATTTCATCCGTAATAACGAGACGCGTTATAATAAACTACGTTTAAATCCCTCGAATTAATTTATTAACGAATTTTCATTTTCTGCCAAATATTTGTATACCTTAATTATAACATGAGATGATAATAATTAAAATTACCTCAGAGAATTGTTTCTTACAATATTTTCTATTCTAGATTGAAAAATAATATATTCGATCTTTCTCTATAAATTTCAATCGACAATTTTTCCTGTTTCTCTCGTTTAGTTTTCTATTTCCTTTTTTATTTTTTTTTAGGAAATCTGTATACCTTTTTTTTTTCATGTCGTGGATTGAACGAAATGAGATGAAAAAAAATGTTCAAAGAAAGTAGCTTTACTATACACGCACAGCACCGCACCCCTTACCATGTAGAATGGTAGTGCGAACGAAACGTTTCGTGTGAAGTGGTCGGTCGCTGCTGCTGCTGCAGTTATATACGTGGGGCTGCTTCCCGGTTTGAGGGTGCTCCCTGAAAAGCCCGGTTTTGTTGGGGTGCACCGATGATTGTTTGAAAGTCGCTGTGGCTTAACCAGAGGGGGTTAAACGGTGCTTCCAATCGTGCGTCAGTTTCCGGACTTACAGAGTAGTTCGCCGCGCTGCTGCTCTTTGTCTCTCTAAAAATAGAATGATTTCTTCTTCTTCTTCTTCTTTTTCTTTTCTTCTTCCCTTCTTCTCTCACTTTTCTTTTGTTCGATAATTTTTCCTTACCTGATCAAAATCTGATCTAATTTAAGATTTGAGTGACAGAAAAAAACTGAAAAAAAAAAAAACGAAACTAAAGGTACAGGGTTTGAATTTTCTCCTTTTTTTCTTTTTCTCTTTCTTCTTCTTCTTCCTATCTCCGCTTCTCTTCGTGTCTCACGATCGGATCGTGTACCTTGCACTTAGTGCCTGGCAGTACCAAAAGTGCAAGAGGCGAGATATATACGTTCAACGACCACAGATAGATGCCCACCGAAGAAGAGAGACTTTGATAAATCGAGTTTCAAGTTTTGCGCCAACAGACTTAAGCCCGGTTCTGGAACCGAACGAAATGATATTCCATTCCACGTAGAGGATACGTGCTATAGATATATATATATATCCGTAAATATTGACGAGGGAGAAAAAGTGTGTATAAAAGATTGATTTTTTTCTTCTCTCTCTTCCTTCTTATTATCTCTTTCTTTTCACTTTCATTTTTTTCAAACTTTCAAAAACTGATCAGACACGATCTCCCCCCCATCACCCTCCGCTCCTATAAAGTTTACAGACGAGAATTATCTTCGAATCCCCAAATAGAACAGGAAAAAAAAAAAAAAAAAAAAATTGGAAAAATTATCATTTTCTTTTTCCCTTCGCATGTATACCTATATACATAGGTATATGCAATATATACAAAGAGACACGCGACATTGTTTAGTTTTCTCTGATGCGGATAATCCATTGGGAATCCAAAATTCACCCACTGTGCCGCGACGGTGTATAATATACGTATAGACACGTGCGCGTATGTATTTTTCGTGGGGCTATAAGGTATAACACCCTAATATTATTATTATTATTATCATTCTTTTTTTTTTCCACCACTTATGCGCGGCGTGTTCACTGTGCGAAAAATTCTCAACGATCAGTTTAATGTAGCTGATTATACTGTATATATATTCCTATATATATATATATACATAGGAATACGTTTTACGTGGGTTTATCCGCAGACCTTAGCTCCGTCAGGGATGCAGCTTCCTTTTCCTTTCCCCTCTCGTATAATAGAGTCCGAATTTTTGTATCTTTTTCCTCCCTCTATCGAGTTGCTTTTGATCTTTTCTGGATATTTCTTTTTTTTCTTCACTTCACTTCATATGTTCATTCTGTATATATATATATAAACTATGAGGTTTGAAGAAATAAAAAAAAAAAAAAATTCAATTGGGGGAAAAAATTGATATTATATATAGAAATATGTTATTGGCTTTGTTTGAAATTCTGGACACGCATATACAGTGCAGGGTAATGGAAATAAAAAAAAGAAAAAGGAAAAGAAAAAAAGGAACGAAATGAAATAGAATAGAATAAGGGAAGAATGACGGTTGCACCAATTGCAATCATGTCGCGGAACTGTGCAGCACAGTTCTTTTGAATGTTTGCCAGTAGTCGGGGAGAAATGTACAATTCCTTTGACGAAGGGCATCCAATTTCGCCAGTCAAACACGAGAAGATCGTAAAAACTCGTATCCAGCTAGCGGAGGTAAGGTGGAATGAACGCGAGAAGTAAATGCGAGGGAAGTAGTAGGTAGGTAGGTAGGTAGGTACTTCGAGAGGGAAAAAAGTGAAGTAGAGAAAAGCGGTAGGTATGTACACGAGATTCTGGGAAGATCTTCAATCCAAGAAAAAAAAAGAAAAAATCAAGAAAAAAAAAAAAGAACTGAATAAGAATGGAAAACTTGTATAATAGAATAGGGAGGAGAGATTTGTTTGACGAAAGTTTCTACAGAGAAGATGTTTGTCTCTTTGAACCATACCGTGCCGAATAAAGTTAATAAAAATATAAGATATAAGAAAGGAAAGAAGATAATAAAGAAGTCAAAGATCTTTCAAGCGTATTGTATATGAATGACGTGTAATAAAAATGTAAAAATCGAATGAAATTATTCATTTTAAAGTTAATAAATCAATCGAGAACTAGAGAGAACTCAAATAGAATAGAATAGAATAGAATAGAAGGAGTTTTACGCACTAGCCCGCAGAAGGCGTAAAGGATCATAAAGTTAATCACTGCGGTGATAAAAATGACTATAAATCATAATTAATTAATCAACGAATGAAGAAAGAAAGACAAGGGACTAGGGCTACCCATATGGAAGAGTGGCTTCTCCGGAGACATATTCCGCAATAACAATAAGAGACTTTAGGGTCATAACGGATCGTCCGTTTCGTAAGAGACCACACGTAAGGGTACGGTTTTCTTAACTTCTTTCTTCTTTTTCCATCATTTTTTCTTCTTTTTTCCTTCGTTCTTGAATGCAGAAAATTTGTCAATTTTTTTTCTTCTTCTTATTCTCACCCTGTCGAAATTATTACCGTTTTTATTACTCCAGCTGCGGGGCTCTTATAACGACAAGTTCAAGTGGCGGTATGAATGATGGTTTTTAGATCGCGTGTCTCGATAGATCGGGCTGTGTGTATATCTATATACACAGATGCATCGCATCTTCTGCGGCTATTTCGTAGATTAATCGTTAGTTAGCCAGCCGCAGTGTTTATATCAATAAATTTATGGCTTAGATTGCGGTGAGAATTCTCTCTCTTTCTTCTTTTTCATTTTCTACCTTCTATCTTCTTCTTCTTCTTTTTATCAGATGTGAGCCTTCGTTCATTATCATACCACGAGTTTGAAAAGCGTATAGCTTTATGCCTAAGTATATAATGTATCCGTGTACACGTTATCCGCATGGATGTATTAAAATCGAAAGAGTTTAGGCTCTAACAAGTAAGAAACGTGTCGCTTTCACGCCGAGATGAACACGAGAATTATTACTCCTTAACACGAACACCTATCCTCCTCAGCTGCACGCGACAAATGATCGTTTATACAAAATAGCCTATTCTATATGCGTATCTAACCTCATCCCATAAACGGATTTATATACAACCTTATTTCAATACCTTATAACGCTAATTAAGACTTTCTCGGTAAAAGAAATCAACCGCTGTGTAAACAACACAAAGAAGAAGAAAAAAGGAAAAAATTTATTGCACCTATGATACCTGTACGATCCTAAAATTCAATTTCGTCAATTATTTCCTAAAATTTTGTCGCAGAGCATTTCTCTATCTCTATTCTTTGTTCTTTACTTTTTTGTTCATTTCATTTTTGGGGTGCGAAAATAATTCTCGAAAAAACTCGTTCGGCTTTGTACCCCTGCACGTGTCATTGGTCAATGCAGCGTGTAGTGTCGGGCTGACAAAAATCGAAACTGTATCCTGGGCCCGGGAATAGAGACCCCCCATTGGTTATTCTCGGCTGGCTACGACATCTGCAAAGGACTCTAGTGTATCCGGCATATATAGAATAAGTTAGGGTCCAGAATTTCGGGGTGACAGATGGGGGCTAACGCACTCCTCGTTTCTCTATAGTCTTCAATCTAGTTACTATAATATATAGAGTCGAAGGAAAAGGGAAAAGGAATACTCGATTTGATCAATTTATTAATTAATCGATTAAAGAATCGCCTTTCGTATTCAACGGTACAAAAATAATTGGCTACTCTTCTTCTTCTTCTTTTTTTTTTGTTATTTTTTTTCACCAGCGACATTTAAGGCTTGTCGGGGCTGACTGATGGCTTAAAGTTTCCCCGTGTGAGGGTCGGCCATCGATAACCTATAATCTCCACTTTTCACTTCTGCAGGACGTTGAAACTAAACGAGCGAAAGGATTTTCGCGATCTCATCGATCCTCGCACGGCGGGGATTTCGGACGGTTGCTGTCCAACGTTTCGACGAAAAATTCATTTCCACAAATCTATCGGTCGATCCGGGGGGGGGGGCTTAGCGAATATATATTTCACGATTCGAGGGGAGGAAAAATATAATCAATTTTCTAACCAAAGGATCAATTTTTTCAACTCCTAGAGTCATTCGGGTCGCATACATATGAGGCATGCTGTAAAATAATTAGAAGGGGAAGGGAAGAGAAAAAAAAATTAGAAAAGAAAAAAAATAGTTTTCTTTTTTTTTTCTCACTGTTTGGGATTTTTTTTTTTTTTTTTTTTTTTGAAAGCCACGGTGTAAAAAAGCGTGAAAATAACTGTCAGCTAGACGTAGGGTTATATCTTAAACACTCCGTCGTCGGTCCACCCTCGTATCCTAAATGTGAGAACAACACGAAGTCACGTAATAACCCGTTGCTCGTTTCTCTGTTTATCCTTGGGGTCTGACTAACACATTTAAGAGAAAAAAAAAAAGGAGAAAGAAAAGCGAAGCTAAAGCCATACAGAATTTGAGTTTAGGATCCCTCATCCCCTTATTGTTGAAGACTACGGAGTTTCATTCGACTCGAGTCAAGTGCAAAAGCAAAGTTTTTGGTGACAGGAAAATAAGCGACGCTTTGAATAAGGATCGTTTAAATTTATTTTTAGTTTTCCTTGTCTCTTAGAGACTTTGGATTTCATACCCTCGCAGCTGAGTCCCGAGCTTGACATCCCCGATTTTCTAACTCTAAAAGCGAAAGTGAAAAAAGGAGAAGAACTTATTCCGGAGTACCGAGTTGTGAGATGTGTGAATCACGCTGGTTTTTTTTTTTTTATTTTTTCTTTTTATTTACAATGGGGTTTGTTCTCCACCATAATACTTACTTCGTATTATATAAGAGAAGCGGCTCGCTGCTCGAGTAGGTAGATACGGTGGTTATAATAAAAGGGATTACGTTGAGTTAAGTTTAGGCAATATGGACGTTGCATTACTTTTTATAAGTCTCTAAAAACTTTTTTTTCTACCATCCCCGAGCGTCTCGTCTCCGCAATTCTTACCCCGGGATTTTATTTTATTCTCACTCTTAACTTTACATCCACGTGAGGGTGTAATGACGCGATATTTTACTTCACTTTATATTATAATCACGAGAAAATAATAACGTAAGAGAGTTGGCGATTTTTATATCTTCCCTGTGGTTTCTTTTCTTTTTCTTTTCTTTTTTTTTTTTCCTTTTACGGACGAGAAGGAGGAAAAAAATCATACCCTATATCTTTAATCTTTTCACTCTTATCTAATAAATATAATCGACGAATCCCACGCATCTATATCTATATTATCGTCGAGCAGGGTTCATTCATTCATTCATTCATTCATCCATCCATCCAGCTTCTGAATTTCTCATCTTTAATCCCCCGCGACCATTAGATGTCTCTTAAGAGCTCAGCCCCATACAAGACCGAGGAGGTATTACGTCCTCTTCACTGTTTGGTAGGGTGACTCGTCGTTCGCTCAGGGTTAAAGTTGCTAGAAATCTTTTTGCTCGAGGTAAAATATGATATTCTATAAGAATGAGAGGAAGAGAGAAGAAAAAAAAAATGTATATTTATATATGGAACTTAACTTTTATGAAAAATAAGAAAAGAAGAAATAATATCATGCGAGGAAAGAAGAGATTTTTTTTTTTATTAGTTGATCAAAATTCGGGAGCGTATAGATATTTTTTTACGAACGATAAGAAGGAGGTTATTTTCGAAAGGATATATACACCAGACTGAATCTCCACGGTGGTGATTCGATCGAACAGCGTCAATTTCAATCTATAGGAATTCTATAAAAGCACTATTCTTATATACCGACGGGTATTTTCTATTTTCTATCGCTCATAGATTCCGAAGATCGGACATTCCTAGAATACTCTTTTAGCCATGGGACAGGAGTGGAAAATTCCATCCTATCTTTCTTAGGTATATTATACTTCCATATATGTATGAAATACGAACGAAAGAAAAAGGAGAGAGAGAGAGAGGAAAAAAATAATACTAAAAGACTTGTCGCAGATCCCCCTTCTTTATAACCAACCGTAGATATTGCGCGTAAAAAAAAAAAATACAAAAAATACCAAAAAAAGCTCAGGTTATTGTTTATGGGTTTAAATCTGAAGGGTGCAGACGTATCTTCTCCCCTCAATTTTCTAATTCAATCCATTTCCGTTAAAACGTTGAATTTCGCCTCAGAAAAAAAAAAAAAAAAAAAAAAAAAAAAAAAACACTTTTTCAACCATTTCTCCGAACGTTTCCCGGCACAATTCTTATCGTTTTTAGCCACCATTAAAAAGATTCAAATCTCCCGCAAGGGTCTCATTATTCACGAAGATGAAAGTCATCGTAACACGTGGTTCGAACGACGTACTAGTCACAAAGCGGGTGCTTAGTCAGCGCTGACAAATGCTTGACGTAGATAATACGGTCATCGTTTCTTTCCACTATTCTTATTCGGCTCTGGCCCCCAGCCCCTTGTTACACATATCCTGCGCAGGAAGTTGGTTTAATTAAATTATATATGCTGAAAAATATTTTCCTCGTCCATTGAGGATTTAAAGACGAAAATTTCTCCTCCGTTTTAATGTTTCTTATTCTCATTAATTTTCCCGCAAAATTGACCCTCGACTATCACGAAACGAATCGAACCCCGGCTCTTCCGATGCGTTAACGAATCACGAGATAACACGTGGAGCCAATACACCCTCTCGCAGATATCCGATGCAAGATGCTATCCTGGAGTTGAACGTTTGAAAAGCGCAGTATGGTTCACTGGTCATGTCATAGGGGCGAGTTTGCGGGGTTGAAGATAGCAGAGAACGGCATAATCTTGTCTACGACGGTTTGGAAGACTTCTTTTCAATCGGGAATCACGAGTCTTAGACTCGCGGTTATTATTGTTCGAAGAAAACGAACCAGGTATACCGTTTTGCGATCTCGATTCATTAATTTACATCAGGATTAAATTAGCCGAGGTCCTAACACACGACTAAACTTTGTTGAAAATTTGCGATTAAATCCTAACCTTCACAAAGGACTTTAAACCCTTAGGATCTCTTCCCTAATTTATCTTGGCTCGAGGAAGAAGGGTATTTTGCAACGAGTATCACGACCGAGTGACAGGCTATGGTTCGACAGTTTTCACGAGGGTTTTCTCCGGTCTTGTTTGACGAGGGAATTTATCACTAATTCAGAATTGTTTCTTAGACGTGGGCGATATTCTCGGATAAATAGTCAGAGGAACAAGGAATATAAGGAAGGAAGGTTCTTAGCTTTTAGCAAGTCCGAGGAAAGGGAGAATCGGGCTCAAAGTTCGCAGGCAGATCCCATAAAGGAAAAAAAGGAGGAATTATGGGAGGCGATATTAAGAGTGTCATGCCTATGCATGACAAGTAGATCCTCGCTATTTCCTGGAGGGATATATCGGAGTGTTTTATCGCGAATGTTGCACACCCCATAATTTTAGCAATTCATATACCAACCGCCATGGGCTTGAGGGCTGGACGCATATGTCCTTATTCCCATGGACGAGATACGGGGGCGAATTACGTCACGCGTTGACCAAACTATTTACGATCTACGAACAGAGGAGTAGCTCCGTGCTAAGGGGTCGGGAATCGATGGCAGTGTGTTAATGACACTCTGGAGAATAGTAGGTACGACGATTTCCGAGAGTGGAGAAGAGAGTGAGAGAGAAATAAAGGAAAAAAAAAAAAAAAATTGGGGAGGGAAAGTAAAAGTTTGATCAGAAGCGGACGTGGTGGGGAGTGAAAAGTTTTTTTTTAACGTATTTTTGACTTGCTTTTCTGTCTATAGTTCGAGTTTATAATAATATGAAAAGAGGAACAGTAAATCTGATCACTTAAGAAAAGCCATTTCAGAGTTTATAATGAAATTTACTTTCTTCAACTATAATTTTGCCCCTCTAATATATATCCCACACTTTCTAACAGTATACCGTTTCCTTCTACGGTGAGGGAAAAACAACGGGGCTATATATATACATATAGCGTATAGGTAAAGTTTCTATAAGAAAACCCCGGGAGTTTTCATCGAAGCTAACTTAATAAACAACTTGTCCATTAGAGAAGAGAAGAGAAGAGAAGAGAAGAAAAGAGAAGAGGAGAGAATAGAAAGAGCAGAACAGATCGATACGAAGTCGAATTAACGATGAGAAATGAAAAAAAAGAAGCTTTTAATGAAGAATTTCATCAACTATTCTGTTTATCCTATTGCGGATTGAATAAAGATCACAAGGCTACGGTTTTATTAACTAATATTAGGAAATTATCAGGCTTCTGTTAATAACTCGTACGCCTGTACGGCATAAGTCATTTCACATCGCGGAGAGTAGGTATGTGAGATACTACTACCCTTATCGACGTATATTACGGGACTAGGAATAGGTACAGGGAACCGCGGGAATCCCTACACAAAGCCGGGTATAGAGAGGGATAAGATTCCCTCAGGACTACGATCTGTCCCCTGCGAGTATCAGGGCACGAACCCCTGCTTCATCGAGAGAGAGTAGCGGCCTGGGAAACACTTTCAAGTATACATACGTACGTATGCATACAGCCAGTCGTTGCGGAGTTGAAATTTGATGACGTCATAAGTGGGAGATTTTCCAGTTCCCTTTTTTTTTTTTTTTTCGTTTTTGTATATTTTCTTGTTTCTTACGATAAGGGAGACTAAATCTCTCGCTTATTTCTCACGAATTATAGCGAATCTCAACATCTTAATATTAATCAACGATGATAATTGCTGTAGAATTTGATTAGCGATACAGAATACGGGGATGTTTACTGTATCGAATGAATTCTGCAGCCCTTTATTAACGCCAATTATTATCATCATCATTATTTCATACCGCTCTCGCGGCGGTTTAATTTATTATTAATTATTATCATCATCGCGAGGAGCTTACGAATCGAGCAATAAGTATACCGGAGCTGGGTGGTAGATAGTTCGCTATACCTATACTATCTTCCTACCCACATCTTGCCGTTTGGCATTTAATTGCCGTCAGGTTTTATTAATTAGTCGATTAACACTCGCGATTTATTATACCATTGCGTATAACGAACGTATTAGTATACTATATTCGTTAATTGACGTAGATGTAAACGCGGGGTTTAATTGTTATATAAAAAAAAAAAAAAGAAAGTGAAACCTGTATAAGAATCGTATAAATTTTTTTTGGTTAAATGTATAATATGCATTATTGACTCGTTTTACGATCCCACGTTAATTAATAGATCAAATAAATGGGTGAGACGGACTATATGGAAAGATAATTTTTATTATGGAATCATTAATCTGTTAATGGACTCGTCGACACCCCTGTATTTATGGGGTTGGAGGAATTCTCTCCTGCTTTTATTCTTCGTCTCCGTGGCTCGGATTCGTCACGATTTCCTAAATGGAGATCCATGTGTGTCGGTTATACACCTATCAGGGTTTTATACTCGCGTTTACCAACATTTATACTGATCTACACCCCCCCATTAGTTTATTACTTAGAAGAACGAGGGTCGTTACATTGAATTAAATAATGAACCGATATACGCACCATAGACCGTCCCATTTATTCGTGTTACGTATTATTCACTCGTTGATTTTCTGTCAATAAAAAATATTCGGTATATATTATGTATATAGTTTCGTTGATAATTGCAGAAAATTTTTTTTTTACTCAGCTAGGGAAAAATTAGACTCTATTTTTTTTTTTTTTTTTTTATCCTCTCTTCGCTCGTCGCGAAGAATTAGCGTCTAACGAGGGCATTGCTAGTCGGAGCCATTCCTTACGCGACTTGAATTCGCGAGTAGGTACCTCCAGGACTTTGGCGCATTAGAGTTGAGTGTAAAAACTGCTTATGAAGGGGAATAAAACCCAGTAATTTTGTGGCGACGACGGGGGTGGATGAAAAATGGAAGAAAAAAAAGAAAATAAAAAAATAAATTGTGAGAAAAAAAAGAAAATAAAACTGCGGGGGTTAATTTGTCGAGACGACTACGTAATAAGTTGCTTCTGCGGATCCTTTGCCGAATTTAGTTACTCGAGTATATATAATAAGTATCTTTCCACTTTCTTCAGTCGTACTTTGTTCTCTCCTTTGAACTTTTTAGCATGAATATTCAAACCGAGACACTCCGGACTTTTACCAATCAACGCCGACGTAGGTTTAAGGTACTTTCAGCCATACTTCGAATTTATTGAAAATAAATAAATAAATAAATGAATAAGTAAATGAATAAGCAAACGGCTTTCTGCAAGCATGAGAAGAAGAAGAAAAAAAAAATACCCCAATCTTCAAAAATCCATTTTTTTTCCCCCCTTCGTCGACTGATTGCGAAAATAATTGCAAGTCCGTGATTTTTTCTACTAACTCGATCGATCGGGAGATTTAAATTATCGGCGATATTTTTTAGTTCGATTTTTTTCTACGTTTTTGTTTCTGTTTTCTTCTTTTTCTTTTTGTCGCGGAATCGTGGCAGTTTGAAACTCGTGCAGTTTGTCAAGGCTCGAAGTATCGGGTCAGGAAATTTTCCCCGTAGGAGTAATCCCGCGAAAATTCTCGGTCAAGAAGGCTAACACCTATCTGAGAGTAGAAAAGCCTCAAATGAAATTCCAGGTCGTATGAACGACGTCATTCAAATTCCCTTTTACCTTATTTTAAAAATCTTTTTATCTTTCTTTCTTTTTTCTCCCCATTAATATTCGAATCTTAATTAGATTCGCGTTACATGGCGTTGGGAAAGTATAGATACATATGTGAGAAAAAGCGATCTTACAAACGAATGAATGAAGAAGATGAAAAATAACATTCCCAAAATTCTCAAACGGAAAACCACTACCATAGCTATATATAAATTTTGTAAATATGTAACATAAAATACGATAACTATACGATCGTGAGAATCGCATATCTATATATATATATATATCTACAGCTGATATTATACCGGTACGCCACATGTTGGGTTGAAATAAAATTCCCGATTTCTTCCACCGATATCTCGGAGCGTTCTGCGGTGCACGTGGCGATATTAAATTGCACCTGGAGAAAAATTTTTCTGCTGCATCGAATATCCCATACCCTTATATAACCATATCGTGAATTTTTCCAATATATGTGTGATATCATTGTGCCAAATTCATATATTAGAGATATGAATCGGCTTATCTATAATATATATATATGTATATGAATAATTTTTCTTTTTATTTTCATTTTTTTTTTTTAATCGGGAATCCTGGTTTTGACAAAAAAAATAAACAAACAAACAAACACACACGATACTGAGCAGAACTATAATACGTGTCAAAACTCCGCTAGTATATCACTACTCGGACGTAAAATTGAACGCGATAACAGTATACCTACTATACGTGGAACATCCGGCTTTACGAAACGATGGATTTTTTCCCTCATTGTTTTTATCAGAGGCGAGCTGTCATAGCAGTTAAATTTTCTTTTCGTTTTTTTTTTTTTTTGTTTTCACGTATGGTATGTGACGTCGCTAGTATACAAGCCATATACGTATATAGGTATATGTATAGAAAATAAATGTGAGAAAGATAAGAAGAAGAAAAAGAAAAGAAAGAAAAAAAAATCGTTTATGTATAAGAAAAGAGGATGCGTGGCAAAATTTGTGAACGAAATTCATTTTCCCTGCTTTCGAAGTGGCCTCCCCCCCTCTTTTTTTCTTCTTTTCTTCTTTTCCCTCTTTATTCTCTCTGTCTCTTTGCTTACACTCATGAGTTCTTTCAAGCTTATATATGTGTGCACGGTTAGATATATATAGCAAAAAGATTGCCAGAAGAATGCAATATTGGAGCAATATAGGGGCGACGGAGAATTTCATAGGAGGCAAACGGCAAACACCTGATACGAGGGACTAGGTATAGTTCGAGACGAGGTATGAACGGGAATCACGGAATAGGAGAACTCAAATTCGACACTCTATTCTCCCGTTTCACCATATACACAAATTTACCCATACTTACACTCCTGTTCGTAATTAATATTTGAAAATCATTTGACGATTTCTTGATATATCATATAGTTATATTTAATTACTCATCGTCATACAGTCTAGTTCACAATAATCTTGCGGGATTTATAGTCGGTTGAAGGTTTTACCCCATTATTTAGCAAACACCATTATATATATATATATATATATATATATTCCTCTAAATTGGTTCCTATTGTTTGTTGATGGCATTGCTAATTACCTCACACCCCGAACCGCACACCAAACCAAAGCAAAGCAAACCAAACCGACTTCTAAAGGGTTCGGGGATTAACTAGATTGGGTGGGATTAAATCCGACTGTCTAGAGCTCTTCTCTCACCTATACTCGCGGACAAATCTATGCCTAGAATTTCATCCCTATATCTATATGTATATGCAATTTTCGTCGATTTTTTACACGCCTCTTATTCTTCGGATGCGTTCTTTCAGCTTCTGTTTCAAAGCTTTCGATCTCTGAATTTTCTTTGAACAGATTTTCACCTCGAATTTTCATATTCTTTGATAGTTTTCCGGAATTAAAATTCGTTTTCAAAATTCCTGTGAGTAAAAATCAGGAAAATTTTATTATCCACGCGTTCGTCGGTTTATACTATCCGTTCCGTTTTATACTATCGGTGTTCGTCTTTCCCTTCTGCTGAATCTTTGCCAAAGAATCGGAAACTGCTTACCTCGCATCTATATACATCTATATCGCTCTATAACCTTTGACTAGATTTACACTGCCTACTATCCAAGTTTCTATTCGAAACGATATACGATCAAACTTTTGTAATAGCAAAACCTTACGTTTGAGTTAGTCGCTATCACACTTTTAACCGTAAACCTTTTTCACAGTCGAAAAGACAAAGGGAAATATATAAATCTGCAGCTGCCTTTTATAAATGGATTCAGTTCGCTCGAGATCGAACGGGTAAATCCGAGAAATTCAAAAGGACGTTTTTTGGGGCAATTTTCTTTTCTTTTCTTTTCCTTTCCTCTATTTTTAAAAAATACCTTTCTCACAACCGGTAGGATAAAGGTAGAAGGCTACCGTTTCAGATTATGTTAGCTGATACCGAACGACGCTAACTAGCCTCGTGATTAATGATCGGAGACTCGAAACTCTGACCTTGAAGGGTGCGAGGAACGCGTAGGACGCGTGGGTGAAGGATCGTTCGAGAGCCTTGCGGCCAGAGTATAAATTTGTTATATTAATCTTGTAATGGATTATAATGCCCAGTTCTTTCCTCTTTTTGTAAAATTGTAATCAAATTCGATATTCATTGACAGTTTTTTTGTTTTTTAAAATTTCTTTAAATCTTCATTTTAGAAGTGACGAAAATGACCGTGACTAAAAATGCGATGTTTTCTAGTTATCTAAAGTTTAATTAATAACCGCGTGAAACGGAACGTGCAACGCGTACGTTCCATAAATCATACGTAAATTCATCAATATTCATTAGTCATTTCGTCTGTGCGTATCGAATTGATTCAACGTTTAATATATATTTCATATTTTTCGCTTTTATCTTTCAACTAATTACAATTAGTACACCCAGCTGTTATACCTATACAGGTGTACGTGTCGGAGATTAGTTTATAATCAAATGAGAAAGTGGCATCGTGCACTTAATATTCTTGCCTCATCTTAAAGAGCTATAGATTTCTTCGTATAATTATTCAACGTCTCGTATTCATATACGGTATCATAATCCCACTAACTGACAAAGCGTTATTTAATAGCTGATCCTAAGTAGACGATATTATACATATAACATTAATATATATTTAAAGAAATAATTATCGACAATTTCTCAATTTCAATAAAGGCTGTTATATATATTATGTAATAAATTATTATTATTTTTTTCTTCTTCAAATCGTTAGCTCCTATGAATAATAATGATGATGATAATAATAATAATAATGGTAGTAGGTATACGTAATATGTTTGTCAAAGTATTAAAAAAAAAAATCCCCCTTAGAAGTGGAGGGGTCGCTAATTGAAAGCAAGCCTGTAATATAAGCTCGAAGGAGAGACTTGGTAACTGAATATATATAACATTTTGATAATGACTAAAGAATAATTAAAAGCTGATTTATTGCGACATTACAAAAGACTCGCTCCGGTAAATCTCTTCCGCGTTTAAAGGTCGGTGGTGCAGTTCCTCGTGGTTATATGTGTAACAAAGAGATCGGAGAGTATTTCTTTTTTAATGAGAAATAACGAGTTTGGTAAAATAATATTAATAATAATTGTGGAAAGAAGAAGACGATAAACGTAATTTTTTTTTGACAGTTTAAATCTAATTTTTCAAACTTCCGAGTCTCTTTACAATTATTCTACTAATATCCAACGAACGAATTCTCGCTTATATTGGGACTCGCCGCTGCAGCAGGAACTCGGCAATTTAAGACCCTCTTAATTTCCATACGTCTCATTAGCGGACGTTAATTGCGCGACGCTGTTGCTCTTTAAAGACCGCGAGACCTGGTTAATGAAGATGCGTTCTTTCCGCCTTCCGGATAACTCCTTGCAGCGGTTCTTCTGACGGGTTTTAAAATTGCGATACATAAAGGAATGAAAAGGCGAGGAGGCGAAATAAAATTTCTATAAAATTTCATTGTACGTTCTGTATACTATGGGGAAAAGTTAAACGCTATGGTTTCGGGCGGTATATATATATATCGGAAAACGTTGGTGCGGCTTACAAACGGAGTATGAAACACGCCTAATGATTCGTATTCAAATTTCCCGCCTACGGGGGCTCGGCTCTCAGAGTATAGGGATGAGAGAGGCAGCCAGTACTCGCTTGAAATTAATTGAATTCGAGGCCAAACAGGGACCACCTCGTGCCAGAATTATACGGAATCATTAAAACTTGTTCGCTTGTTAGCCCTGCAGCTACAGCCCAAGCTCGAACCAGACCTACACTCGCTATGCGATATCATCTTTTGATGCCGCGGATAAATAAAGGATGTTTTCATTCTTACATTTCCTTTTTTTTTTTTTTATTCCTCATGGAACTACCGTAGGGGGGATCGGGGAAGCGAGGCTAAGGGAAATTCGAAACACGAAAGTGGGACGAGGGAACGAACACTCCAATTATAAACTGTCCTCTCTGCAGCTTAGAATGATATATACTTGAAATAAAATCCTCCATAGCCTAAACTCCGCGGAACCACCGTGCCCGTATTCATCTACCTATGTACCTATTTCGAGCGAAACATGGTATCACGTTGATTCCGACTTGTAGTCATTATACTTTAACGATATCAGATCATTCGTCAATGTCTAATTGGAATTCAAAACTGACATACGTGCCTGTTAGCTGCGTCAAATTTTCACCCACATATACCTATACCTATCATCCTCCGAAAATAATACGGATGAAATACACTTTTTCACCTCGAATCCGCGAGTTATCAAATTATCCTGAAAATTTAACATCGGTGGTTATTCAATTTCAACGTTTTCAACCCCGCTCGAATCGCACGGGGCTTCTGGCTGTGGGAAAAACTCCGAGGTCCGCATCGAACGCTTCGAATACGGAGCATAAAATAACCAATCGGCGATTTCACCGAACCGACTTTTATATGACCGGTTCTGATTCCGTTTGATTTCGTCTGATTTAACGTCCTTCAGGAAACACTCTATCGCAGCCGCGATTTTATGCCCCATATTCTTTTTTTGCCCCACGAAATCAACGCCAACTGCGGATAATCGCTGTTATTGGGTAAGCGATATTATCGTGAACGTGAAACGCAGATACGATTTTACCCTTAATTTATACGGGGAGAGAAAAAAAATCAACGTCCTATTATTGTTACGTCGATTTATCATTCGAGATATATTTGTATTTATATGTTACGAAGACCCTGTGCCGAGACGGGAAGGTTTTACCTTGATATATATATTAAAAAATGATACCAAGTTATTATTGGGAAAGCAAACAACTTCCTTCCTTCCTTCCTTTCTTTCTCCCTATTCCTTATTTTCGAGCTACGTCAAACAACCCAAAACGAATTTTCTGCCTCTACTGAATCTGAGAGGAAAAAATATGGGAGGTAAAAAGCATGAACGGAGATGGATCGATCTTGTATACGTATCATATACCAGATACAATTATTACATGCTGGATTTTATCGATTTTTTTTCGCTTATACTCGTGATTACGGTTTCTCGGGAAATATGATAATTCGAAACGATTTTTAACCGCGAAGGATATTTGTTAACGTTTAGAATCTTCTCGCTGTCTATACCGATAAATGAATAAATAATTGCTCTCGGTCCTCCTTCTTCTTCTTCTTTTTTTTTTTTCTTTTAGATCGTAGATAGAAACCAAGTGAACTCTGGCCTCTACATAATATGTATGATTTAAAAAATGAAACGCCACATCCCGTAACAGTAATCTAAAAAGACAATGGACGATAAATTACCCTCTAAACTGACGTATACCTTGAAATGGTTCTTTTTTTTTCTCTTCGTAAATTTCAAACGTCACTTTTAATGACTTCTGTGATTTTTTTCAGGTTTTTCAAATTTTAGAAAAGAATGAAGTAGAAATTGTTCGATTGAGCTTGCGAGCTTCTTTTTTCAGCATTTATACAGCACGGTATATATACATGTGTATAATCTATCCCCGGTATACCTTCGTCGAACAATAATGGTTTTATCGTTAGAATTGCAGTAGCTGCAGGGTTGTGTGCAGAAATAGGGAGGAGAAATTGTCTTTGCCAATTCGCGTAATTGGGCGAGGAACGGGAGGGCTCCAGTTGTTCTTAAATGGGTTCGTTTCAGGATCTAACACACGACGAGGACTACGAGGAGCGACTTCGTCGGTTATATCGCCCGGAATCCAACTAGGTATAACAGGGGTAGTTCCTAGGCTAGCTATACACACGCGATTCCTAGTCATTCGATATTTTCATTAGTTTCGTAATAGTAGATTTTCCAAGCCATCTGCCACCCGCTTATACCCTTGACTATTACTGTTCCATACTAGCCCCCGAGAATAACTTATACAGATCCATTTCTATTTTCCATACGAGAGATCTGAGCTTTTCATTTTTTTCATTCAAAACCAAAGGTGTGAAATATTCTTGTGATAATTTCTACGGGAGAATAAGAGAAGATGAAATTAAGATCGTGTATGAAAATATTTCTTTTTTAAGCTAGTTAGGTTAATTATGTAATAAGTTATGTATATTTTTGACACACACATGGCTAATTGTTTACATAATATTAGAAGAAGAAGAAAAAAAATATCACACGTACGGTTAGCCACGCTTTTATATTTATAGCCAGTCGTAAGAAATTTGCGGATCTTAAAATAGACTCTATAACAGCTAATCAAAAGACAGGTTGGCCCTCGCCCACCCACGTACGATTTTCGGCGACAAGCTGTGAGATATTATAAAGTCGGGAAGAAAAATAAAAAATACACACACACATATACATGTTACAGAACGAGTGTGATAAATTTCGGAATTCGTCGAAACCGCGTACTACGGAGCGGTGACTAAAATTGTCGCGGATACGGAAACGAGATTTCGCAAGTGGGTGAATAATATATATAGTATAAATATTACTCTTGAACTTCGAGGCTATTATTATAATGATTTTTATAACTTGCGGGAAAATTTATACACTCCCGCTTTTGTATTGGGTCTAATTTTCCTACGATTCGTATCAGGTATTAAATACTAGGAATTCACCGCAGTATTATGTGTAATTGGAAGAGAATTAATTCTCGATCGGAGTTAGGTAAACGCATAGACGAGACTGCGGATAGCTGAAGTGGAAATCTAATATTGAAGTAAATTAAAAGAGGAAAGAAAAAAAAAGAAAAAAAAAAGAAGGAAAACGTGGAAAAAACCGAGTGGCGTAGAGTGAAATGAAACTTGAATCAGAGATAGGGTGGCGTGCAGTAGAAACCCGCAAACAAGAGAGTTAATTAAACCCTGGGATGCTGTATGGTATAGGGTTGAATTACAATGCTGCAGAGGACGGACGCGTGGCGTGGCCTTCTATCCTACGAAGGACCCTCGTTCATCCCCAAAATTCGAACGAACGTGTACATACATACGTGTGTATTTACAAATCATACACACCTGTCTATATACAAACAAGTGCGAAATTGGGGAAAGATTATACACAAGGATTTTGGTTACAAATTCTGATATTGGTATTTAATAGGGGATGTTCGCTTTGGTATTAAATTTCTGAAAACTTTTCGAATATATTTTGGGAATCGTTGATGAGGTTGGGAGTATGGATCGTCTCGTTGATCCGGCTGGTTGGCTTGTTTTATTTTTTACAAAATTTTAGAGGAAATTGATCGATAGAGATGGCCAGAAATTTAAACGGAGTTTAATGGAATACTACCTACGTAGATGTGATCGACCGCAGAAATGTAAAAGCTCGTAAAATCCATTGTTACAATAAACAAGAGCCGATAAAGTCGAAGTGACTCGTTTGCGATCTATAGAAGAGAGAAGTGGACCGCGGGAAACGAATAACGGAAATAAAAGAAAAAGAAGAAGAAAAAAACTAATGAACGAATAAAAGAAATAAGAGGAAGATTCTTTTTCACCTTGGGCTACATATCCGCGATCGCCACCACTCCAGGGCGCGGGACGGTTAGTTATAATAGCGTAACGTTAAACAAAGCAATTCGCAAAAATAGCGTCACTTAACAAGCCGCACGCGGGACGCGGATTTGGCCAGTGATCAGGTCCTTCGTTTAAACTGACTCGACCGCATCGCCGTCTAATCATCAATAATATAAATAATTGGATCATGCTTTCTTTCGTGAAAAGAAAGACTGCGAATTTGATGAAAAACAGAAACCGTGAAGTGTACAGGCACCTATCCGCGTATCAACAAATATGAATGTACAAACTTAGCCATTTTATTCAGCTTCTACACGAGAAATCCATTAAGGTTTTTCGATTTTCTATTTTTTTCTTCTTTTTTCTTCTTCCTGTTACTTACTCGAGATTTTTTTTTTCAAACACGACCAAAAAGACCGAGAGCTTGCACTCCGGGCTCGTGCTATAGCCAAACTCTTCACGTGTTACATATGGACATTATTCAACGAACGAATTCAATTTCTACTCATAAAAGAGTGCAGTGGATATATGTGCTGCATTGAAAAAATAGTCTAGTGTCTGTATCACCGCGTCTAATTTTCATACTCTGGGCTGTGGAGATAATTTGGATTCCTAGAGACTGGAGTTATTTCTAGGTACTATGAATCGGGAGTTTTTAGACGCACACCTGTCCTCACTCTGGTCTCAGGGCGTTCCCGATCCTCCTGCTACTACTCCTGCTTCTCATTATTCTTATTATTAATCCAGCGCGTTTCTCGGCCCGTTGATCTCGCTCTCTGACTCGTGTCACTAGACTAACGAAAAGAGGCTGGTATGCCTTTGCGTATTTCTGTGTGCAGTATGGCCTACATTTTAACTCGAGCCATCCCCACCACGTCGGCTTCTCCAGGTCTGAACTAGCTCCTCATTTTCAGATCCCCAGAATTTCGATTATATAATTTCGAAATTCAAATATATATTCCCTCCAAAAATCCATCTCCCATCTCTTGTCAGGGTATGTATATGCAAATTGCAATTTGTCTTCGGCGTATTACTTCCTCCTGTTATCCCCACGGATAGCGTGCATATTTACGTACGTAGGGTATGGGTAGTTCTAAATGAAATTGTCCAGGAGTCGGTCACCCCAAGATTCTGTTGCGGGTGTAGGACTTGCCCTGCCGATGGCTGGCTCAAGGCGTGCTCCGTTCTACCAGTGAGCCTTATAACCGTGGCGTCCAGAGTTTCTGGTGTAATTTTAGATTTGTAAGATAGCGTGGTGAGACGGAGAGAGGGTAACACTGCCGGATGAAGAGAGAAACAAGGAGAGAACGAGTATCGGAGTAGCCTGAGAGGCGAGTCTGACTAGTGGACCTGCGGACGCTGTAAGAAACACCAGTAGTGCTACTACGCCAGTGTGATATACGACAATCTTTACACCAACCCCCAAGAGGGAGGGATTAACCTTAGCGAATTAATCGCCTAACATTGTGATCAATTCATTCGTAACTAGACACCCTAAACCGTGACCGTGAATTTATTTATCCCCTTAAGGTGAGGATCTGTATTATACTTTTATACGCGAGTGAGTCAAGACTTCAATTGCCACTTGGCAAGGGCTAGGAATCCATGTATAAGATTCTTCAGGAATATATTCCGCCTTGAAGATTGAAGGGTTGTAAATCCGAGTTCGAATAATCGGCTGTCTTTCATCCCTCGTAGAAAGTGCGTGTATAGTATGATAATTCTGATGGTTTAAAGAGCGAATTTTATTCACTACTTCGCCGGTTTTGACAATTTTTATCTCTCATCTCCGGAAGAAAAAATCGCCGATTTATGAAAACCGTTCCTAGTCGTCGTCTAAAGATCGTCTGGCAAGTTTGAAGCGAACCAGAACGCGGTTCGGTTCGCCCTCTGTATGTTTACGCTGGGCTGTCAGGTATTCAACCAGTCTCAGGCGTGGTGCCGGTTATTTTAGTCGGGAATTTTTGTCTTATCTCTATTTTTTGATTTCGTACGTTTTTTTCCCCCTTTTTTCTACTCAAACGAGGAAATTAAAGGTCGTTGGACTATCCGGAGTGAAATTCTCCGGCGTTTTTTGAGACCGGTCTATGATACGAATTGCAAATTTCAACCGAGGTGTATATCAAGGCGTTTCAGACTGCAGGCCAGTTTCAATTCAGTTGTCAAGTTTTCCACCCGCGAAGTTTATCGCCCTAAGTTAAAGCTGTACGTGGAACAAGTTTATCCCCAGAACACTTGGGAGTTTGAAATCGCAATTAGTCCTCAGTTCTCGTTAATCTCATTAGTACAGCTACACCTAAGAGGCTCGCTTTCATCCGTCCCTAATAAGACGAGACTAAGGACGCGATACATCCGATGATTAGGAGAGATACACCTGAAAATTTCTAGGCCTAAGTAGGCACAGCGATCGGGTTGATTTCCGCCAGAATTTTCTCGTCTCTTTAATTCGACGATTGATAAATGCGTTTCGTGACTAACGAGAGAAGAGAAGGAAGGAGAGCGGTGTTTGTTGTGAGTAGAGAGAAGCCGAGGTAAATGCGTGACATGGCGTAAACACCGCGGTATGGTATGACGTGGCGGATTCGATTTGTGTGTAAAATCTTAATCGATCGTTTACCAAAATACTGGAAGTTAAATTGAAAGTCAATAATTCCAGAAGCCCGCGAGTCACGGTTTGGATTCCAATTCCACAGGGTCTTTGTAAAACGTATAAATTTCTCCCGGTTTAAAATCTCCTATGAATCATTAGCGTGAAATAGATCAGTGCATATAATATAATCTTCAGGCCTCGGATCATCGTGCATATGCCATCCCCCATACATACCTACTCTCATCGCATCTCTTTGCCACGTCCGATATCGTAAATGCGCCATCATCACAGCCTCTGCCCTGTGTATAAACGGGTCTGTTTAACGTCTACTTTTACGAAGCTGTATCGTAACTATATTCTCACGTACCTAGATGCGTCTATGTCTATCTTAACCCCTCGATGGTATTAAGTCTGAGGTGTATAACACACGTATCCGCACAACGTATTCACATCCGGCAAAGTGCGGTATATCTACAGTATATACGCCGACGAACGGAAGTCGTTCGAATGCCTGTGCTACGGCCAATAATCGGTTGCATTTGCGGGAATATCATTTCGCTATTTGTTAAACCGACTGTTTTATTGATTTAGCAATCGTATTAATGCGAGTAGTTTCGCGGTCGTGTACGAATAACATAGATTTTCGAATTGCACACACGAGTAATAGATCGCGATTTGATCGAGTTCCAAACGAAGGATATATCGGAGGTTGGAAATTGAAAAGCAATTCATCGTCTCGAGATGCAATTTTTGGAAAGATAAGAATTTTTGAAGATTGGAATGAAATATTTTTTGGATCTTTGGACTTTCGGAATTTCCAGCTTTCCGATCTTCAGCCTGGGCCCTTGAAGTTAAAATTCTTCTCAATTCTCGACTAGTATTTTCTAGTCTTTGTTTTTTCACTGCTGTGAAAATTGACCAGATCCTAGACACAATGATTAAGTTTTAATCAAACGAAGGCAAGTGCTGAGGTAAACTCAGTCGGCTAGGTATGATCCCGCGGACAAAAGCCGCTTTGTTATTCAGAATTAGGATCGTTTGATTACTACAGAATCTTGCTTGAAGATTGTATAGGTATAGGATGGGAGGAATTGAATTGACCTTCGTTTAGTTAACGTTTGGAGTAGATTGGTTTCAACATTTAAATATAGAAATGAACGCGGAATTTAACTTACGGTAAATATTGTGAGTGATTAATCGAACCTTTATATACAATTTACCATCCTGGTGCTCTACAATGATATGCATTTATACAGACAGACATTTTTCTTTAATTCTCTATAGAGAAATATTTTGCAATATTATTCGCCAAGGCATATAGCCTGCAACTGTGAACGTCACATCGATACCATAAGGCTTTCCTTATTACGGAATTCCCGGGTCTTGATTAAATACTAAAACTCTGAATATAAATCTTTAGTATTACTCCGATTTCCAATAATTTTCTATAAAACATCCCCCACGTGTACGTTTTCAATAAATCATAACAGCAGGTTTCTTTTTACCTAATTTTATTCTACTTTCTCGTTAGTCATCGAAAGTTTCGAATACTCGGATAATTTCGTAATATGTACTACCTTTGCGTGTCGCATGAGTCTGTTCATAAGGTTGATTCGATTGTTTCTAATGACTCATTCAGTTCTGGGATAATAATGGTAAAAAATTAAAGAAAAAAACAGAAAAAAACGTACTTTATCGTGACTCTGTCCACAGTATCGACCCATTTTACCTACATAGCCTTTTGCTTATGAATAGTATATAGAACCTTAATCAAATCTCTTGAATACCCCGGTCTGTTTGATCAAGCTTCCATTCACTAGTCGTGACTATCGAAGCCGGTGGTTATACCTGTATGAAAAAAGACACGTCTTACGTTAATATTTGACCAAAAATACCAACAAAAAAAAAGACCAGTAAAGTCGGTTCGACAATTTTTTTTTTTTTCAAAACCAACGAGGTGACATTTTATTTTTATTTATTTTTTACTTGTAGATAGATATAAGCTTATACTTTGTAAAAAGCGAGAGAGAAAGAAGAAGAAATGTCAAAAAGAAATTTTTTACGTCTTTCGTTTTTTTTTTTTTACTCTTTCCTATTTTGATCTATACAGAGATGATCTGTGGAAAGTTATAAGCCGTGTGGGTATGCAACCGGTGTTTCACTACGAAATGGCAACGTAGTCGATGCGAGAGTCGAATGAGTCGAATGAGTCGAATGACCGTATCTACAGACGACGTAACGGCAGCTGTCATTCTGCGGGGTTGTAACCTAATAATGTTAGGTTATAACCTGATAATGTTCGAAATAAACCGATATTGACATCCGCAATTACCTGAATAACCCATTACACTTTCTTAAGAAAGAATATTTACCGTTGTATTAAGGAACTGTAATTACAAAATCTAAATCTGACAATTATTCATAACCCTCATTCTAACCTAACGACATGACAGCCGCAGAATGACAGCTGCCGTTACGTCGTCTGTAGATACGCTCATTCGACTCATTCGACTCTCGCATCGACAGCGTTGCCATTTCGTAGTGAAACTCCGGTTGCATACCCACACGGCTTATAACTTTCCACAGATCATCTCTGTATATGCTGAAAGAGGAAGTTTATTAATTGGCGAATTTCACGAGAAGAAAATTAATTGGCTTGCTGAAAAGAAGCAAAGAGTAAAAAAAAAGAAATGAAATGTATATACGAGTCTAACGAATATAACCCGATCGATCGAGCGATTGGGACGTTTTAAATTGGATGTTATAGTACGATATAGGCAGGTGTAATTAGAGAGTATTGAAAAACTGATAGGTTTATTAAAAAGTTGATAAAAAAAAAAAAAAAAAGAAGATATATACGAACAAAAAATATTTGAAAAAAAATCGTTATACCTACCTATCCAGTCTGTATGGTATGAAATTATCGAGATGAACGGCGCGTAATGAGACGTGTATCAGGGGAACGTGTTTACTCGAGGTAATTACGGCGTAGAAATAGTATATATATACATATACAACGTATGTATGTACACACATGTTTGTCTGCATATATACACTTGCATTGACGAGAGACCGCTTACTGGTTGTTGAAAACTAATTATGTACCGGCTATACTATGTGTTTAAGTATAAATATACGCAACGTTTAATAATTGATGTACGTAAAGAAATGTGATAAAAAAAAAAAATGAGAAAAATGAGAAAAATTGTAAAACAAAAATTGATTTACTATACTAATTTTATGATTTTAGTTTGTTGGGGGACGTCGATGGCCAAGAAAAGACTTCATGTATGATGTATAAGTGAGATGATAAACGGGCCTGAAGGGATTTGGCGAAATAATACAGGAAACGGAGAGTAAATCATAGAATTGAAATCCCAACTCCGATCTATATGGCGAAACGGAGGAAATAATAATAGAAATTTATTATTCGATGAATAATGATATATAGGTGGAAATTTGGCGGGTGAAAAATGCATTACGATATAAAAATGAATACGGCTACTTATATTTAACGAGAGAGAAATATCTAGTCGAATGAACATTTCTCGGAGATCGATAAAGTAAAAGGGAAAGGCAAAGAACGTTGAAAAGAAATCAAGATTCTACCCTATTTTGGTACCGCGATTATGGCAGGGTCCGGTGTTAACGTCGGTGGTACCGCGATGCTGCGGACCCGGAGACGAGATGTTAGCATAAAGCCGAACCGACGTTTGGACCGGAAATCATCCCGCGGAATGATATATGAAAACGAGGAACTCAGGCTGAGGACTATAAACATAAACGCCGAGGTTGAACAAGGTAAGAAACAATAATAATGACAATTTTCCAATCTTTACAATTTTTTGATTGATTTTTGATCGTCTCAAACCCGTTGCTGGATTTGAAATGGTTTTTGAAAATTGACAGGGAAGTTTGTTCCCGGAGTTTTGGCACGCCTGTCTAGTACATGTACGCGATTATATAGATATATACGCGGACCGTGGTAAACTACAAATAGAAATCCCCCCTTGCCTAGGTGGGCTAGTCACTCATGGCAGCGCTCAGACCCAGAGACTATTTTCGTATTACGTTTATAACGCGATTGTCCAGAGTCCGCAGCGTTTCGCTTGTCTAGATTCGTCTGTCACATATTAGCGTTCAGTTCGCAATTTCTTACGATCATTTTTCTCCTGCGTAATTAACGGGCGAATTAATTCAAGAATAAAAACCCCTCGTTCAGTTCGGTTGATCAGTCATTAAACGTGGGTTCAAGGCTCGTATAATAGCCGTTTATACTCTGGCTGGGAATTTCGATCGACGCTTGTCAAGATGGTGAGAATATCAACTAATCGTGAACTAATTTATACCAGCTAATGAAAAATTCGACGTTATCATTCCTCGCTATTTTCCCCATTCATAAAGTTATTCTCAGTTTCATCGTTTCACACTTTCGTTCATTTATAGACGCCGCAGGATGTTTTCTCTCCAATAAAACCTCGTCGTTGTATACCTATGGCTTATGCACTCTGATCGTGACTTTTCTCTAATCAATGAAAACGCTGTGTAACGTAGATAAGTGGGTAGGTGTCACGTTGCGATTCGTATAAACCTCGAGCCGTTCAATAATCGCTATTTTGTACAAAAAAAAAAAAGAAGCGTGTATCTTGTATAAATTCAGATCGATAAATGGATACTTTGATCCCGCGAAGTAAAGCTAAGGTCAAACAATGCGGATAAGTTCGTGGATAGGCAAAGGTTTTCGGATATTCACACCGAATGTGTAGATATTCGATAAACAATAATATTTAACAGTTTATAAGAGGGGCGATGATGCTCGTATAAGATAACTTTGCAATGCGAAGTGTACGTATTGCAGCCTTGACAGAGAGCACGTTGTAGAATGTACTGTTTCAAAACAAACTGGTACCTACTCCCTCGCTTTACGTATATCGAATCCCGATTTCCTGTTTGCTTGTTGAGAACAGTTCGAACTTCAATACCAGCCAGTGCAATGCGCTACGCTATTGCTGGTTCTGTTACTCTCAAGGTGTGCGTAAAATCCATTTGCGAAATTAACCACTCGCTTTCGAATATCCAGTCATATAGTATATAATATCATACATGGACCAACCTGGAACAAACAAAGTAACGGAGCAATTATATTCAATTGTATAATATGGGAGACGGGGGGAAACTAATTAGCTTGTAATTTTGTTTCTTTTATTTACGATCGATTGCGATCGATTTCTATTAATCTTGCAATCAATTATCTCAGATTTATTTTTTTTGTTATTTTTCCTTCTCAATTTCGAACGGATCAGCCTGCATGAATCATTTTTTTAACATTCATTTTTAAGGCTATTTCGATATTAATGATCCGAACTTTAAGGTCTTGTATTAATACTTTAAACTCCGTGAAAACAGGGGCTGGATTGAAGTAGAAACTCGAAAATTTCTCAGGGTGCGAAGGCGAACGATATAGTTAATTATAACTCGTTTTGTCTAATTCAATCGATAATTTAGACGTCGTAAATAATTGATCAAATTTTGAAACTCTTATTTCCGAAAAGTACATCTCAAGACAATTAATTAAACCACTTATTGGCTTTGATACGATCAATGCAGCGCGAGATACTAAACGCTGAATGAATGCATGCGCGAATTTCAAGATTCAGAAATTTTTGAAAAATGTGACTCGCTAATAATATTCAAATTCCGAACTTCAACCTCGTCCCACAAAAAAAACTCACGGATCAATCCTCACCTGGTCTGATAACTCTGTGAAAAAAGTTTATCCCCCTCTCTTCCTTTTATTAAAAATCCAAAATTTATCCAAATGCAAACGAGTAGGCAGGAGATTCTAATCGTTTTAGAAATTCATCAAATAGATCAAATCTTAGTCTATCATTAAAATAGTATCTAAGTTAGGAGTATATCGAGTAGTAGTAGTGGTGGTGCGGGCTTCTATACTTTTGGTATATATACTATAGTATAGAGAAACTACAAAAGATTTAAATAGTTGCGGGCGTTGCGTTGCTCCGGGAGGTAGTGGGTATTGCGAACGCGAAATACGACGACGTGTAACCCGCGACTACATCATCGAGAGTCTCTGGTCTCTCAGAACTGTGGTGGCAGTTGTGTTGCCATCATGATCAGACCGTGAAGGAATTATTGAATTGAATTTTTTTTTTTTTTTTTTTTTTACAGTGATCAAAGTTTTGGATATTTCATATCAATTTTTTTCAATTTAATTATATATCTGTCTTTATTTTGTCTTTTCAAAATTCAACTGATATTACGGAGCATAGTGCGTCGATGATTTTCTGTGATATATATATAATTAATCAGTGGTGATAAAAAAAAAAACTGAGAATTAAACGAAAAAAAATTTTCACGTGAAATATATCTCTACTTGGAAAATTTTGTTAGAAATTTATAACTACGGTTCTCCTCGTTATTATGGAAGTCGTAAAGTCGAACCACGTTCGTTTGTACTTAATCGATTGGTTATTCGAATCGTTATAAGCTTTCGTCGAGATCCGAGAGTCGTTTTAACGTTTCGTTTTTTTTTTTTTACTTTCATGGAAAATAACAATTCTTTGAGACTATTAAAGCCTCCAGCTAACCACCTCGAAGAGGCATGGGAACCATGCACAGAAGACAGCGTGGCTCGACGAAAAGAAAGAGCAGAGAAAGTAGGTTGAAAAAATGAAAAATGAAAAGAAAAAAAAAAAAGAATTAAATCAGCTTTTCACTATCATTCGATTGTTTTACGATAATTGATACCTTAATCAGTTTTAAATTGACTGATTTCTTTTCCATGCTTCTAACATTTTTCTAGTTTTGTATTCGGGAAGTACGTTTGTTTGAAAATCTAAAAATGAAAAATGAAATATATATATGTATTTTATTCCCTGAACAATTTAACAGCTACAGTAGCAATTTCTCGCGGAGTGTTGTAATTAAAATTGTAATTAAATATTAAACCCGACACGTAACGTTATGGGAGCTGGAATAATGGCCCTTCGTACAAAAATCTCCTCGTATAGTAACATTAAACACATTTGATATAGAGAGCAGTTTTTATTTTTTTTTTTATTTTTAATTTTTTTAATTTTTTTTTCCCCTTTTTCACTCCGATGAAAAAGCTTTCTACGGTTCTTCTATATGTATTACAGACTATGTTTTACTTTTGTGACATTTGCTAACGTGTGAGAAAAAGAGAGACAGAGAGAGAGATAAAAGAAGATATTTTTGTTTTACTTTAAAATAAAAAATAAAAATTTAAACAAAGTTAAAAAAAAAAAAAAATCAAGATGGTTTTATAAATTCGATAGTGATTTATAGTGTTTGTTCTGGCATTGTCTATTGTAGTTGTCTTTATTACGAGCTAGGGGATAAATTATGTAGAATTTTACAACATAACTACCGTTATATATTATATCCACAAAATTGTAATATTTAAACAATAAAATATTATTCAAACCGTTTATTATAATTTACGTTCACTTTCGGTCATATTATATATATATATATATTATCGTTTTTAAATTCACGCCAACCTGATAATAACGGGTAACGGATACCAATACGTATGTTATCATTACCCAAAGTTGTAAATTTTAACAAATCAAATAAAAAATAGGAAAAAAAAAAAGAAAAAGAAGAAGAAAGGAAAGGAACTCACTCTCTCTCTCTCTTTCTCTCACTCTTTCATAATTAAAAATAATACTCCGCTTCTAAAATCGTTCAGCTCGCTCACAAGTTCGCGGTTTATCTGCGCATACAGAATTAGCTTACCGTTCGCGATGCGATTCCGAGAAGTTATATACGCGCGTATACGTATACGGTATAGGTAAACTTGTGTATGTTCCGTGAATAAAATCTGCAGCCCACTTTCTCGCCGGCATTTTAGCTTACCCAAGTTTTCCATATGTCTGTCTGTCGGTTATATGCGGTTCTATGCATGTGTCGAAAATGAACAACAGTTTCGAGTCTCGAGTGGTAGTTAGTTAGATAAGTATGGGTGTGCAGAGTCTGGTATAGAGGAAAGATGAAAATAGTTAAGCCCTCCCCGTTGCAAACCGCGGACTTTAGTTCCTGCGACGCGATTTCCACACTTCTATATATCGCACGAGAGGAGGATTCACTTTGCTTTTCGTTTCTCTTTACCGCTTATATTTCGCTCTTATTCAGTTCGGACTCGGGCGCCGTGCAAATCGCATTTCAAACATTTTCATTCCAGATGCAATCGGACTGTGAGTGATCGTCGTTTAGTTTATTAATATACCTCGCGAGGAAACTTCTCTCCCAGTTCATTTTCCTATCATTATTTCTCACCGTCTACCCTTTAAACGTTTGGTTTTTAAAGTAGACCGATATTTTCTCCCGTTCGTACTTTAAATCCCGAATCTTAAGTGCTGGCTGTCGAAAATTCTCGCGATTTAATCATCTTTCGTCGTATTTTTTTTTATTCAGTTTCGTTAATTCTAGGGAAAAATAATGAAATTTTTCAAGAAATTCACGCGAGTGTGGTAAAGGAAAACTGAGCAAAGGGAAAAAATTGAGTTTTTCCGCGTCAATCAATTCCGTTAGAATTCATCATTCCTTTCTATCCATCCTGTCTGTCTGTCTGACTGGCTGTCAAAAGACTGAGAGTAAAGCAGAAGAAGGAGGAAAAAGAAAAAGACAAAATTAAACCTTCTGTGCTCTGGTCTCTGGCCAAAGAAAACTCTGTTTGCATTAAATGTTCACGGTTAAATCTCCGTCTGTCATAATGATCTCGCGTACCTAGGTTGAACCTACTGGACTTTATCCATTATTTGAAAAGTCGTATAAGATAAGGTAAACAGATAAGGATAAAAAGAATTTCGTTTCGGCGTTTCTCCTACGATATAATATAGTGTCCGTGAAATTTTGAAAATCGAATTCTCATCCTCCCCTTATTTTTTGCTTGGAAAAGTTTTTTTCTTTTTTTTTTTTTTGAAAACGATCAAAGCTGTTAATGAAATCTATTTCAAACGTATATAAACAAAATTGATGTATTCTCGCGTTTTCACGCTCGCTATGTAATCCCGACTATCAAATTTCGTAATATAACATTAACTACTCGTCAAATGTGACAGAGGGACATTATCTTACTGTCTAGATCCCCTCACTCGCCTACTTTCCGATACATTCCCGATAGAGTTGTATGTGTAAGCTATTTTCTACCGTTTTAAATCCTGCACCTTGATTTTCTATGTCTTTGATTGTAATATATAATTATTTACATTCGACGAAACTTATACGATATGAATAAATCAATGAATGAGAAAGAAAAGAAAAGAAAAAGAAGCTTCTATTTCTACGGATCTTTAACCGTAAAATTTCAATCCTTTAACGCTGACCACGAATTGAATAATAAAAAAAAAAAAAAGAACTTTATAATTCCTCGTGGTTTGAATTGATATAATTTTTATAGTCCAGCTTCAGCGGCAATCATACGGTTTTCTTAATTCGGTTTAATCCGAGATAACGAAGGTGGTATACGGAAAGATACGTGAAATAAAAAAAGAAGGATTACGAACAGCTCGCCGTAAAGAAATGTCCTTTGGGAACAGATCCTTGGCCGCTTTGGCTCACTTATATCTTAGGTACATATAAAACTCCAGGCGAGGGGTTTGTGGATAGAAATGACTGCGACAGGGGATATGAATGAAAAAGAAAAATGAAATAAATACTCGAAAATCTGAGTGTTAAATCACGGGATGAACGTGGAGGCGGGTTTGCCCCCCGGTTATGAGATTTAAATAAATTAATTTTCATCATACAGCGGTAGGTAGGTAGGCAGGTAGTCGTATAAATCGGGATTATATTATGCCGCGTTCAAGATTAAACGAATCGCGAGATAAATCCTATTAAAAATATTAAAATTGTCATATTACGTGAACCGATTATCTGTATACCCATTTCCTCGTTTTTAGGTAAAGACAAAACCCAATTTCGCGATATACCGATATGCAGTCGTAGAAATTTATTCTGCGCGAATAGATTTGTCAAATTAATTATTCTTTTTTTTCTTCACTGAATTCGGAAAGAGAAAAGCCAGGCTGGTCATTGTATCGTAGAAGACTACTTCCGGTCAAACGGAAGAAATGCTTCCATTCTTCTTTTGCGGATTATCTAACTCAACGATGAAAGAAGAGAACTTTTATTTCGGTTTTTCTTTGTCCTTTTCTTCTTCTCCTTCTTCTTTTTTTTTTTTCTTCTATATACCTAATTCCGGTCTGCTAAGTAATTGAAGGCTCTAAACACAACCGCGATACGTCACTTCCGCGCGAACTATTGCCGAGAAAATTAAAGGGTTAGGGGTAACCATATACCGCGCGAAACTCTATGGGAATCATCGATCTTAGTCGACTGACCGCAGGTCAGAGTTTCGTCGGCTGTACTTTTCTACCTTCTATAATTGTTTCGACGAAGAAATTTTGCCAGGATAACTGTTGCGGGGATCCAACGAACGATGAAATTAACTTCCCTTATCTTCGTCGTCTATACCCTGGTTTATCTTCTTCTGTTGGAGTTTTTTTTTTTTTGTTTTTCCTTTCTATTTTTTTTTTGTTTTTTTTTGTTACAGGTCAAAACGACATTAAAAAATTACGCAGAGAGAACGAACAGCTGAGAAGAGAGATTTGGAGTTTACGCGATGAGTATGACAAGCTTGAAGAACTTGTCAAGAATCAGAGCAGCCACGGAAGCAGTGATGAACTCGAAGTAAGAAGTAATTTATAAAATAAGTTATCTTGTTGTTTCTTGTTGTTTCTTTTTTTTTTTTCTCCTCTTTCTTGTAGCTTTAGTGTTCTCTAAACGAGATTTTGTTTCGTTAAAACAGCGTCCCTCGATCGGCCTCCGGAATTAACGCGACAATATATATATTTTTACTCCTTTTATTTCGGTCACGTTTAATTGGCAATAAAAAGCCGAGCGCGAAAGAGCTCCTGAAATGGCAGCAAATTGCAAACCCTAAAAATGCTAAGCCCTAAAAGTAACATCGCTGCTGCTGCTGCTGGTCCTATACGTTTTCTATTTTACTTCCCATCACATCGCAGTGATAAAAGTCAAAAAGTATATTGGTTTTCGCAGAGAAATGACATTTGCTAATTTAAACGAATCGTCAATCTCGCCGAATGGTATCTGAAAGTGCGGAATGAAATAATCGAGAAACTTATATAGGTACAGGGTTTCACACTCGAATGATGGATATGAGAAATTTCCATGTCTCGTTCGACTCACGCGGTTCTGGATGTTTTATTTCCCCTTATACTTTTTTTTTTTTTTTTTGCGGCTGTCAATTTTTCAGACAAAGATAAATCATCATTCATTCCACTTTATTCTGGGTAGGGTCGCTCGGGGGAAGAAAACACAGAGTATTCGGGTGACGAGGACGTAGTAGACGAAGAAGAAGAGGGAGACGAGGAAGAGGACGAGGACGAGGGAGAGGGAGAGGAGGAGGAGGAGGAAGAAGAAGGCGAAGAAGAAGAGGGAGAGGGGGCGATACCAGAAGATGGTAAAAGCCAAGAGGAGCATCTAGAGAACGCTGAGAACCAAAAGATTTCATCAGAGAAGATGAACTCGAGTCTCCACAGACTCCACGTCGAGTTTGACGACTTATCCGTCGTCGACGAGGAGGAAGAAGTGAAAAAAGACAAGGAAAAAAAGGACTCGGTTCTTTCGGACGATTCGAACCTCGTGAAAACGGGAAACGAACTCTTATCGACGAGCCAAAATCAACCAAGTTCAAAAAGCAACGATATGAACACCGGCTATTTAAATTCTTCGTCGTCGTACGATCTTCGTACAACGAACCTCACCCTCTCGGAACAGAAGTACTTCGCCGATTGTCCATTCGTATTTCCGAATCCCTCGGATCCAAACTATCCCAAGATGCTTCCAATGGATAATTCCAATCTCATAATGTCTCCGTGTTCAAAAATGTACAACGGACAATTGACACCTCTTCCTAATCTCGACACACCCGCGATGGGACCGGTGGAGACGATCTTCGGCCACAACGAGTTCACGAATCTAACAACAAACCAGCGAATTCCTAGGGATATACGATTTAAGAAACAACCAAACAGCTTCTTGAACGACGATAGGGAAGCCCTGGATTCCGGAAACGCTGTCGCTAAAAATTGCTGGGATTTTAAGAAAGAATTGGAAACAATGAACGGTGTGAATTCAAGTGAAAAAGTTTCGTGCTCGGATAAACCTAAACATTTTTTTGCACCTTTGCCTTCTAAGTTATTAAAAATTCAACGAAATTCGGAGGAGACGTTCTCCAGGGGTTTGGACACCGCGACTAGTTCGGGAAGTGATAAGACCAGTTCGACCGTGATATCGCGGAATCATAACCATAACCACCTTTATAATAGCGGCAGGAAAGGAACAGCCGACGTTTACGTTAACGGCGGTTTTCCGTTCGACAATTGTAACGATAATTTCTTCCAAAGTAGGGAAAACCTCGGGGCAAGGGAGGGCGAGGAAACGGAGGAAGCGGTCAACATTTCGCGACAGAGTTCGAACAATCCTTTAATAAAGTCACTCTCGTGTCAGGACCTCTCCTCCGATCCGCAGTGCAGCTTGAGCTTTAACGAAAAGCTCAAGATGTTCAACGCTGGGAATTACGCGATTACCAAGAGCGATAATACCTTGGACAATTTTTATTCCACCGGGGAATCGAGCAGGCCGTTTAAAAGCCAGTTGAACGTTACCCTCAAATTACCGAAGTATGATATCAAACCGAGCCCGAACACGCCGGAGATACCTAAGCTGCCTTTAATCAATTATCGACTGTTCAACAACCCCTTTCTTCAGAATTATCAGAACCAAGAAAATCCGGCTAATTACAACGCTGATTTTCACCGCGAGTGCCCCGCGACAAGGCCTCTGTCTATTCAGGTCAACGAGGACCCGAGAAACCCGATGAATTTTAACCCCATGATCGAAGACCCGCGGCTTTTGTTGATGGCTGCTAATCAGTACCGAAATATTGAGGGGAACGGCGATTCCAGACGGCCTAATCTCGGCTTTGAAGTCACTTCGTTCGAGGGACCAAATCCTCGGACTTTGTTGCCGCGGGTTAATACGTTGGTGAAAAATCCGCTGCTAACGCAGTATCGGAGTATGCAGAACGGCGAGGTCGCGTTTACCGGTGGCTTGGGCCTAACGACTAGCAAGGTGCCGGCTCAAACTCAGACGTCGATCGACGCCGAGAATAATTCACTGGCTGACGAGAGCGAGAAGAAGCCGATTCCTGGTAAGGATAATCAGGCGAACGCCGGTTCTGGATCGCCTTTGACTTTACGGCGAAAACGAACGTTGAGGAAGGACAGAAACGGGTCGGTTAAAGACAAGAGACCATTATCGCCAGCTGCTCAGAGGCGGAAAGACAGATTGCGAAAACAGAACAGCGTCACGTCGAGCGAGCCGCCGGAATCGCCGGTAAAAACGCCGCTTAGAGGGCGGAAGTTCAGCGTGACTACGTCAACGTCGACCGGCGAGGTCCAGGAGAAGAATGAGAGCAGGTCTTCGTCGTCGGGTCAGGATTCGCCGAAGAAAAGCGAACAGAGAAGAAGGGTTTCGCTTTATTTCAACGCTAAGAAAAGACCCTCTTTGGTATCGACGACGAAAATGGACAGGCGATCCAGCGGCGATGCCAAAGATGGGAGGATGTACTCTTCGAGGATTGATCAACACGATGCAAACGCCACTACGACTAATTCAGAACGAGAAAGGACCAACTCAGTTAGCAGTAGAGAAACCGTTACTAAAGGAAGAAAGATGAGCACTGGAAGTGGTAAAGTTCCGTGGTGCGCGTGCTGGGGAAACGGATGCGTTTAACGATTACGCGCGGAGCAAAGGCGAGTCTTATCATATTATTTTACTATTTTTTCCAAAAAATATATTTCATATATTTATTTGCAATTATGCGGTTTTAGGTAATCGAAATTTAAAATTACGACTATTTGCGGTGTATTTTGCCATTAGAATAATGAAAATAACCGCGCTGACTGGTTTTTATATTAAAAGAAAAAATTCGATTATTTATGCATTCTATGATAATATAGGGATGTATAAGTAAATATATATTATTTTAAATATATATTATATAGGTATATATAATAAATAATATTGATTATCGTATATATATATGTCAGGGATATTAAGGTGAGTGGATGAATGCGTGTGTTATTTGAGGAGAGGAGAAAGCTGAAAGAAAGAAGAAATTTTGGCATTTTTTTTTTTACTACCATTTTTTACCTGCTGATATCTAGAATTTATAGATAAATGGATATTGTGGATGATGATCCGTTCGATTAACAGAATCTTCATAATTATAGAAGTTATACCTACTGTGAATGTGAGAAGACTAAAAAAAAAAACATAGAACGGATGGTAAATTCAGATAATTGAATTGAAAATAAGAAAATCTGTATAAATTTATATACGATCTATAAACCTGTACTATTTGTCGACGAAAGAAGTACTACGTCAATTATTTTTTCCTATCACGCATCAGTTTTGCCTGAAGGATTTCAATGTTTTAAGATTGTGTTAAAACCTTGCCTCACGTATACATCGAAGGTAGAACTGGGTATGTTAATTAAAAACTCTCTGATAGCTTTATTCATTGATTAACGATCGGCGATTATCAGCTGTTAGAACGCCTGTTGAGATAATAATTCTTGATTACACGTATACCTCTGGTCAAGTCGTATATATTATCAATTCTTCTATACCCATGCAGGGTCTCCTCTTTTTTTTTTTTTTATTTACACTTATACCTATTATATTTTACTAACACGTGTATCTGAGGCATAGAGTCATTACTAATCATCAGAATAATATCCATTCATCGCTTTGCGGGAATCGATCGATTCCTATTCAACCCTAAGCCGATAGTTTAAGCCATAAAATATTGGAAATCGATGATAACACATTCGATTTATCGCCAGGCTATAAAGAAGCGTTGAAAAGGCAACGAGGTGTTCTTTTAATCCATTCGCAATGATAATTATACCATATGATTCGAGTTTGAAAATTTATCAGTGACTCGTAAATTTTTTTTTTTTACTATATATCTTCAAGATCACATCGTTTGGAAAAAGGAGACACTTCGCTCTCCGCTTATTACTACATGATAAATAATGAAAAATAGATTCTTTTTTTTTTTTTGTTTGTTTTATTTGCAAAAATTTGAATAACTTCAACGCTAAGTAATAACGGGGTCGGTGGTTAAGGGCTCGAGGTTTCCTCCTGGTCCTAATAAAGGTAATCTTCTCGTAATAATAATTTGCATAACCTGGACCATAAAGTAGGTGAATATGAAATAATTCAACGCGGGCAAGTGCGAGGGACCGGCGAGTGAGGGATGCTTTGCATCTCTTGATTAAATTTTGCCTCGTCGTCGTAATAGTAATTACGCAAGAAAAAGAAAAAGAAAAAGAAAAAGGAAAAAGGAAAAGTAAAATTACGCCTTTTCAATCATCTTCTATCTTTTCATAATCTAATCTGTAAATAAGGTTCTTTGAATTCACCTGAAGAAGAAGAGAAAAAATAATAATAATAATAATAACGAGGAACAATTTAGCTTGCCAAATAGTAATAACATATTTCGATAGATCGTCAATATTTATTCATATTTCCTTGGTTTCGATATATTTATGATTATATTGAGGGTACGAATTCCCCCTGTCTCTGTGTCCGCGTCTGTGTCCACGGTTGGCTTGAGCAAACATCACGTCGTTTGATATACAGCTACCTAATATTTGCGACGAAATTTTTTTTCTTTCATTTTACCTCAGGCAAAATCCTATACTGTATTTGCGGTATAACAGCCGCTCAAGTGACCACGGTATACAGAAATTTGTCGTCCTAGATTCAATACGAACAATTCGATGGGAAATTTTCAACCTATGTTGGTCCTCGATATACAAAACTACCGAAAATCAGTAAACGAATAAATAGAAAGCTGCGTGGGTACTTTTTTATTTTTTCATTTTTTTATTTTTTTTGTTTTCTTTACTTTTTTTCACTTTTTTTTCAGTCTAGTGAAGCAGGTGCATAGAATAGCCAGTGATTTACATTATTTTCTTACACAAATCCCCTCCGGGGATGAAAGTTCTTTTTATTTTTATTTTTTTATACCTTCTTTCCACCGCTTGATTTTTTTCTTTATTCTTTTTTTGAAAGAGAGATTAATTCAAATTGCATGTACACGGGTACAAACTGTTATGCATATTTACATAGCGTATTAGTAATTTCTGAAATTTCTGGAATTGATTAATTTCTATATTTTTATATCGGAAAGAGAAGAGGAACGAAATTACAAATCATAGCGGCAAATTAGAATTAGCGATTTTTGTTTGTTTTTTTTTTTTCTTTTCGAAAATTTAAGAGGAGTCAGGGCGCGGACTTAGGGTGCGCGTTATTTCTTTTGTTGAATAAATTTTCATATGTAAGAGAATCCCTCGACTCGTTTAATGTCTGGTCCAGATGCACAGCGATAACGAGAGAAAGGTATTTCTATTCAACGTCGATCCACTGCACACGCGAGTTTAACCCACCCTCAGGGTTAAGGGTAACCCTATATTTTGTATATCATGTTCCAGAGATCTCCGGCGATAGATCGAGAAAATAAAACAACCTCGCGTATACCTAAATAACGCGATGTTATCGTCGCCGAATATATTTATGACCGTCTCGTCTAATTGGCTTGGGTATAGGAAAAATCTACTCCGCGAGAGAGAGAAAAAAAAAAAAAAAACTTTCTTCGAATCGTGTATATTTCTTTATGAAAAAAAAAATTGAATTCATTTCACGTATTCATTGATTGAAGAAAAAAGAAGAAGAATAAGAGGAGAGAGGAAAAGAAAAGAAAAAAAAAAATAAGAATTATTAAATAAACGTAGCATAATCTTATTCAAATATATTCTAATTAAATTTCATATTATTATGTGATTTTAAAATCCGATCGAGTCCTAATCGCGTATTATAGCTTTTTACGATATGATCCTTGATACGGTCTCGAACTCGCGGATTATAATATCCCGATTTTCATTTATGTTAGAGAATAATGATCAAAGCTAGTCGAATTATCTTTAGCTCGGGATGAGTAAAGGAAGACCAAAAAAAAAAGAAAAAAATAGAAAAGCTGCAGCACGGGTGGGCTTTCACGATTTGAAAGAGAAATGAATCTCTATCTAGAATTGCTGGTCACCGACCAGTGTCGACGGAAGTCAATAACAGAAGCCAACGGAAGGGGAGACCCGGGTTTCAAACAGGCGAGGTTAAATCAAAAAGAAAGAATGAAAAAAAATAAAAAAAAAAAAAAAAAGGCAAGTAAAAACGAGGTGAAAAGTGAAAAAAAAAAAAAGAAAAGAAACACACACACATATACATAGTACAGTCGGAAGACATGAAAAGGGTTCTTGGTAGTGATAAATAAATGACGCATGGCACCGCCTAGTAGATTTCATCCGTAAACACACATAGGGTTTACATATATCTTACGTTCGGCGTTGAGAAAAAACGAAAAGAAAAATCAAAAAAGGAGAATAAAATAAAAATAAGAAATACTAAAGGGAGTTGGGGCTTGAGCAGCACGCGCGCGGATGCTGTTCTCTCCTGTGTTGTGTTGTGCACCGCTAGGAGTTTTCTTCGTATATATGTACCGTGCATTAGTGGCTGTTAGGAAGAGCAGTGAATTTCTGTAGTTGTATATAGTATTCACGGTGCCTGAGAGAACGGTAAGCGTTACATACGTCATTTACATATGTTCCTCCCTACGGATTACTGTGTACAGATTCACCCGGACACACGCATCTCAGATTATCCGATTATCTACATAGTCAGGGGTGACGTCCGAGTCACATACTCTTTCAGAACGTGGATGCACGGCGTGCATGCATGAACGCATGAATGCCTCGTAATTGGGTTCGGAAATTTTCAACGCTACTGCACTTCCTACCTTCTATAATATATATTCTTTTCTCTAACTCGACTCCTTCGTATTATAATAGGTATTTCTCTACGGGGGAGCGAACGAACTATCGCATTCTTACCATTCTTACGAAATTCACTCGCTAAGATTCATTAGTACGGTTCGATTTATATCTGTAATTAAAAGTCCTGTTAAATTGCACCGCGCAAGTCTAAGACTGAAATTTGTAAAAAATGAAAACACATCTAAGGACAAGATTCTTCCAGAATTGGTCAATTTTGACGGATCGTCATCCAAAAATTTTTTTTTCTTCTTTTTTTCTTTTTCAATCCTTACACTCTGCGTAGTACGCAAAGTCGTATATCGTTGGACGTATATAAACTCTCCTAGCCGAGGATGTCTGAACGGTTACGCTCGAGCCGATTATCTCCAGCTGCGGATGACGTTTGAAGAGGCTCTCACCGCGGGTCCTGAACGCCTGAATACCTCGTAATTGGATTTGACCGTGTTCTCATCGCGCGTTGTTACGCCTCTGCCCCCCCAAAAAACACTTGTACACGTCGAAATATAATTCGGATGAAAAGACACGGAGAATAATTCTCTTTTCATTCGTATTCCTTTTTCTTCTTTCTTCTCCATTCTGATTCAATTCGCCAAGATTCGAGCGGGAAAATCATCCGATCTTTTCATCTCACGTTCTCAATCATAAATATTCCAAACGAATGTGTATATACCCACGTATATATTCGTCGTTGATACGGGGATCAGGTATCGCTTTTAACTCTCTAAATTATGCGGTGTGTATTAAACTTGCACTTCACATCCATACCCTCACTGAACACACAGAGACTTTCGAGTAGGTATAAGCACCGGCGATGCATATATACCGTAGCTGCAGCTGAGGGCATCCGGTGCCCGAAGGTATTGCGTGGGTGCGTCACTCGACGACTATAAGTATGAGTATGTAAGTATTAGTATAAGTATAAGCAGAGAGACAGACGGGCAGGCAAGGAACAGCAGCTAAAAACTTTGTGCGTTAGAATCGCTCCGTTCATTCCGCATATATTTCATTTCCCTTATAGTATAACGTGAAGACGTAAGATGGGACGTAAATTAAATGTACAAGGTAGTAGACATCGGAGAACCACGTGCTGGACGATGGCTAGAAACCTGGTTGAAATCGATTTCACGTTTCCGCTTTTGGGTAGATCAATTTCGATGCAAATCAGAGGACTTGGAGTTTGGAGTTGAGGTTAATTCACCATCGAACTATCGGCGTATAACTTAGGGTTTAATGACTCTGTTAGAATACCCAGACGTGAAATTGGTACGGATTCGAATCAATGCCGATTCCATATGCGTTAGAGCTTTCTAGTTTTAAAGCAGGTGAAATGAAATTACATATATATCTATAAATTTGCTACCGCGGCGTTGAAACTCTCTGATAATTGAGAAGAAAATATATTACCTTGCAACGTCTTGAAACGGGAAAATATAGCCGTGTTGTTCAAGGAGGTATACAAGAGGTATAACTTGCACCCGGCGAACCGAAGCTAATTTTAATTAAAATACACCACTCGCAATTACAAACCTGGAGAATACGCGAAAACGAAAAAGGAGGAATAAGCAACGAAACGATATTCGTTCCTCTTCCTCTTCTTTAAAACGCCCCAATTTCAATCCGCGACATTATGCAACGAGGGTATACCGCCCACGTGCGCATCCGATGACCTGGAAAGGATTTCTTACCAGTCTTGTCTCAGGCCATGATACCCATGCGGTAGTAAGTCCGATATCTTTATGTCGCTATTGAGCACCCCGCCGCGAAAGGATCCTGAGAAAGACGGTCACATGCTGCCAGAACGACACCTTCCCCATAACCCAGTCCTGGGCCATTATCCCTTTGCTTTTCCCCCGATTTCTTCTTCTCTCTACGTTTCGTCTTTCACCCAGAGTAGAGTATTTCGCTTGAAACAGCTCGGGCTATGAAAGCTGTGTAATGAACGAAAAATAGAAAGATCCCGAATCGCGGATTCTAACAATACCCACGTACCTATACTAGGTAATTAAATTCGTGGAAACGTCATGAGTAGAGAATGTCCGAAGGCTTCGGATCTATGGAGTAATTTATGCTTCTCACTGATCGTGAAGCGGCTCCATGTGGCCCCGTTTAACGGTACGGTGTAGATATCCCGGTATGGGTAAGGCGAAGACTTATATGCAGAGGGACCGCCGCATGGTGAGGACAAAGCATCGCACAAGCGCTTTGTCGATAAGCACCCACCAGCGTAGATATATGCTACGTATATTTGCGCGTTTTACCGGTGTGCTTCAACGCTACAAACGCACAGTGTGGGAGAAGAATAAGAATAAGAAAAGTTAAAGGAAGAAGAAGATGAAGAAGAAGAAGTTGTGTCGTGGAGAGGAGAAGAGAGGAGAGGAGAGACCCGGAGGCTGGCATGGACCGGTTTATTCTACCTCGGTGTATGTGTGCTAGAGAGGTTCAGTTGTGTGTTCAACGTCCGAGGAAGCTGCTCTCTGCACTTTGCATACTGTTAGCCTTAGCTCCTTCGCGTTTACGCGTCGCGGCCGAAGATCACCGATATTCGCATCCGCGGCCACATAATAAGAGAATTTCAAACGGGGAGTTTTTTTTTTTATTGCGTTTACTTTTTTCTTCTGTTTCTTTTTTTTCGAAATAGGTTCGAAGGAATATTCGTCGATTCCTACTGTACAGCGAGACTCGGGTTATTACCGAAGGCAATTTTGAATATACATTGAAACGCGTTACTATATGCCTGTAGATAACCTACTGCAATATATAGTACGTAGATGAAAATTAATTCGTGATTTAATCTAGAACACAAGACATCAAAGTCTGATATTATTTTCTCATACTTGATATTTAATAACCGCTGTAAAGCCTGCCTCGGGCCACGTCGCAGGTATTATAACCGTCTCTATAACGTATAGGTATATATCCGTTTACGAAACTGGAACAGACTCGAATGTACGGCGATTTTTTCATTCTGATAAAAAAGAAAAAAAAAAGGTGGAGAAGCGTACAGAAAAAATGAAGAAAAGAAAGAAAAAAATCTAATCTTACGTTGAAAATTTTTATCACTGGAAATATAAAGCCCGGGGGTTTCGTCTTATTCCTCGGGGGTTTATATGGCTGGAGAAAAATCTACGAAACAATATAATACATATATACCTACATGATATCCTTTAGGATTCCTTGTATTCATATACGAGCTCGCGGGCTGCTGCAGGAATTACAATCCACTTGGAATAATTATTCCCTTGAGATTTTATTGCACTGTCATAAGTTGTACGGTAGTTTGGGTGTACTGGGACGATCGGGGGATTCGGTTTATCAAATGATGATCAGACAATTTTCTATCAGACGATTCAACCGATTAATCGTCCCACGCAATTTGATCGTTTATTTCATACCCTATATACGTCCTTACCCCTTTATTTTTCTTTTTTCTTTTCAGACGAAATTTAAACTCGTATATCCCCTGTATACATGGTATTAATTTTTTTTTCTTATTTATAAGACAAGGTGTTCGATGTTACAGTTATACAGCTATCGCGATAGTGATTATAGAAGATAGAAGACAGACTAAATTGAAAAAGAAAAAAGAAAAAAATAACGAAATCGAGTCACGTCAGATGAAACGAAACGGATAAGAATACTATGCCTGTAGTAGATCGTAGAAATAAAAAGGCATACGGTACGGTTGGGTCTAATTGGATAGAGGAATTAAGGCGCGGTGAGGTTACAACCTTTAAATATTATATCGGTATTTTTGTGAGAGAAATTTAAACGAGTGGTATAATCAGTTATAAGAATTCCTTGGGGTTCAGTTAAAATACGAAATAACGATCGGTAATGAATAATTATTTTCCTTATTATACTTCATTGATTATCATCTCTGAACGAGAAAAAAAAGAAAAAGAAAAAGAAGTAAAAAAATTTCTCTCTAATTATATTCTAAATTATTTTCGTAGATTTCGATACTGAGATGTGGGCATAGGATGTAATATACCTACACCTATAACCCCGGAGACCTCGGGCCCTCGCATTCATTCGACGATACCCTTTGAACCTTTGAAATATTCCAAGAAGATCACACGCATGGTGTGACCGATATTTATAAACACGGTTCTCTCGTTCCAGTTGAGTTTAGTCTTTTGTTTTCTATTCGGTTCCCTTTTTATTCCCTTCTCACATGTATACGTATATATATATCTGAGTATGCGTCTTCTATTCTACCAACAACCCGCATATGCATGCACGCATGCACGTCTAGTATACCTTGCCTATATTCTTAACCATAACGCAACACGCGGCACGATAAATGCTGTCATTCTAAAACTACACCCCGACCCGGTACATACCTATGTACACACGGGAAGATGGAACGATACTGGTATACAGCCACGTGTCACAAATACCATTAGAAAATACGACTACAGTATGTATTTTTACGTATTTGTATTCCTCATAACTGCAGCAGTTACAGCTTCCGTTAGTTCGTTTGATTTCCGTTATAACATACCTACCCCGTCATGTCAGTTTTCAAATATATATATTTCGGGGAAACGCGATCATTATAACCCGAAAACTTCAAACGTTTTTCAACTGCATCTGAAATATCGTCGCTGATTTCAATCGTCGAAATAATATTTCTCGGCAAATTTACTAAGGCTATAAAAATCTGCAAGGTGGCATCTGCGGGGGAAAGGGGGAATAAAAATCAACGAATCGATCGATAAAGCGACAATCAGCCAGCTGGGGTAGTGGCATTCGAATCGGATTGATATTTGATCCGTGCCGAATTTATTAAGTCTGGATACGTGATTTTTTTCTTCTTTCTTCTATATCCTTTCCAGTCTTCGAATCAAATTATACTTCGCCGTTTAAATCCGTGTCTGATTTTTATTTTTCTTCGGCACTTGGTAATAAATTTACAATTTATAAATTGAAAATTTATTGCACTAATTTCCAAACCGTAGGTATACATATATTGTCTCATCGCACTACCGATCTGTGACTGCAGTGCATCGGGATAAATGAATAGCTAGCGAAATCCCATTCTGCTATGCAATTATTTACAATACCGTATTAATTAGACGATTTATGGGGCTGGTGGTCGCGCTGTCATTTGCTGGCAGTATCGGACGTTCATTTTAATCCGCGAAGCTCTCTATGTGCCTACGGTATACGGCCTTATAAGTAAACCCTTTACGCGTACGAAGCCCTGTAGGAAAAGTGTCGGTAATCGGTATTAACGCCGTTTCAATTCCCCCGAGTAAATGGAGCATGTCATTAGCGACTTGGATTGAAACTCGTCGATTTATAACCGCGAACTATCACCCGTAATAGCGTATTCCGGTACCTATCTAGCCGCAAAGTGCAATAACCGCCCTATGGGACATTATAAACTATTTGCAAGGCGCGGCGCCCATGCTGAGTCGTAAAATATACATACATGATGGGAAAATCATCGCGCAGGTAATCTTCGATACATGACTGCTCCATGTGGAATAACGTTTTTATGGGGCAATAAAAAGCGAGGGATACCTACTCGAGTTTATACTTCAGGGGAGGAAATCACCATTGATCAAAAATTAATATGTATTTAACGATAGCCATGTCGTTCGTCGAACTGTTCATCCGACCTTCGGGGAATGGATAATCGCGTTGCTGATAAATCATTTTTACATCGTCTCTACTGGTCCGTCTTCACCCCTATATTTGAAGACCCTGAGGGGCCTTGGCCATCAGTCGAGTTCGGGCATCCGAATGAACAAAGGGCATGCGTGGAGAGATTTTGGCACGTGCCTAGCAGAAGGAAGCACTGTGGCGAAACGTGGCATTAATTATTTACTGTAGGTACGAATGCAGTCCATCGCTGTGCGATTCTGCTTCTGGTTTTGCCTTTGCTTAACGTTTTCGAGTTTTAGTTGGGGGGCGGAGTTAAAGCTGGAGGGATTTAGGTCCCCGTTCATGTGTGTTTGTAGCCATGGCAACGACGCACAAAGAGGAGTTACCTGGAGTGAACTACAAAGTAGGATTAAATTCAGCGTGCAAAAAATGACTACGTTTAATCAGGATACAGCGGCATCGCGCGAGGTGAGGATATTAATTGCGGCATCTGGACGAGAAAAAGGGATAATTGCACTCTCCTCATTCACATACCCCGCAATTAGAATCAAAGTGCGATAAACTACCACCGAAGGAATTGAGGGTCTTTGAACGAGACGCCTTGTTAAAAGTGGGCAAAAAAACTACCCTTCGCACCCCTCGAACCAAAGTTTGAACTCAAATATCCACCCCAGTGCAAGACGAGGAATGCCTTTCGTGCACTCAACCACTTCACCTCCTCGTCATGCATTTTGGACAATACTCACGTATACCTACCCTACGCCCGAAATACTCAACTCCGTTACTAATTGGATCAACCCAGGAGTTAAGCGTGCAAACATTTCCTAGCTTTGAACTTTACTCTTACTTATACCTAGAGTCACTCTCCTCGAGGTATTTTCTCTCTAGGATATATCCACTCTCTGACTTTGCTTAGATACCATTTAAAATTCGAATTCGTAATTCATACTCTGCTATTTCTACATGGAATTATTTATAGAAGGCTATCAGAAAAGCCTTCATAGTTACTCAGTCTTGATCGATCCACTCCACGTATTGCGTCGGGGATTTGCTTTGACCGGACTGTCCGAAAGCCTTTGAATCGTATAGACGCGTGTACTTGGGTGACCGGTTACTCAATGGGATCCGCGGCTCGCCCCTAGCGTGTTAATCAACGTTACGCGTTTAACAGGCCTTATACAGACGTGCCGAAGATGAACATTGAACACGCTTGTCGCGATGTTAACAGCTCGCATCGGCCAACGGTTCGTTGGCTACGATATACGAGGTGGAATATAACCGATGGAGTTGCAAAGGTGTCGAGTATACAGCATATATGCGGTTGACGGTCGACATTCACTCCGGTACTTAGCGAACGTGACGTTAATTACCTCCGAGGATCAGGACGGAGGATACGACGTCTTAATTCGTTATAGAAATGAGGGGATCTCCGCTTTTGATCAATACGGGCAGGTACATTATTCGATTCGAAAATTCAGGACGGGATTGGTAGTAGGTACGAGGACGCTGGTATTAACGGTGATTTAATTAATTAGAGGGAATTAATACCAATTAGCGCAGAGCTTGTCCGACGACCGCATAGCTCCAGTCGTACCTACATTTAGGATCCTTCGACGAACGGACAGTGAACACCGAGTACAAACCACTGACCAATGACCACTGGCAGGTATACTACCTCTACTCCCTTTGGATTAGTGGTACACGGGACGTTCGACCTCGTTTAAATTAATGTTACGCTATGCTGGGAATAATTAATATCTGATCGATCTAGACCCCGGAGAATACCCGCCTTGCACCTACCTGCACGATGCTTCGGCAGTACATCGTGCGAGGGGTGGGCTGAGACGAAACCCACTACTACGCGCTATTCAATTATCCGTTTAATCGCGGAGCTTGGTAATTAAGATTGTGCAACAAAGGGACTACTTACTTCAAATAGCTATCGTTTATTTAGAAAGTGGCGAACGGTTATCCGATATCCATCCTGTGAACGCTCGTATATTGCAATATACAGACGTGTGTGAATTAAAGGATCGGGATTTGGACTTGGACTTGGTTAAAGGCTTAGGGTGTAAGGTGAGGTGCGTGGCTTAGCCTGTGCACTGCGGCAACCAGTCGGTTCTCTGCAGTTGGTCTAAATTTAAGTTTAGATTTATACGGCTGCACAGCCTCGGGCATTGACTTGCAGCTTGGATCTTTGGCTTGTATGAGGCTTTGCCTTTTTTCACCATCCTGAAATATTCGAAATAGAACCTCTGGCCCTTCTACTAACAGCATCCGGAATTAATCTCTACTTATGTTTGATCGGAAGGAGTGAGTTCGATTTTTTCCAAAGTTCATTTCACCGTTTATCGTTAGTTCTTTTTCTCTTTCTCGAATTTTATCTAAGGGCAGAATATCCGACGTCGATATATTCCGTGAGTCTGACGAGAGAATTTCGGCTGATAAACGGAGATTGGATGTCTTCATATTCCGTAACGACGCAATTAGCCCTAAGCCTCGGACTTCCAGGGAGATAAATTCCCTACAATCTGACAATGCGAGTTTCTAGCTCCAGATACTTACTCCCTGTTGTAATTTACAAGTTTTCTAGCCTCGTGGCTATACTATGGAGAGGGAGGGGAAAGAGAAGATAAATACTATCGCTTGTTGGTTATACCACTCCGAGTTGGGGAAACTATATATCCTTCTATTTAGGACGCACTTAAAACTCGAGACCAGAACGTGCCTCAGTGAAGTGGTAGTTGCCGCGAGGCTATCATCGCTCTACCTCTCTATACTCACACCACGTGTGAGGATTGATAGAAAATAGAAAAATGGATTTTTTACGCGGCAAAATTCTTTCACCCGATTTCAAATATCAATATTGAAAATATCAAGCCCCAGCTGGGAATACCTTTAATTAACTAATTAATCAATGATAGGTATTCGTCGACTGTTAATAAATTGGCAATATCCAATTAGAGAATCGTAATTGGTTCATCGCGACGATTCTAATATGAAGATATGATCATTGCATTAATACGTTGGACGGTGAAAATTGATGTTATAATAATTGTGAATAGTTTGCGGATAGTTTAACGGGTAATTAGTTATGTCAAGTAATTACGCTGTGGTTTACGCCGGAGAAATATTAGCCTGATGGTATGCCGTAGGTATGCAGGTACTCGGATCGAAGAATGTTATATCCGTTCCACTAAAGCCTCTTATAATACAAGAGCAATTTAAAGACAGATCTCTTTCGTTGTTTGAATTTTCAAACTCAAGAGACTCCGGGCCGGTCGATCTGCGGTGATCAGTTCTCACGTGAATTCAACAAGTAGAAATCCAGCAAGTTCGATTCGCAGTTTACGGATTAAAAGCTCGGCATCATTTTCGTAGTCGCTTTATCCTCGTTTATAAAAATTGCCTTAATTTCGTCGTTCTTTTCTTTCCTTTGATTTTAAATCAGTCAATCAATTGATTGATTCGAAGTGTGCGAAGTTCTCACCTTTGGCAGCCGATATAAAGAGGATCGCTATCGCTGGTAGACCGAAACTCAGGACGATCTTGGACCTCATGGTTTCGCTGAGTCGGGATGAAAAATCCAGAAATGAAGAAACACAAAATTAACACAAAACTTTCGTCGAACTGATCACAAAGCACAAGTGTCCCTCCGGCACGGTCATTTTCCTTTTTTTTTTCTGTTACAATTTTGTTCTTGTTTATTGATAAAAAGAATGTAAAAAAATAATGACAATTGAAGATCGAAAACGGGGGCGAATTTGACGGTCTAACAGCGCGGGACAAATTCGAACTTCTATACAGTCGAAGATTTCGAATTATAATGCAACACGCTGCATTTTATTACGTGAAATGTTTTTTTCTCTTTGCTTCTTCTTCTTTTTTTTTTTGGTTTTTTTATCAAATTTTTTATTCTCGAATATCTTGAAATATCTTTCGCGGGTTTCTCTCAAACTCTACGCGTCTTATTTTGGCCGCGTGCCCGTGGACAACAATCGTATACAAGCACGCTCAGTGACGTTGCGCGCAACACTGCAACAGATCGCGCGCTGCTCGTTCTGCTCAAGTTTAGACTCTAGATGGCGCTAGATTCGATCCGAATCCCCGAAAGCCGCCCCCGACACGGCGCAGATCTCTCGCGGATGCTGCATTGTGAACAGTAAATGAAATACGATTCATCCCACTCTTCTACCTAGCTAAATTCAAAAGTTCGAAAGTCCGGATCGAACGATCTTCGATCCGACGTAAATCTTATCAATTGTTGCTTTAAACTTTAGAGTTTACTCCAAACGCTATTTATTCACGTATATCTAGGATAACGAAAGACCCGAAGTCATTCTTTGTCAAATGAAATAGAAAGAAACGCACATGGATTTAGCGGAAGGAAGTTTAATTATCACAAACGTAAAGACATATGATCTTACAAATTCTTGCGTCTTTATATACCAGAGAATTTTTTTTTTTTTTTTTACACCTTATTCACTGATATGGGATTCGGCTTTATTTTTCATACATAAAAATTGATCGAAACGTTGTTTTCCAAGGACGATCTCAGCTCTTGAACCAAAGTCTCGGAAATCTCGGTGGGATTCATCCGGCAAAGTAATAACGTTCTCGATCCACTCTCGCGATTGTAGATACCAGATACCTTCGTCATCGTTGATATCAAACTTTCCGAAGAGAATCAGAGAGTGGAGATATTTGAATATTATACTCGAAGTTATATCTTCTATCTTATATCTTCTAATAGATAGAGGAGAAATATTCTCGCGAGGGATATTATAGATTCGCTCAACGAGTTCAAAATCTCGTCTCTATGTGAACCTCGGCGTGAGTGAATAAAATTTTTTCCAAAAATTGAATTGAACGCCTGAGGCTCAGATGTCTAAATTTAGTCGGTGATAATATTAACTTCGGCAAATATCCCCTCCGGAGTATATTATGCAGTCGGATTAATATATTATCGGTCAAATTGGGCGAATTTACTCACCTGAATTATTTAACGCGACTTGGTCGTCCTCTCGGTTTCAGAATTGCTCGTAGAGTCTGAAGTGTAGCCGCTTTTCGACTAGAAAAATATATATATAAAAAAAAAGAACGAAGTTTTCAGTCATTATTCAAATTTACTCGAACTTACACCGACGTATGTTCGGAGTATGGGATACAAGTGTGCAGATGTTCCGATATCGTTACGCAAGAAAAGTTATTTCAGTCGCTAATTGAACTCGGAGTATTTCTTCAACTGTATTAATATAATAAATGTATATACCGAGTTGTCTAGCCGTTGGAAAATAACTTTACCTAGTTACAAAAAACCACTATTTCCACGTTTCGCAGGATATATATAAATATAATATATATCTATATCGTTGAAGAAAATTCGTGAGATTATTTCGGCACAGTTTTTTTTTTTGTTTTTTCACTCGTTAAAAATTCACACGTTCAGCGAATATTTCTGTCTCAATTCTTTCTTACCCGTTGGCGATAAGTGGCAAAAATCGATTGTAAAAAGTAAAAGGATGAACGGCGTTGTGTGGCCGTCTTTACCATTCTCACGAAGCAAAGTAGTACGCTGTAGGAATGGTCAAACGCGAACGGTTCGATCGGTGAAAGGGACGAGTGTGCACGTTAAACTCTGAAGATAGCGCTGTAACCCGGTTTTCAAATTCGAAAGAAATTTTCGTTTCCAATTTTCACCCGGAAATAAGAAAAATGTTACTCACTCTAGAAGACGTGCAGCCCCTCGGTGTAGCGGATTGGGACGGTGATCTAAACGCGTAGCATTTCTTGCTGCGAAAAGCGCGAAAAATTTATCGTCAATCTCCCGCTCGCATCAAACTACTCGCTAAACTCACTCGCACGATTTGCTGCTATTCGTCACATCGATAGTGTCTTTGCTGCTATAATTTATGGCGGCTAAACACCGTTCTTCGTCCTCATAATCGCGCCCGTTTTCATAAGGGCCGAATTTCTTCCTCCACCATTCCATCAGCTTCTCGCCGATTCCCTTCTTCGAGGCTTTGCCCCGGCTAGGACACTCCGGAACGCAGTATTCCGTGTTTTCGTAAAGCACCGCTACGCTGCGGAAAATTTCATCTACACCTAGCTACCTCGGTTCTATATCAAGTGAAATTATTTACGCCCTCACGGTGTGTTAGACGGTGATTCGCACGGTGGACAATCGTCGGAATTTCTGGTCAGGAATCGATAGCAGACTAATATCAATCCCACCAAAAGCCAGACCAGCAGAGCTCCGGCTAAAGCGATGACGATCAGTTCTGTCGTTCCAAAAGTCACGCCGTTTCCGTTTCCATTTCCATTTCCATTTCCATTTCCGTTTCCGTCTTCGGCTAGATTCGGGGAGTTTATTAGTCGCCAAATTTCACGCCGGATAATACAAAAACTTTAGACTTTAATCGAGAGTTTATAGTTAATTACAGCCGGGTGTTTTCCTGCTGTAAAGAGGCGGCACCCCGTCGTCGTCGGGGGATTTTGCCGGCGCGCCGAGCTTAGGCATCATCTGGTAGTCGCCACCTTGTTTTATCTTCTCGCCTCCGTCGCCTAGACCTTAGAAAAAAAAAAAAAAAAAAAAAATGGGTTTAGAAATGACCCGGATTAGTGAGAAGGGGTGAGGCTCAGTGATCAGTAACCTGTTTCCTTCAAGGAAGAAATCACTCGCAATACTCCGCCGAAAGCTGGATACCATTTTTCGTCGTCCAAGTGCGGGCTTATCTGAAATGCGATAGACAGAGTGGATCTAAGGTCTTCCCAAGTGTTTAATAGCTCGGTGATGGCTCACAGAAAGTCGTAGCCACTCGAACATGTCCTTGTTGAACTTGAGAAGTTCGAATTTCGTGTTGGAACGCGAGACTATGCATTTTACACTGGCTACGTAATACTTGACCAAGCCAAAGGCTGACTTTTCGCAGTAGAGTGAGTGGAGGTTTTCGTTCTTGAACGGCATGGCGATGCTGAAAGGCAGCGGAAATGGTAAGTCTGAAACTGACTCAGTAATCGCATCGCGAACCTGTTTGGCGTTGTCTCATCGTCTAGGAAAGGCAGCGGGACTGCCACAGGCCCAGAATCAGTTCCTAAATATATCGAAGTATTTTTTAACCGGATTTTCGAGAACCTTAGATCAATCATTACCCCTAGAATTTCTCGCCGATCTTCCGCGCTGAATATGTCGCTTTTTCTTCATCCCATAAAGCCGATTCGAGTCTGTCTCGCCCACGGCGTTAGCTGCAAGTGGAAAAATCGTTACTCCAAAAATTCCCTACGGTATAAAACTCCCAATTTTCGATTCTAGTCTTGACGCTAAAGACTCACGAGCTGCAGCAGGGTAAGTAACGAGTCCCTCACACGCTGCGGAATTTTGCGGTGGCGTGATAACGATCGGTGGTGTCTTGACGTGTTTTTTATCAACGCTGGGCTTTAGCCAGCCCACGCCATTCGTGTGCAAAAAATTCTTCAGCTCATCGAACAGCTCGAAAAGTCGCTTCGCATTTTTGTACTTAATATTGCCGGCGTAATACGAGCGTCTTGTCATCGGGAGTACGTAGACTTTTAAGTAGCCTCCCATAGTATCGGCGAGGGCTTTCAACATCAGATGTTTCGTCTTGCCGATGGATAGTTTTCGCACACATTCGAGACATATGTGGAAGTAGTCCATCAGCAAAGCTATGTACTGATCGTTCTGCGAGTTTATCACCATAACCTGAATCAAAGAAGTTTTAAACTTCTCATCTCGTTACCGATCTCGACCGCGTTTTCAAATATCACCTTGGGTAAAATGTCCTGGAACATTCGCCGGCTGTTTAAAATCGTGAATTCTTCGCTAGTCCAGCAATGCTTGCCGCAATCGCTTCGCTCGAAGAGTACCGTGCCGATATTCTGCTCGCTTTTTAAGACTCGGTTCGTCAAGACCTCGCCGTTTAGAGTCAGGCCGAGAAACGCTAGCAAACACATCCGCAAGGGATGCGACCCCATGTTCTCTGACTTTTAGTACGTTTTTTCAAATTCATCCATATGCTGCAGCCGGAAGTTTGCCGCTTTGGATTCAATCGTCTGTCGAATCATTGCTAGCGAGTTTGTTCGTTCTTCGTCATTTCATTTATCTTCTGTTTTAAATTTTGTAACGAGCCGAGAGGTCCTCGTCGAGAATCTATAACGCAGCGATGACTCCTCACGACGAAGACGCGTCGATTTCTGCAAAAGGCTTGCGCGAGGCCGTCCGCCCACGTGGAAACACCCACTTCAATTCTGTCCTCGATTTACCGAAAATAGCAAGACCGTTGTTACGGATCATGCGACCTTTCAGTAATTATTATTTGATAAATATGCACGCGGTGATTAGGTGGAATAAAATTTTCGAATGCATCAAGCCTCTCGCTTCCTATTAGAACTTTTGCCAATTCTTTTTCCCATTCTTTTTACTGCGCGAATCCTGGTCCTGGTCACGAATATGAATTTGCGATAAATCAGGGCCGTCGCGATTGCGGATTACATCTTCCATTGGAAAAATGACCGACTCGTGGTTATAACAGCCGAAAGTACGTCACGGCCCTGAGCTTGTATAACGGCAAATATCTCCCACTACGCAGTAAAATCGTCCAAGTCTAACCAAGCCGTTCAGTAAGCGACTGTAGACCGGAGACGTCAGATCGAGACAGACCTTTTCTCGGTTTATATCGCTAGTAAGACAGATTTCACGGCATGGGTAAGTCTTCCGTCATTATTTATCAGCGGATATGAAATTCAATGAAAATTTACCGAATCTCATCGCGGACCGGCGATCGGCGATCAATCCTTTTTTTTTTCATTTATGCGATATAGCGATTAGGAAATCTCGGGTGTGATTCATCCTATACTACAGTTCGAAGACGCGTGCAGCAGGTGTCTCTGCCGTTCGAGAAATCGCTGTTTTGACTATTTCATTATTATACGAAATAACGAGACAGTCGAATTTTCAGAGTTCATAATCGCGAAAATTAGGCGCAGGTATCGCGAGTCAGAAAAATTAGTCAGTCAATAATCTCGACGTTTGCTAAACTGCAATCTGTGCATATTGAATTTTCACGCACGTGGGAAGCTGCGGTACTAAAAGGCGCGATTAATTGCTAAGCTGTTCAATCGTGCCTTCGCGAGCTGCACTCCCGGAAGAATATTGAGCGAAATCAGTGGGCGTTGAATATCCGAATGACGTTATTTCAGAAGGAGTCAATCTAACGTTGTTTTATGTAATGAATTACAGAGGGGTAAAAATCGTTGTTAAATAAAATCGATCGATACCAATTAGCACGCGCGAACTGCACGTTTAGTCGACTGTTAGATTAGTAGAAGATAAATAAAATGAAAGAACTATGTACAGCTGACTAATTCCCAGTTCATTATTTGCCGACACCTACTTCAGCCCGAAAAGGCGAGGATTGGGGAAACGTTGGAACGGTTTCACAATCCGCTGAAATCGAAAAATTCGTACAGTTATAATACCGTAGTTTTAATACACGAGATAATAATCGTGCAGTGTTCGTTTCACGCTCTTAACTTAATTTCTCTTTTAATTTTTCATATAATTATAACATTATGACAGAGTGAGAATATCGCTTGACCATTTACGCGTTTCATTTTCGGCCTTCTCGCCACCGTGGAGCAACATCTGGGTCAGTTTTTTTTACTTTCATTTCTTTGCGTATGAAACATACATCAATCTCTATGGCTAATAGTTTCTTTAAGCTAATGCAACACAGGTGCGATGATATTTTCTAATTACGTCCTATCCTCCCGCCGCGGAGTCAGCGTTTCCGGTACTTTTGTTTCACAGCTTTAAATGAGCTTGTGGTAATGAAAATTGCATATCATAACAATTTTGTGCAGTTATACATACCCAGAGACACAGGCGAGCGAACAATCTTCTGATCTTTTACAACGAAACAGAAAGTCCGCAACTTCCATTCTCCGTTCTTGAATATTTGTGGATTCCGATGTCGTACTGTACGCCTATTTAAATTCCCGCTGTTCTCCTCGGTCTGATTATTATTACTTTTCTTCGTTAAACTTTGTTCGTATTTACTTTCGAACAAATTATATACGTGAGTATATTAGCGAGCATTTTATTATCCGGGCCAGAGAAGACCTTGACGTTTAGAACGGTCGTAGACAGTTCATACTTATACGGTATTAATTGGTAATTAAAAAAGCAGCGATAAGGGATATAAAATAAATCGCATTCCTGTAGCTAAAGCTACCGTTGAATAGATGATCTTTCCAATGATATTGAAAAAAATAAAAAAACAAATCCAAAATGTCACAGGAGATTTTATCTTCTCGTTTGACATTAAATAAATAATCGACTGTTTCGTTTCTAGAAGTATTCGCATAATTTCAGAATTATGTAATAATCTCAATGTTCTGAAATTCCGTGAAATTAATAAAATTACTTTTCTACTTTCGCACTTCCTTTCTACACCTGCAATATATCATGGCCTTGCAGGTTCTTGTCCTTGGCTAATATTTCTTTTTCATTCGGATCAATTCTTTTTCTCTATTGCTTCAAGTGACAGGCCAAAGGCTAGGCCTGGAATACCTTAACGTCTCTACTTACATCCGTGTGTCTCAATGTACAACTCGTAATAAAGTCGGCTTTAGACACGTACGACAGAACCATAAGATTCAATCATCGAGCTAGGCACTGCACCCTTCGATATCATTCTCGAAATACTTTCGCGATATATCACGGTACGAAATTGACTGGAAATAAATTTCCATCTTTCAGTTTATGTACAATTTTTACGATCGGAAATATGTTTGAATTTTATTTATAATATAATTGATAGCAGCATTAGTATTATATACCTCGTTAAAGAACAGGTCCTGGCGTTTTTTTGTTGCAGATAAAATGTCACCGTTCAACATCGCCGTAGTTTTAGCGGTAAGTTTCAAAGCGATCAATTTTCTCTGCGGTTAAGGCTGTGCAGATCGTTTACATACTTGTCGCGCGATATAAAACGGTCTTAGTATGTGTAGTTTTGAGGTCAGGAGATTCGAGCCTCGTTCATATGGTAATTAGTTTAAATAGAAACAGTAATTTCGAATCGTTTGGAAAAACTACATTCCTTTTCCGGTTAGAAAATCAGAGGAAAAAAATCTTTGACCCATGTCATCGACAGACTCCGATTCTTCATTAAATTTAGAAGAGTAAAATTTATTCAACGAAGTTTCTCTCGTCTCGTTCGGCAGGCTTTTATAGCATTGGCAAATGCCGGTGACATGATGCGGAAGAGCATTGTCTTCGACAAAAATACACCCGACGTATTTTACTGCCCTCAACGAAAGCCTACCGGGTTTGATAAGCTGATTGTACATTCCCGTCCGTTGTCGAGGCTTTGCCAATTCGAGGGACGACCTTTGCCACAGGATTACAAGAGCGACTGTTACAACGACGTAGACGAGACCGAGTATGCCTGTAAAGAGAAATACAGGATTATGGTGAGTCTTTGATCACATCTTCACCCGGCCTTGTTACATCGACCTTTTGAATCCTCAGAGGAAAGCAGAAAATTCCTGACTATAAAAGTGAAAGGGGGTTCGTCGGTGAATTGCATAAAGTTTCGATCATTATCAAATGTGTCATTTAGTTCATTTAGTTCATTTAGTTTATTTAGTTCATGGAATTATTTCATTTCATTTATATTGTCGTTGATTCTTTCTTTTTCTTATATTGATATTGTAGGGAGTCGAAAAAAATCGTTGTTCAAAAAGGAGAGAAATAATTTTTTGATAAATCGAAACGAGAGAATCGATGACCTGCGGCGCATACATAATGCCTTATAGGTGCAGGAGCTAATCTATCAAGCGCCTAAAGATCCCCGATACCCCGCACATGGTCGAAACAATATTTAACCCCTAGAAAGTAATTTATAACCGATATGGTGTTGGTGATTTTTATTACAGAAACGATTCCAGAACGTCGACGAGGATAGAGATGGAAACGAGAACGGCTTCCCTAACGCATAGATGAAAAATCTCGTCGAGACACAACTATAAAATTACACTTACTCTACTAATACGACGAGCTGTTAGTGACAAATAACGATTATTATCAATATTAATATTACTATTATTATCAATATGCGACGTGATTGTGTATGCTGGGGAGTAAAATGTCATTGAACTTTTTTTTTTTTTTTAATTACTTCAGATTTGCTAAAAATTGTACCGTAAATATCCACATCACGTTAAAGAGAAAGAAAGAAAGAAAGAAAAAGGAAAAATTGCGTCTAAAAACTTTATTAAAAAAAACTTAAAAAATAGTCTTTTTTTCCACCATTTTTCGCCGGTTTATAACTATTGTCATTATTATTTTTTGATTTTTTATTTTGATTCTAAAAGGAAACACGAAATTCAGAGAAAAAAGAAACATTAGCGGGCTTGCATTATATACCTATACACAACCATTTACTCAAAACTATTTTATAACTCTATTAATGAACTAACTTGGTGTGGGTGGTATCAAGTTCGAGGATTAACGTTTCGATCTATTATTATATTTTACGTGGCAAAGAAAGAAAAAAAAAAAGAAAAATGAAAATGAAAATTTGTTTTTAGTTACCTCAAGTCCTGATTACACTCGTATAAATATAAGTATTTATTCTCTTAGAAAAATTCCAACATTTATTTCGTACTAAAATAATTGAAGTTTGTATTTGAAATTTGGTTGCATGTATGGGGGAATACGGGGTTTTTCGGTAGAAATATAGATACTCATTTTTCAATTTATAATTCACACATACACATGTACTTTTTATTCTCAAATTCTAATTGGTTAACAGTATATTTATCTTTGTAGTTACAGGTCTGCTGTGATGATTTATTTATTCATATATCGTAGAGTAGTTATTATGATACTAATTAGTCAAATTTATTTAATAACTATTATACATAGTAAAATCTTAATATTCTACAGCTCATCTCTTTAGTTTTTCTCTCTATTATCTTAAAACACAGTATTTCTTTAATCTCTTTGAACGTAATGTAATCTCTCTCGGCATGTTTTTTGATTAATTTTTATTCAATTATTTATTTATTCATTCATTTCTCTTTCTTCATGATATATCATTCTATACGCAATGACAGAAAATTTTCTAGATATTATACATATAATATGCGAAATAATTGTCGAATAATTTCTGGCCGAAATCAACGATTTGTGGTATGTAACAAAATTTTGATACTCATTTCCTTAGCTACATTCTTTTTGCAACGATATTTTAATAATTATCGATTCAGAGAGAAAAGCAATCGTAATAAATTCACGATAAAATTTTACATCTCAGAGAGCTATAAGGTAAAATTTGGAATTTAGAATTCAATTACACGATAGAATTTGACCAAAAACAATCTGCGATCATTCCTAACTCTTATTTCTGTTTCATAGATGCGAATGCACCCTCCTGGCAGTGAGTCGCCTTACAACGGAACTCGGCTCAACAAATTCATGGAAATCGACAAGGAGATATATCTGAAGAAAAATCAAGTGTAACAAGGACGGCTGGGATCTACTGCGAGTTAAATAACTCGTCGATATTTTCAGCTGCGACACACCAGACCCTGCGGTTATTGTACATATTTGAATCTGTAAAAATTCTTTCATTATAATATTCTTGTACATTGTTATCATAAGGGATCTTTTATTATATATCGAAACTCGAGTACCCGGTGGACCAAGTCCTGCGGGGCAAAGGTGAGCTAAATTTTATTCGAATAATAGTCGTATTCTTATTCTACATGAAATTTTTTGATGCGTGCATAAATACATGATATATTATTCGTATGGGTGAATTATTATCGGTGATAATAGGACTCATGGTTATACATTATACGAGATATTCTTTATTCTTCAATACAATTAAAATAGGTCTATGATTATAGACAGAAAAACAAGGATCTTGATTTTAAACTTATTTCAAATCGTTGTTTGACGTTGTAGAATATCAGGATTAGGAAGTAATCATCCTTGTTTTTACTTTAGAGCAAGGGTTCAGTAATTCTCAGCATGATTCCGCGGGCCTTTTTTGCTTCAATATAATTATGTAAATAACTGGGGGAATAAAACTATATTATTTATATTTCTACGGTTGAATTGATGCGCCTTAGTGTAGGCAACCCATAGAATTAGTATTTCGCTCTCTAGAACAGACTTATAATGATATTATGAATATAGTCTGAGACTTATGCCAACGACGTTATTATTTTTAAAATTTTATATACCAAAGAATTCAATTGCTCTACCATCAATTATAATTATTCAGTTACGGTTCTTTTTGGAGAAGAGCAATAAATCTTTTTGCTGAGAATAGAATGATAGGGTGTGAGCCTTATTATACGCAACCCGCGAATCTTTTGTGCATTTATAGTTCTGTAATTGCCCGCCCGATGACGCCGGCAGCGTACGTAAACTGACCTACGACAACGGAGTCCTCCACGCTGCTCGCCACTCGACAGCTGATGCGCCGAGGTTCAGTGACCTTCTTGACGGCGACGAGTAGAGATGTATGACACTTTCTGCGACAGGCAAGAACTTGCCCAGCAAATCAACCAGCGTGCTCCTCGCCAAAGTAAGATTGTTCTCGACCAGTTATTCCGGCCAATTATCGCAGGGTGTGTGTTTCCATAACCTTCCGTCTTCTCTGTAACTGGTGATTTGTACGGATGCAAAGAAGAATCGGGAAATGATTGGAAATTGTGTGCCACGTTGTTCCTCGGTCGAGGATTCATGCTTGCACTATTCATACTAGCTCGTTGACATTCTTAATTCCGTCGAAACTAATGTAAAGTTTTTACATTTAAAGATGGTTTGCACAGGCTTACGAAATTTATCATAAAAAATGTATTATAATCGATTTCATGCAGATTAGCAACAATATTACAGACAATGAGTCAGATGTACAGTCACGGTTGGAAATTCTTCAGTTCTCAGTCGAGAATGATTACTTGAATAAATTTTGTTAATTTATCCGATGTACCCTATGTTTATCTCATTTTTATCTTCACAGGTGTTGTTCATCGAGGGAAACAAGCTCCTGCCCATCCTCAACAAAACCTCTTCAAAACCTCTCCGAAATTCTTCAGAACAACGACTCACACCAGCCAGCGGAGCAGTCCAAGCACCGAGGGAATAACTACTGGCCAACTCTGCGTTGCGGAGTAATAATAAAGTAGCATAAGCATTAAGTTTCAGAGAGAGATCTAAGAGAGTTCCGTCTAGCATACAGTTTGAGGCAGTGTGGTATCGAGTTCGTAATTAGAGTTCCTTTGGAATCAGTTTGGTAAAATCTCGCATCTCATCTGATTATCGATTCCGTTTGCAACGTTGTACGGAAAACAAGCTGAGCTGGTTGCCAATAATTTTCAATTAGCAGATTTTGTAACGCAGTACCATGTGTGATAAATAAGGAAACCTAGTTTTACTATTCTCTACAATTACTGACAACCACAAGCCTTTTTATCATAGGACCCACTCGAGAAATATCAAATAATAATTTCAATCTTCAACAATGATTTGAAAATCATTTCACAAATTTCGCTGTTCAGAATATTCCTATTCATTTTTTGATGCAGTAAGCGATGATTTATCAACTCGTTATTATACAGCAGGCTATACCCGACCAGTTCAAATGGTGTTATCTGAATCATGCAGGGAATTGAAAGATTATCAATCTTATAGGATAAACAAGCCCATAATACATACAAATACGATATAGATACGTGACATAATATTTTAGTCTTTTGATTCTCTTGCGCTCATTCCATCAGACGGGTTGAAACACACCAGAAATCACTGCTGTGGATCAAAAATATTCTTTCCAGTTAGCGAAAAATGCGTTTATCTGTTGTCCGGACTTCGGGACATACCTGCTGTTCTATTCGCTCCTTCTATGACATTGTCTGCAATGAGTAGAGATAACTTGGAGATTCATGAATCAGAGAGCATATCCTTCAACAAGTATGTTTAAGATGAAGGAATTATTTGACCGCTGTTCATGCGGTTCAACTATTACTGTCAGAGGGAATCCACGATGAGAATAATAATTGTAGTCTATACTCATATCGCGAAGGGAAAAATATAATGGGCAGCTCCTGGTATTTGTATGTATTATGGCGCCAAGGATTAGTTTGATTTAATCATAGGTTCAATATAGCCTACTTATAAGTTTCCTAGTTTTACATTGAACTGGAATTATTATCCTTGCAGCATTCCATTCGAAAAATAGCGGATAATAATTTCAATTCGTAGCAGTAGCTTTGAAACAGGCGTTCGCATAATTATGAGAGATTACTGTACAGTTGAAGAGACACAAACACATGCTGTTGGTTTTCCAACATAGTAACGTTTGCTTCAGATAGACTGAATATAATTAGCGAAACGATACCTTTCTCAAGTTTCAATAGCTTTTTCAACGAATTGAAAAACTGAGTACAGCGCGGTACTATGGCACAGTGAATGATTATTGCAAATGATTTGTAGAAGCCACAAGTAGTAATGGATGAACTCTTTACTGTACAGCAAGTTATACCTGAATAATTCATACGGCAATATTATAATCGTACGAAGAAAAGACTTGTAATATTACAGAGTAGATGAGAAGTCGTGGCGATATATTATTAACGACATGTTCTTATCCATATATTATATTGTATCCAGCCACTAAGTACTGACCTAAAGTTCTCAATGGTTCTGACTATCTCAAAGAATAAGTTTAGACTAGTTGTATTTAGAAAAGAAGGGTAGTTAGAGATTGAATATTTGTGATTTATACTTTATTCCTTTGTAAAATCGTCCGCAATAAATAGAGACTAGATAATTCGGAGATCCATGAATTGGAAAGAGTCATTAGTATCTTTTAACAAGAAGTATGAGTAGAGTGACGAATTATTCCATTGTTCGCACAAAAAATGACGTTCTTGAACTATTATTGTGAACGAAAACCAGAAAAAAAATGAAGATTCTGCTCTCTATCCGTATTGCGGTCTGAAAAATGGAAATAAACAGATCGCTGTTCCTTATCAAGACCAATATAAAAATTATACGCTAGAAGAACTGTATTTGTCATTCTGTAACACATACTTTCGTATGTATACGTTTGCATTGTCACCGCAAAGATTAGTTTTAAGTACAATAATAATTTAAGTGTAGCGGAATTAGATATCTAGCCAATCTTCGAACTTGTGAAATACCAAATATGTAGTATTCAGTAATATAAGTAATGTATTATACGTATTACAATCGCATCTACAATTGTTCGAATAAAATAATCATTTATACAAATTATTTATACGAAAAACATGTATTATTATTATGAACTGGCGCATTTTTCAATAAACATGCCTTAAATCGCAAATCATCAATTGTTGAATTATTTTCCCCTGTCCTTTACTTGCCTATAAGTCGAAAATCTTGAAAAACGCATGGTTTTATAAGTTTGAATTTAAAAAGTTGGCGCACGGGGTGACAAATGCTCTCGCCATCTCGCGGTCAAAAGGGCGAACTAATTTAGCTAAAAAACACGGTGGCGCCTAACCGTATGCAACCTGCATGCCATTCGTGTAACTAATTGCCTAAAATCAGGCGTTCCCTTTTCTCGCCGAAATCCTTCTAACTCCGTTGAATGCTAGTATAAATCAATTATAGGTATAGAGACGTATACAGAGACGTATGCATGAATGAATCAATACACATAGCCTATTTTGAAACACCTCCTTGGGTCAGATGTTCTCCTGATACCAGGGGCAGAAATTTTGCGAGTTAAAATACTTCTAACTCCAGAAATCGCTAGTATTAATGAATGATAGGTATAGAGAGATATAGAGAGACGTATGCATGAATGAATAGATACACATAGCCTATTTTGAAACACCTCCTTGGGTCAGATGTTTTCCTGATACCAGGGGCAGAAATTTTGCGAGTTAAAATACTTCTAACTCCAGAAATCGCTAGTATTAATGAATGATAGGTATAGAGAGATATAGAGAGACGTATGCATGAATCAATAGATACACATAGCCTATTTTGAAACACCTCCTTGGGTCAGATGTTCTCCTGATACCAGGGGCAGAAATTTTGCGAGTTAAAATACTTCTAACTCCAGAAATCGCTAGTATTAATGAACTATAGGTATAGAGAGATATAGAGAGAGGTATGCATGAATGAATCAATACACATAGCCTATTTTGAAACACCTCCTTGGGTCAGATGTTCTCCTGATACCAGGAGCAGAAATTTTGCGAGTTAAAATACTTCTAACTCCAGAAATCGCTAGTATTAATGAATGATAGGTATAGAGAGATATAGAGAGACGTATGCATGAATCAATAGATACACATAGCCTATTTTGAAACACCTCCTTGGGTCAGATGTTCTCCTGATACCAGGGGCAGAAATTTTGCGAGTTAAAATACTTCTAACTCCAGAAATCGCTAGTATTAATGAACTATAGGTATAGAGAGATATAGAGAGAGGTATGCATGAATGAATCAATACACATAGCCTATTTTGAAACACCTCCTTGGGTCAGATGTTTTCCTGATACCAGGGGCAGAAATTTTGCGAGTTAAAATACTTCTAACTCCAGAAATCGCTAGTATTAATGAATGATAGGTATAGAGAGATATAGAGAGACGTATGCATGAATCAATAGATACACATAGCCTATTTTGAAACACCTCCTTGGGTCAGATGTTCTCCTGATACCAGGGGCAGAAATTTTGCGAGTTAAAATACTTCTAACTCCAGAAATCGCTAGTATTAATGAACTATAGGTATAGAGAGATATAGAGAGAGGTATGCATGAATGAATCAATACACATAGCCTATTTTGAAACACCTCCTTGGGTCAGATGTTCTCCTGATACCAGGAGCAGAAATTTTGCGAGTTAAAATACTTCTAACTCCAGAAATCGCTAGTATTAATGAATGATAGGTATAGAGAGATATAGAGAGACGTATGCATGAATGAATAGATACACATAGCCTATTTTGAAACACCTCCTTGGGTCAGATGTTTTCCTGATACCAGGGGCAGAAATTTTGCGAGTTAAAATACTTCTAACTCCAGAAATCGCTAGTATTAATGAATGATAGGTATAGAGAGATATAGAGAGACGTATGCATGAATCAATAGATACACATAGCCTATTTTGAAACACCTCCTTGGGTCAGATGTTCTCCTGATACCAGGGGCAGAAATTTTGCGAGTTAAAATACTTCTAACTCCAGAAATCGCTAGTATTAATGAACTATAGGTATAGAGAGATATAGAGAGAGGTATGCATGAATGAATCAATACACATAGCCTATTTTGAAACACATCCTTGGGTCAGATGTTCTCCTGATACCAGGAGCAGAAATTTTGCGAGTTAAAATACTTCTAACTCCAGAAATCGCTAGTATTAATGAATGATAGGTATAGAGAGATATAGAGAGACGTATGCATGAATGAATAGATACACATAGCCTATTTTGAAACACCTCCTTGGGTCAGATGTTCTCCTGATACCAGGAGCAGAAATTTTGCGAGTTAAAATACTTCTAACTCCAGAAATCGCTAGTATTAATGAATGATAGGTATAGAGAGATATAGAGAGACGTATGCATGAATGAATAGATACACATAGCCTATTTTGAAACACCTCCTTGGGTCAGATGTTTTCCTGATACCAGGGGCAGAAATTTTGCGAGTTAAAATACTTCTAACTCCAGAAATCGCTAGTATTAATGAATGATAAGTATAGAGAGATATAGAGAGACGTATGCATGAATCAATAGATACACATAGCCTATTTTGAAACACCTCCTTGGGTCAGATGTTCTCCTGATACCAGGGGCAGAAATTTTGCGAGTTAAAATACTTCTAACTCCAGAAATCGCTAGTATTAATGAACTATAGGTATAGAGAGATATAGAGAGAGGTATGCATGAATGAATCAATACACATAGCCTATTTTGAAACACCTCCTTGGGTCAGATGTTCTCCTGATACCAGGAGCAGAAATTTTGCGAGTTAAAATACTTCTAACTCCAGAAATCGCTAGTATTAATGAATGATAGGTATAGAGAGATATAGAGAGACGTATGCATGAATGAATAGATACACATAGCCTATTTTGAAACACCTCCTTGGGTCAGATGTTCTCCTGATACCAGGAGCAGAAATTTTGCGAGTTAAAATACTTCTAACTCCAGAAATCGCTAGTATTAATGAACTATAGGTATAGAGAGATATAGAGAGAGGTATGCATGAATGAATCAATACACATAGCCTATTTTGAAACACCTCCTTGGGTCAGATGTTCTCCTGATACCAGGAGCAGAAATTTTGCGAGTTAAAATACTTCTAACTCCAGAAATCGCTAGTATTAATGAATGATAGGTATAGAGAGATATAGAGAGACGTATGCATGAATGAATAGATACACATAGCCTATTTTGAAACACCTCCTTGGGTCAGATGTTCTCCTGATACCAGGGGCAGAAATTTTGCGAGTTAAAACACTTCTAACTCCAGAAATCGCTAGTATTAATGAACTATAGGTATAGAGAGATATAGAGAGAGGTATGCATGAATGAATCAATACACATAGCCTATTTTGAAACACCTCCTTGGGTCAGATGTTCTCCTGATACCAGGGGCAGAAATTTTGCGAGTTAAAATACTTCTAACTCCAGAAATCGCTAGTATAAATTGTTAAACATATAGAGACGTGTATGAAGACACGTATGCATGCTTATATGCAAGTTTCTACTGAACCTCACAGTATATTTTATACCAGTATTTTTCGGAGTTAGAAGGATTTTGGCGGGAAAATGAAACGCCTGATTTTAGGCAGTCGGTTACAGGAATGTCATGCGGGTTGCATACGGTTAGGCGCCACTATGTTCTTTAGCTAAATTAGTTCGTCCTTTTGACCGCGAGATGGCGAGAGCATTTGTCACCCCGTGCGCCAACTTTTTAAATTCAAACTTATAAAATAATGCGTTTTTCAAGATTTTCGACTTACAGGCAAGTAAAGGACAGGGGAAAATAATTCAACAATTGATGATTTGCGATTTAAGGGATGTTTATTGAAAAATGCGCCAGTTCATCAGAATAATACATGTTTTTGGTATAAATAATTTGTATACATCATTATTTCATTCGAACAATTGTAGATGCGATCGTAATACGTATAGTACATTACTTATATCACTGAATACTACATATTTGGTATTTAACAAGTTCAAAGATTGGTTAGATCTGTAATTGGGCTACACTTGAACTATTATTATACTTAATTATTATACTTATTAATAATCTTGCGGCGACAATACATTTGCGGCGATATACATACGAAAGTATGTCTTACAGAGCCTTCTTGGTCTTGCTAAGGAACAGCGAGCTGTTCATTTTCATTTTTCTGGCTGCAATACGAATAGAGAACAGTGTCCTTATTTTCATCATGGTTTTCGTTAACAATAATAGTTCGATAATAGTTAGTCATTCCTTAGCGTGAACAGTGAAATAATTCGTCACTCTACTCATACTTCTTGTTGAAAGATACTAATGACTCTCTCCAATTCATGGATCTCTAAATTCTCTACTCTCTATTTATGGCGAATGATTGTACATACCAAGGAATAAAGTATACTTCACGAATACATATCGTGTATGCATAGATATTGCGAATATTTCATACGGTAATGTCCAATCCAGCTATTTCAATCTCTACTACTCTTCTTTTCTGAATACAACTGGTCTAATCGAACAACAAAAATTATTCGTCGAGATAATCAGAAACATCCAGACCTTTAGGTCAGCATCCAGTAGCTGAATACAATAATATAATACATGCGTGTGAACATGTCGTTAATAATATGTCGTCTCGACTTCTCAAACACTCCGTAATATTACAAGTCTTTTCGTCGTATGATTACAATATTGCCGTATGAATTATTCACGTATAACTTGCTGTACAGTAAAGAGAGAGAATAAAGAGAGTAAAATATTATTTCACATATCTTGATCGTATTTGTATGTGCTCTGGGCTGTTAATTAATATTATGTTTTTCTTATTTATTTTAAAGATTGATAATCTTCCAACTCTCTGTATGATTCAGGTATTACCGTATGAATTAGTCTGGTATGGCGTGCTGTATAATAACTAGTTTATATATTGTCCGCTTATAGTTCCGACAAATGGTTTGGAACAATCTGTAAAACAATTTGGGAAAGTCATTGTTGAAGATTGAAATTATCATTTGATATGGATCCCTGGAGTGGGACACGGCAAGGACCTTGATTGAATCTTACATAGAGCAGGCAGCAGATGTTATGATAAAAGAGCTTGGGGTTGTCGCTTATCGTAAATAATATTGAAATTAGATTTCATACTATAATAACGCTATGTTATCGAGTCTGCTGAACGAAAATTACTGGCAGCTAGCTCAGCTTGTTCTCTGTACAACATTTTAAACGGAATTGATCACTGAATAGAATGGAAGAATTTAAAGGAACTGTAATGACGGACTCAATACGACAGGGCCTAAAACTATACGCTTATGCTAATTGAATTACACTACGCTATGCAAAGTTGTCTGGTAGCATTTTTCCCGTGCTTCGACTGCTCCAGTCTCCGGTAAGAATCGTTGACTTGTAGATTTTTGAAGAGTTTTCATTGAAGATGGGCAGAAGCTCCTTTGGCTCGTTCAAAGATACCTGTGAAGATGAAAACCATATGAACATAATGTTAATCAATCTTCTCAGAACCAATCTCTGTTTTTGCTGTAAATTATAAAATGTGGTATATTTCAATGCCTGGATCACTGAATCTTTACCACATTTGAAAGAATCAACCGGACATGGTATTCAAGTAAACAATCTTGACTGAGAACTAAAGAATTTTCAACTATAACGATACGTCTGACTCGTTAACAAAATCTCTATTTTGAATAAATTTGATATTGTTTATTTGATATTTGAATTATTTGAGAATAAAAATTAATTACCTCGATCCCTATATCCTCCTCGCCGTTGATGATGGTCACCCCGATGTGAGGTCAATTACCAGCCTGGTCGCCGATATGCTCCGTAACTGCTGGCATACCGTTATCAAACAGTTCGAAGACCATCCGAACTATCTACACCTGACTTTACCTCCCAAATTCTGAAATTCCAGAATATGATTACATCAGAACAAACAGTGTCACGTCGAGAGATAGATACTGTTTATGAATCGGATAGCGAAATGCATTTCAGCACCGTTTGCTTTGTTGATATACATTTGTCGCTACATGGAATCTTTAGCTGGTATAATGAAAAGCTCACAGTTATCTTGGTTGACTATTAATTCAGGACTGGCTAGGGAGTATTGGCTTGTGTACGACTCCGAGCTAGGAGCATGTCGGATTTATGTTCCGCGAGTGTCTGAATTGCTGATTCAGCCTGCCCTCGATCAATGATGCTGTCAAACGATTGAATAAAAGAATGAACTGGGGAAAGAGTACTCTTCCGGAAAGCATTTTTCAGCTCGACCTAACACAACGAATCAGTTTCTCGTCAGAGTTGCAGAATATGCTCAGTGAGCAAAGGATACGAGAGTACAAGGCATTTGGAAATATATTGTTCAATTGACGGTAATTATTAATATAATGAGGTAATAATCATTGAAAGTTTACCTAATAAAACCCCCTCGCGTATTATATTTATATTCAAAACCGGTACGAGAGGTTATGTGCGTAGGAAATCTAGATTTGGACAAGATGTTCCTTGGAATAAACAAGCTTCGATGATTTTCGATTATTTATCGTTGGAGTGAAATGGCGAAATGGAATATTCCAAACTCACTTGTGTCGTCGAACGAACTCTCGTTGATGTCAGCTTTTCCGAACTTTGGATCCTCTCGAAGATAGAACGACGTAGCGTACAAATTTCCGACCAACCTGACCCTCGGCATAAAAAATAACCGAATTCCCTTCATAATATTTTCTAACCGTAGAGAAAAATCCTTTCGGCAAAAGACGTAGCATCTTCCCAATGTTTCTTTTCTCGCAGCTACTCAAACCAGCAACGAATAAAAAAACAACGAATTCTATAGATTCAAACCCCGCGATAATTTACTCGTATAACTAGCAAAAGACAATCGTACGTTGTAATGTATCTCCTTGGTTAATTTGCCTCACAATTCTCTGCTTGTAACAGGACCCTACAAATCACCCACACTCGCTCGTTGACGCTAAAAAGGTCACTGATCTCTTGTCACATCAGCCGTCCGTTCGATCGGATCTGAGGGAGGGTGTCGTTGTCGTAGGTCAGTTCACGCTGGCAGCGCCATCTGGCATGAAACTACCGAACCATAAAGAGCGCAAAATGTACCGACAGTTGCTAATAGTAAGGCGCAATCGGTCATAAATTTATGTATTGTGATTTTATTTGCGAAATCGAATTAAATTGAATTCCATGTAAATCTATGGAATTTTTGGAAAACTCTTTTATTTTGTTCTTAGAGAAAGTATTATGCTAGCGATACTAGGAGATACTTCATTGAGCAAATCCATTCTGCAACATTTCCCTATACATACTCATTAGATATTAACGTGATTCGTGTAACTGGTTCGTTAATTTTGGCTAATTAATTTTCCTCGTTTAATTTAAACACGCGAGTGACAGCTTACAAGGAGTAGAAATTTTTCTACATATAGGTATATCCCCGCCCGTATATTGGCTGACGTGAAGGTTTCCTGGCCCACAGTACTGCAGACACAAAGGCCCCCTAGCGTTTTAATTCGCTCTATTTCGCGATTAAATTGCTATAATAATTTTCAATGTGTGGAAATAAGTATTGCACGTATAAGGCGTACAAATATACATACGCAACCGTCAGCTGAATCCCGTACAACACGCTCGTTTCATTAATTACAATAAAATCTTAACGCGTGTCTTAACTACAGCCAAATAATAATTATTCTCCATTATACCGTTCCCATTATAATGACCAAAAAAGGAAAGGAAACTGATTCCTGCCACAGTTTGTTCAACAGAACTTATAGATCCACCTGGCAATTCGTATATCGACGTATTATACAGGTTTACGTAGATCGGCACTCGTAATCCTGATGCTAAGTTTTTGGATAAATAGAAAAGGATTTGCAGATAGTCGAGAATCTGGGTCGCAGTAGTTATCAATAATTTTCGGAGAATTGAATCGCGGTTTGTATAAGCAGCAGTTCCTCAAATCCCGAAAAGCGACGTATTCGAATACTGATTTTACAATCTCGAGACCGTATAATTCGAGAAACGGAACCCCCGGATCATGAATCCCGAAGGGAAGTAGAATCAGAGTTCGAAGACGCGCGGAGGTATGAGTTATCATAAATTAAGGACTAAGACTTCTTTCGAAAGTAGAACATTTTTTGGGGAAAGTCAGACGGCCTTTTTTCTATCCCGCAAAGCGAAAGGAATACATGTGTGAAAGGGGCGCATTCCGTGAGAATATAACAACTAAAACCCCGGAATTTACAAGGGTCCAAGACAGACGGTGGGCAGAACTGAGAAATCGTAAAATAAAAACGAGTTTTTAGCTACCTGGAGCTAGAACGACCCTTCCGGATTGTATTAGAAGATTCCTTGGGTCGATTCCCACGAACCGAGTTGATTGAAAATAATATATTTACGTATTACTAGAAAAAGTATGAAATTTCGAGAGTAGTTTTTTTTTTCTTGATTTTTTTCCGCGGTGTTTAAATACGTCGGAAATATATCGTTCCGACATTAATCTAGCTGTAGGTATACTGTGAGTTGGTCCACTCAGCCCAATGGATGAAGGGCGTGTATAGAATAGGAACGGATCTGCGAATACCGGGTTTTATCATAATACTTGTTATTTGCGGAGAAGAGTCGAGGAACGAAGCCCCCTTTCCTTATTCTCGTTGAAAAGTAAATTCCTTATAATTTAGTAGCATTCTACGTAACAAACGGTGGTTTTAAAAGCCACGAGGAAACCTGTGCATAGGACTTACTCCCCCGAAAAAAGAAATTCAAATTTTTACATGAATATACGATGCGATCGCCTCGATGAATGGACCGGAATTTCAAAGCCGGAAATACGTCTGTTGATTCATGCTGTTGCAAGACAAATCGCATTCATACTCTCTCCCGGAAATCTTAAGCTTTCTGACTCGCACGAGGGGATAGATATCCTTACTTCTTAATATCCGGATCTTTATTATAGATATTTGGATATAAAAAAAATTTCAAAATTATTACACAACTCGAATCGATTTTTAAAACTTCATCATTTTATTATCAATCTTAGCTGGTGGATTTTTTTGTTTTGTTTTTTCGTCCTTTTATAAAAATGCACACTAAATCCCATTTATGCACCTATATACGTATATCGCTACCTTTCTATACGTCGCGCGAATGTTACAAAGTTGTTAAACTCGTCTAAAGCAACGGTCGCGATAAATGGCGATGAGTAAAAAGTATAAATATCTTAAGACCCGTAATCTGCGTCTTAGAAGAGTCATTTTTTTTTCTCGATTTCTATATAAATCCGCAGCATGTAGCGATACCTGGGTAACATTTTCATCATTCAATGTAATACCTATATATATATATATAGATTAATCATTAATGGAATAAATTGAAAAAATAGAATAAAATAAAAATTTCAATTCCGAATAGAATACAAAGAAATTCGGATGAATTTTTTTTTTCCGTTTTTTCTGTTCTTTTTCGTAGGTTTTTATCAATTTTTTACCAAACAAACTAGGGTTTCTCCGTGGACGATGGATGGTCGACGTTCTTAGCGGACCATAAGTGAGGTGGGAGGAACGGGGAATAACGAAGAGTGGCAAAGAGGTGAGAGGAGAGTCCAGTGTCGAGTGAACGACCCAAGTGAACGCGTTCCACGTCCAGGACTCGAGACGACGCTACGTTATACAGCGTCGCTGTGAATTGTTAATCGTAGTTTTAGATTTTTACCGTGAAACAAATATAATTATCCACCGTGTAAGTGTCTGCCCTGATTGAAACGCGTGTAAGAAAAAAAAAGTCCAAAAAAAAGGACGAGAAAAACGGGAAGATTTTTTTTTTGTTTTTTGTTTCGAAAACGATATCTTTTCTGTGGCGATTATAATAAATGAAAGATAAAGATTAATAAGTAAAAAAAAAAAAAAAAAACTAAAAACTAGCGAAAATAAAGTGTTTTTTTAAATAAAGAAAGAAGTTGACCGTGGCGAATATCGTCTGACAGGAGAATGGAAGAAATCTGTAAAAATGAGTAACCTGCGCCTATAACAAGCTTTAAATTTCCCGAATCAAAAAATAAAGGAAAAGAGAGAAAGAAAGAAAGAAAGAAAAAAAAAAATCATCATCGTGATCGTAAGTGGGTCAACCGGCTCCGCCAGGTAGAACATCGAGAGAAAGAGGGAGACGGAAGTAAAAAAGAAAAAAAAAGATGGCCGATTCAACCCGCAAGTTTAATCACGTCGATTTTTGCCGCATTTACACAGCTGGGATTGACAAATCCGTCATATAAACGGCGAGCAGTTCTAAATTACCTGATTAATTAAACTGATAAAATATTGAAATGTGCAATTTTGTTCGAGATAAATTATACACCTGAACGAAACCCGGTTACATATAAATATATATCGGTATATACAACTACGTATATTATATATAGGTATATATCTAAGAAAACTATCGTATCCAAGGATCACCCCGACCAGGGTGGCCTTGACATTACACCCGTATCAATCTCACGAAACAGGAGGAACTTCCTTGGATGGTGATAAGGTGTTAGTGAGGTGCGTTGTTTTTGGTGGATTCGCGTTATAGTGAAGTTTATTCACCGTCAAAGCAGTATAATGGAAGGATCTATTTTATTATTGCTCGTGGTGGGAACCTGCGCTGTTATTTCAGGTGAGATTGTCGAATTATAATGAAATTTTAATGAAAAAGAAAAAGAAAAAAAAAATCGTTCGTTTAATATTTACTTATCGAAATGTGAGAATTTATATACGGAGACTTCAATGCCTATGCGGTACTGCAAGCGGTGAGGATAATTTCACGTGCTTCTATATGTATAGTTCTGTACTCATAATTGGAAAATAGAGGAAATAGTAAACGAGTAATAAACTTTCTTGGAAAGTTTCTTACAATCTTGATTTCTACTAGGGTGCAAAATTTTTTACTTTAAAATTCCAATCTTCGGTCTCACCCTGAGATTATTTCATACTGACTGATATTTTCAAATTTCAACTCATATGAATATTAATAATAATATTTATGCCGAAAAAGAAATATAGAGAGTGAATTAGTACATATGAAGAAGAAAAAAAGAGAGAGAGAGAGAAAAAAGAAAACGATTTCTGATAAATTAAATTATCTTTGAAATTCTTGACGACATTTCAAGATTGCTTGATCGCCCCGAAATTTTTTGGGAGGCTTACTCGAATACTAAAAACTGCGAAATTTTGTTGTGAGATCGAAAATTGGGTATTTGAGGTAAAGAAGTTTCCACCCCAACACATACGTACGCATCCTTCCGTATTACATACATTATATCGGTGAACTAGATCTGACGATATTGTATAAAAGCAGCAGGAGGGGATCTCTCGCAGTATCGCGATATCGTGATACGAAGCTACAGTTAAATACTGCAACTATTAATACAAAAAAAAAAAAAAAAGAATGAATTAATAAAAAAATAAAAAACTATGGATCGCCGTATAAAATATACAACGCTAACTGATCGTGAATTTTAACATCCGGTTTGTATATCAACGCGATACGCGAGCTTCGGTAACTATGAAATTTACGGTGATTTGATTATAATATAATAACTTCTGCTTCAGGTGTGGATAATTAATGAGTATATTATAGAGAGCCGTTTAATCTTCTAATGAGCAATTATAAAACGGGATTAATTAATTCCTAAAAAAAAATACAAAAAAAAAAAACTATGTACATACGTATATCCTAAAATAAATAATGTGCATGTATTTACACACGGATAAATAATCATCGCGAAGTCTAAATGGTATTTTTTTTTTTAAGATTTATTAAAAAACGTAAAAGTTTCATGTACCTACCTATGTACGAGCTATATAGTATCTCTGAGGAGAAAGCTGGATGCGTCACGTGCAAGCAAACACGACAACGACAACGATATATAGTACCTGCCTGTTTGTATCCTGTTTCTCTATCCGTATGTACGCCTATACTTATAGCGGTTATCTTAATTCTATCGTACGTACGTGGATAATAATACGCCTACGTATTCAACGCTGCAGTACCCTATATAGACACTTGCGCGTAAGTATGTATTCACTGATTCGTTCAGAAAAATGAATACATAGGGAGAGAGAGAGAGAGGGAGAGATTTTTCACGTAAAGTAGGCTTTAGGCCCGCATAAAGAGATAATATTCATGTTTGCAATGGAATTTTGTATAATTTATGTTAAATATTACTGCGACAGGGAAGAGAGACAAGAGAAAAATTTTAAGCGATTTTTCGTTCTTTTTTCTTTTCTGTTCTTTCGTCTTCTGGTCGATATGCGATTCTCTTTCTTGTCTAAGGCGATTAGTAGACCGGACTAGATACTCACAATTAGCGATGTGCTCGCGGGGAGGCAGTAGTCATTTACAGAAGCCTTGCTCACATCCGGTGTGTACAGTTTCGTCATATTCAACTTTCGCCAACCGCACAAGCCGTGAAAGTGTCACAAAATCGCTGCACCACTGTAAATACATAAACATATCATAGCTATAACAAAGTCTATATATACACACGTATATATGTATAAATATAGGGATGTATTTATAATGAAAAGAAATTTTCATTCCATTCAATTTAGTGACGTTAAAGAATATATAATTTACTTTTCTCTCCTGCGTAAGCATACGTACTACTTTCTATATTTTAAAACAACGACGAGATTTTCAAATATCGTTTATATTAATTTTTCTTTCTTCTTTTTTTTTTTTTTCTTTCTTTGATTTAGAATACATATGTTCATACTTTTATTACACATCGGCGTATACATGTAGGTACTAGACATTTCATCACGCAGCAATGTGTGAATAAGTATAGTTTATACCGTTAGGATGTTGTCTCACGGTATAGCGAGAAAAGAAATATTATTCTTATACAAGCTTATAGAATCTAGCTGCAGATTGATGTATATAACGATGGCCTAAGTCTCATAAATCTCTTAACCACCAAAATTAGGAATCTAAGAAATAACTTATCCTATTGTTAAAAAATGACGTTTATAAAATAAAAAAATATTCATTTTTTATAATTTTAATAATTTCCTACGCCTAATTATTTACGACACAAATTATAACTGATTATGATTATCGATATTTCGCAGGATAATTCGTTCTTGCAAATAATTGAACGACACTAAACGGTATAATTAGGGAAATAGTTTCGTTAGGTATTTATACCGTATGGAGAAAGACTTGTCGTTGAAATACCGTAAGCAAGTTTAAAGGCGAGGTCCTATGCTAAATAGTTGTCACGGTCACCGGGCCAATTGACTAATCGCGCAAGGTCAGCTACCGATAAATCGGTTATAGGCTGGGCCTCGAAGTTTCGTAATATCGAAGTAAAGGAGATCAACGAACGGATCACTGGGTGTATAAATGGCTGGAAAATAACGAAATAATGAGAAATCTAGTTTACGATCAGGGAAATTTAAATGACTCGAAAGTGTCGAGGTATATAGGCAAAAAGAAAGAAACTGAGAGAGAAACGATGAATAATAATGAATAGACGGGCGCAGCGACAAAGGCTAGAATTTATACGTTGCGTAATGACGATGCGGGAATTACCGTACAATTCCTCGTATAAATGTAGAAATTATCGAATCGCGGTGCGAGCATGGAGGCAGGCAGGTAGGAAGGCAGGCAAAGGCTGCAGACGCGCGATTGTGAAAAGAATAAATATTGGGCTGGAATGATGGGTCCCGTTAACTCTGCCGTTACCGCCTCGAGTCAGCAGAGTCGAGTCAAGGATAAGAGCCGAGTGGCCCGCAAAACGGGCCTTACCAGTCACAGTCACAAAGTCCCATCGAGACTCGGGCGAATTCCGCGGTCACCGCGAGCTTCTCCCCATCCCCGACGCGCATATACAGCGAAAAGTCGCGATTCCAAGATGCAACGATTACAGATAGCGAAAAGATTGACTCGATTCACCTATGATTTTAATAACTCGGTTTTATCATCAAGAAATATACCGGCGATGGTTTTCAACCGTTTACGTATATTTATGTACGAAAAGAACGGTTCTCCTTTCTCCGCAGCGCGATAAATAGCTAGCTATATGAAATTTTAACGGCTGTGGAATTCTTCCGAAATTATATACCATCTCTCGACCTGTTACGATCGAATTGGCACGAAACTTGCCTGTATTCCGCAAGGACATCGTCACGCGCCAAGTGGTAGACTAAGAAATAGATTCGATATATAATTCATCCGTCTAACGCCGGTCTCATATCTTATCAATATTCGAAAAGCAGTTCTGACGGTTTTTTTTATCGTAAGAAATACTTCGAGGCACGCTATTATACCGCTACCAGCCGCGTTCTTCGATCATATTCTCTCGCGACTTAGATATGATATAGTCAAGCGTTAATTGTGCGAAGGCTCACCTAGATTCCCAGGCTATTTATCGCGGCGATTCTTTATCCTATTATTTGTAAATTAACAGGACGAATAACGTACAACCAGCACACGTGAGACGGAGCACAATGGATAAATACCATAACAGTTACCTACTACTCTACGAAAAACTACACGATTAGTGTTTTTCAATTCTGACAAAAGTCGCTTAGTCGCAACGTCGTCTAATTGTTATTCTCTCTAATTAACGACTCCAGCAATCTCGGTTAAAAAACGGGAAGTATATTTGAAGAGGAATCCGGATTATTTCAGTTTGAATTGTTTAATCCAGGACAGCGCGAACGCAGTCCCGACTACCAAAAATAATACGCCCGAGATACCCACATTAGGGGTATTCGCAAGGTTCAGCTCGACCGTAGTGCAATGGAAGAGCCTCATCTTGGAGGAACCGCCTTGGTGATCACGGTAACCTCTGCGCCAGGTAAGTATGCTTTGACTCGTTCGACGCGAGGTCTTGTTACGAGCTCGTAGCGGTTTACTTGCGAGAAACTAACGCCGTAGCCGCCCCTAACGCGGAGGCTAAAATACGCCGCGTATTGGCGAGAGAGTGAACTAACTTTCTATCCCCAAGGGTTGCGCATGCGGTTTAAACCGCCCTTGCCTAAGGGATTTTTATTACACGTTTATATATTTTATCGAAATGTGTAATGAGCGGAGTTGTCAATTTCCCACGAAACGATATCGTTCTCTTTCTTCTTCGCTCAGAGAAACTTCAGCAGAATGTTAAATGCCTGCGTCCTGGTCGATAGAATGCTGATCACGAAGTATACGCCGTAGAGTTTGAACTATTTCGCGGTAAATCCCGCAACTCGGAACGGTAGATGTCTCCTGACGATAAAGTGCAGGCAGCTGGTTACCCAGAGACTGTTTTGACCACGTGTATCATACGATAGACGTAGTTGACAGTAAATAAAACTCTTGCGCTGTATCATTCAGCGATATATTCGCAATCGGGGAGAGTATGAATTCTCCGAGAATAGCCAGCCGTAGCTCACTACTATCGCTAGATACGAGAAACGGTTTTTCTTGGTCTGTTTAACTTCGGGAACCGATAGAAGAAAACTACTTTCTAATAACGCACCTGTATCTGTATACTGCGATATTAAAACAATGAAATACTCATCGGTTGAACACCTTCGAATTCATTGAATACATTTGAGAATGTCCGATACGGTAGACTAGCCAATAATTAAAAGCACCGGAAAACGAACATGCGCAAACAATGCCGCATCGTTAGAACGCTTTTTCATGCGCGAACTATTTTCTATTCTCTCTAGTCTCTTGTACTTGTTCTTGAGAGAATCTTTCAGGACTAATTCTATTCTACAGCCCTCTCTCTTAATTAAGCCATTTCTCTTCTTCTTTTTTTTTTTCGTTAGATATGAGGGTTAGGTTATTTCTTTCGAAATTACTCATCTGTTATAACTAATGTCTCGCAATTTAGATTCACGATTGAAAAAAAGAATTATAAAAAGAAAGAAGAAAGAAGAAGATATGCGATTTTTTCACAGTTCAAATAAATTATACACTGCAGCTCGCTATCGCGAGATTATAGACTCTATTGAATTACAGACACTGCATAACCCGAATCACTGTATTTGCCTGTAATATAACCATGGCCATAACCAAGCTCGTTTATTATTTCTTTAAAAAAAAAGAAACAGAAAAAACTCTCGATGTGATTATCGAAGCACGAATCTGAACCTCAACCTCAACCTCAACCTCAACTTCTCTAAACACGAGGCTTTCTTTGGCGATGAATTTACCTCCTAGTAATATAAGCATAAGGGTGGTTCGGAAAAATGAATTTTTTTTTTTTTTCGATCCTAAATCGCCCCCAAAGATGAGTCGCTATTTGTAATTTTTAATTTTCCATTTACTTAACATGGGAAAATTTCCTATTTCATTAAAAATTAAGTTACTCGTAAACTGCTGAATATTTTTCAAATTCATGCATAGATCCTTGAAGCTGATTCTTCAAGCTTTCCAAAACTCTATAAGAACGCATAATTATCATAGTTAAAACAGAAATTGAAGCCATCTGAAAAGTATAACTGATTTTTTTTTACTGTAGAGAAATCGTCAATTATTATTTTATTAATTTTTTTCCTATTATTGAGTTGGAGAAACAGTCAAAAAAGAAAAATCAAGAATTTTTGTTCCCGCCAACCTAATAAACATGAAATTAAACATGTTTTGTATATATTTCAGGAGTCCTAGCAGCGGACAACGAGAAGACTTCTCTGTCGTCGGAAAAGGACAATCTAGTATTGAGCTCGAGTTCTTATCTGCAGCAGGAAAGAACAGTCGATGATCAGCTCGAATATGGTCCAGTTTCAATATTGGATAGAACAATTCCATCCCTTCAATTATCAGGCTCTGAAAATAACGTGGAAAACACGGAAACTGAACGATCGTATGGATTATCCAGAAGCTATTTGCCCGAGGAGTCTATCGATCTGTTAACAGCCTCTAAACACATCGATCACATAGATGAAAATAACATCGAGATAAAACCTGGGGATTATTCGAGGTGAATATCGAACAACAAGCCTGGAAAAAACTAAGCTTTTAATATCAATATTTAGAGATTATCATTCTTCATTTCCCATTTTATTTTTATGTCACAAGAAGGAAAGATTCCGCGGCGCTAATTTCGTCTGAAATTAAACTCTCGATAAAAAAGGTCTCTTGGGTCTTTTTCCACGAGTCTGATAGTTTCCAAGTTATTCTGTCCGACGAATGTAAACTGTAATCTTTATTCTGAATTAGGATTTTAATGGTCAATTTTCAGAAGCATATCTCCGACTCGTAGTGAAAATTTCTCGGGGGAAGAGCAAGGGGCTCCGCGAAGAATGAACCTCTCGTCGGAGCCCCAGAGGCAAGTGTTTGGAAGATACAACAAACAGCGACAGTATCACCAGCAGAAAAACACGCGTTCAATATCCCAACAACAAAGACAAAGTCGGCAAGATATGCCGAGGATTTATAGCGAGCACGCGCCTCCGCCAGTTTTACAAACCGCTTTACCCGGCCATGGGAAGAGGCAGGCGAATCCTGACATTCAAGACATTATAACAGGGATCGTTAAACTGCTAAACGGAAATGTTAACGTGGCTGTGAATACCGGAAGACCTCTGAGGCCCGTCCAGGCCACGAGGTGATTATTGGAGAATTTATTGTCCAGGATATTTAAATCTCTTCTATATTAACGCTCAGAAATTATTTACAGAATAAACAACCGAGGACCGCCAAGAATCTCAGACGTTCCTCCCTTGCCTCCGGACTTCGATACTCCGGGAATGAACCCTCCTCCTCTCCCGGAGCAGCCTTATCCGTTCGAAAAACCACCCGCGATTGATCGACCCTCCGTTAATCAACTTCCGCCTGGGAGACCGACGAGACCTTTTGTCAGCGAAGTACCGGAGCAGATTGGGCCGCAAATGAACAGGCCGGGTTACGAGAATCTATGGAATCGACCTCACAGACCAAGTATATTGAAGTTTTGAGGGATATATTGTCCTGTTTCTTTTATTGGAGAGGGATATTTGGAGCTGAGTAACTTATGAGATGTTTTGAATTTTACTAGGTGGACCGAGGCGGCCGATACCGCCTTACAAGCCTCTACCTCCTCAGGAAAAGGATCCTGGGTTTGAGAAGCATACTGAGAAGGTGGAAAAACCGCATTTGGATTTCAGACCCGTTGGTACGGAGCAGGGCCAGGCTAGTGAGCATCATTTGAAAGGAGAATTGAACGCGACGATTGATATCTCGAATAACAAGCCTGTTGGCGTCGGGGGTTCCAATCAAGAGAAGAAAGAGACTTCGAACGATCTGAACAAAACTCCCGCCGGAGAGCCTAAGCCTAATGCAAAACCTGAATCCAGACCGAACTATAACGGAACGTCTAAGAAACCGCAGAAGTATCAAGCGCCGATGAAGAATGAGGATCAAATAATTCCGCAGAATACTTTAGTCCTCGGCTCGGACCCGCTTTCATATCCGATACCGAATTCCGACGTTAATATAAACGAAAGTAAGAATGAGACTGTGAGGAATTCGCCAAGCCTGAGGCCAGTAGTTTCTCCGCAGGAAACAATCAAGCCGTCTAAAACTGTGAAAGACGAAAGAACCGAGGCTTCAAAGCCGGAGAGCAGCATGGGAGCTGCGAAGGAAGACACTGGGACAAAAACTACATTAGAAAAGACTTCGGCTGTGGAAATAAGCTCTTCAGCAAAGCCGATCGAACCTACGCCAACAGTCGTCGAAATACAGCCCACGATCGTCCCGCTGAAAACTAACGACGATAAACCCCCCAGCATTGATTTTCCCAAGCTAGAACCGAGCAAGATCGAAAATGTCGAGTTTAAAGTAGACGCATCTACTCCGACGGAGATCCTCCCTTCCTTGACTCAATCGAGCACCGATACCTCGGAGAAATTAAATACTCCCTCAGCTGTTAGTCCGCTGTCAAAAAGCCCGGCCCCAACGAACTACGACCCGTACCGACCCCGTCCGGGTATAGTTTTGGACGATACCTTGGACTACACCGGAAGCCAAGGCTCGGCAACCCGCAGGCCGTATACGCCGACTCGCTATCCTCCGATCGGAGATATATTCGACGTAACTGTTTCGGCGATACAGGGTCCCGGGGGAGGCGGAAACTCCGGGGAAAGTGTGAGGGTTTCGATAAACCCTGGCAGCGGTGATGTGATAGTAACTTCCGCCGCGGAGGGTCAAGGCTTTGTTAGTATAGACGGCAAGAGGACTTACCTGAATTGGTTCGACAACACGGATTCCAGCGCAGTTCCGATTTCATCCACCCAGCAACAGCTGCAACCAACCCGCACCGAGTCTCCGGCGATCATAGGCACTGGGTATGCCGTAGCGCAGCCAGACACTCCCGCGATTACTACTCGGCCAAGTACTCCGGTCAGACGACCCCCGGCTTACAGAAGACCTTCGTCAAAGTCCACGGTCAGAATCGACACTTGCATCGTCGGAGATTCCAGCACCTGCGACGGGAGTCAGCACGAGGCTTGCGCCACTATTCAAGGTGAATCCGCGTGCCATTGTAAGCCGGGATACGCCCGTCTGCAACACTCGTTGCCGTGCAAAAGGACGGTGAGCATCGTCGTTTCCGTGAGAGTCGACAAGATATACGAGAGGAAAGTGGTCTGGGATAAGGGATTCACGGACAAAGATTCAGAGCCGTATCAGACGCTGGCTTACGAAGCTAACAGAGCCGTGGAATCGGCCATGTCGATGACTCCTTTCTCGGACGAGTACATGGGCGCTTCTGTGAACAGCATATATCAGGGAGACGTGAGCCAAGGACAGGGCGGAATCTTCGTCAACACGACGCTGAAGCTGACCTACGAGCCGCGGACCTCGAGGCCCGCGCTGGCTGGCGAGCTGCAAAAGCATTTGCTCGGTGTTATTCACAGGCGGAATAACAACATCGGCAACAGCGCTCTGTTCGTCGAGAGTCCCCCCGGCTCTGTGTCTAATTTGCAGGACCTCGACGAGTGCGCATCTTCGGAATTAAACGACTGCCATTCCTCCGCCGTATGCACGAATAACTGGGGCGGTTTCAGCTGCGCTTGTCAAAACGGATTCAAAGATCCGCACAAAAGCGATCCCAACGAAGCCGGCAGGGTCTGCCTCTCCTGTCCAGCTACGCACTGCAATAACAGAGGCCTCTGCTCTTACCAAGGTGAAGAAATGCAGTGCGCTTGTACCGGAAATTACTACGGATCCCAGTGCGAAATTGACGGGGAAGTTTTGGGCGTGGCTATAGGCGCCTCTGTCGCAGCTTTGATAATAATTGTCTTGACTCTGGTCTGTCTCGTCATGTGGAGTCGGAGGTGGTCCAGGGAACAGAGAACCGTCGGCTCTCCGGTGTACGGCTACATGCAGGGAGGAATGCCTGGAACCATGCCCGGAACATTGGCAAGGGTTGGATCGGTCGGAACTTTGGGTTCGGTTAAACAAGGCCCGCCCTCCGGCCTTCCGCCGTACATGTGGGCCCATATAGCGGACCACATGGCAACCGCTAACGTCTATGCAGCCGAGCCGATGGGCTCGACTAGGCCGAGTTCGGCCATGTTCGGGTACCCGAATCTCAGCATGCATGGGACTCTGCCGCCCGTTCCACTGCCCAGACTTCAGGCACCCCCCAGACCTCGACATCGGCATCAACAGGAGCCGGATAGTTCGGACTCTGAGCCGCAGGATCGGGACAGAGCAGATCTGATCCCCCAGAACGGAGGCTTTCACGTGCCAAGACCAAAGTCTAGATCCTCTGTAGCGGTGGGTGTTTGGTTTTCATGAGATCTTTTTGGTCTTGTGGATTATTGACTTTTTCATGTTAATTATTGATTGTTAATTGTTGTATTCGTTTTCAGAATCAGAGCGGGATCTACTACGATGTTGAATACGACCAGGGAGACTCGCAGCATTTGTCCAAAAACAATATACCAATGTCAACGTACAGCATGGCTAGGCCGTACTACAGAACTTAGGAATTGTTGGACGGTTTGATCCTGAACCTGGAGACAAATCATTGTTAAATCATAGCGGAGGGTTTATTCTAAACTGTGGCTATCTAATTAGCCTCAAAGAACTAGAAAAATCTTAGGGTTTATTTAGAATAAATTTACGACCTCGGATTAGCCAATTTTTCACTTAAGGTGGTAGAAGCAGCGGCCTTAACAACAGCTCATTGAGTTCAACCAAAGCATACACGATTTTATGATCTATATGAAGTAACTTTAGATCTAGAGGTGAGAGAAAGAATGAACGTAAGACTCGATTTCATGCGGATACTTGATAGATAATAATCAAAATAAATATTATTTCATGTTATTGTTTAGATTTTCGACACTGGCGACACACAGATTATTGATCAATGTTGAATTGTTGAATTGTCAATAGTATAAGAATCGACCAATTGTATTAATTTGTTTCGAAACTTTCTCTGTTACCTCTTGAACAGATACTAAAAATCCTGTAGTACGTTTGGTATTCATAACATATAGTTGCATCGAAATTATCATATAAATATTGAATTATCTGCAAATAGTATATTCTACCATCGTACAGCTAATCGTGACTGATATTATATCCTTATTAATTCTTAAAGAAATGTACCTATGCTTGTAAAACATTGCTCTTATATTATATTATAAACAATATATTTTTATTTTACAACGTAGGTAAAGTTTATTTTGTTATATATATATATCAATTCAGGATTTTTCTACTAGCTCAAAAAAGAAAGAAAGATAAAAAAAGAACAACGTGTTAGTAATTATAAAGAGACTAACGAAATATAATCATTAGGATAACATAAGTCGATTTGATATTTATTTTAAAGACATGGCATTTTAGGGAACACATATTATATCGGTGGTGATGGGCTATTTTGGGTAAGTTCCGTAAAATTGCCTTTGTAAGTCAAACAAAAGAAAATAAATAAATAAAAAAATATGTATAATAACAACTGGTAAGCATAGACTGTAATTATTTATGGGATAATTTAATTTTAGAAAAATTATTTAGTTTAAATATATATAGAAACTGTCTATGACTACCAGTGGAATAATTGTAAACCTTATCTATAATATTTAGGCAACAATTATTGATAAATGAATAATGTATGTATTTTTGGAGGAAATGTGTAGAAGTAATTATGATAAGAAATAAAACAGAAATTAATATTATAGGTATAACGATTACTTGAATGAATATAATTATTATTTTAAGCAGAATTGTATTATTACTTGTAACTCTGTAAGTATATATACTATATTATGTATATTATATTATACATATGTATATGTATGTATAATATTTTTTCAAATTGAATACAATATATTTCAATAAGTGAATCTCATCGACTTTTTAATTCATATAACTTTATACCTTCCTTAACGAACAATAATAATAATTGAACAATAATTATTTTGCTGTGCAAAATTTGTAGATCAAAAAAGAAAAGGAAAAAAACTCTAGTGTGTAAATAATTATAGCAAAGAAAAAAGAAATCATTGAATTAATAGCCAAATATTAATTTCCATTTGTTTATTCGATTGAACAATCAATATATTGTTATATATATATACAATAATAAATATGAAATATTAATAAATATATATGTGTATAATATGTATTTATATATATTTCTTTCTTTCTTTTTTTTTTTTAGACTGTAATTTCTGATATAATTATTACATATTTTGATATTATATTGAAGACCATTTATGTTTTTTTTTTTTTGTTTATTTTTCATTTTTTGAAAAAGTTTGAAAAATGTTTAGAACTTTCGCAGGTATATATAATGTGCAAATTTCGCAATACACAAATACCTATATTATTGAATAAAGTGATTAAAAATTCCTTTAGGCATGAAACAGGCAATACAAATATCTGTATAATTCTTTCAAGATCAAGCAATATGTTGAATTATCATATGCATATGCATAATCATTAATCATTTTGATATAGGCACCGACAGATTTGTAAATTGCAATGATGTAATAAGCTGGTAAAGAATCTAACGTAGTTCGTACAAATAGTATACGTGTATATGCATAAAATATGCATACGTTTACATATTAGCATTCCTTCATCAAGCAGAGATATAAATATATATTATCAAAGAATTATCAGACACAACTATTTATCGTTATAATAAATGTATAATATAGAAAATTCGGTGCCTATATATTAACGCATATCGATTCGAGGTAATATTTCCTTTATAAAAGATGATATTAAAGTATTTGATATGAAAAATAATGGCAAGTTTATAATAGCGATGAGGAAAAAGAAAAAAGAGGTAAATTGTTGAAAATTAAACAACAATAACATAAATATCCATGAGATATTAGATCTTAGGGCACATACAACATATTATGATCCATGATAATTGGATACTATACTTATACTTTTTATGCTCCTGATAGATATATACCTATAATAGTGAATAAGAGAAGTATTGGAAGGCAAAGAGTGCACGACGATATATTCAACACGTCGTATTATAAGTCATTCAGAATGAATTGTCAGCTATTGAAGTAAGAACTATTTAAAGATAGTTATTATCTCAATTGTGCAGGCTGACTTTATACTATACATTCAAATTTATGTATAAATAATAATTCGCTTGTTGGTCAATTTTCTCATCAAAGTACGAATATCTTTATTTTAAACTAAAGGAAAGCGAAAGTCGGATGTAGACGTTAATGATAATTAGTTATTCTAAGTATACAGATTGTCTTTCTATGAATTCTGTTATTATATTAAATTACTTATAACCATTAGATGATTTAAATTTGTATATTGAATAGTTTGTGCTGATTTTCATGTAATAAATAAATAAATAAATAAATAGATAAATAAATAAATAAATAAATTATGCAAATTTCTTTGTACTTTTCAAAGACAATTTAAAGTATCAAAACCTATTCTCAATATAATGTATAATTATTTGTATGTATATGTGAACTACATCTCTATTAAATGATTTATAAGAAACGATTGAATTTTCTTGCACATATTATCATATGGAAATTATTGTTTGCTCTGATTACTTTTTCGTTGTCCTTTCTTTTTTTTTTTTTCTTCTACACCTATAATTGCTGGTAAAAATATAGTACGTATATATTATATACTTCGTTGATTGAATGAATTTTCTTTCGATGTAAATGTTTTGGTTTAATTTCTATCAATCTTAAATAACAAATATAATACACAAAGTAAGCGCAGCTACTTTCTTTTTTCCTGGAGGTAGTACCTCTGAATAATTCTATTACTTCGCTTTGCGATGCTGCTTTTCTTCTCTTTTTTTAACGTATATATATAATATTTTCTTGTATAAATTATGGCAACTGCTTAACTTTATTACGTTCGAAAATTGCTTGGTAGCTTTGCCACTTATTATTCCCCACACCCCCTATCATATTTTGATATTTATTAATATTGTATTGTAAAATTGTTCACCAACAAGCGAATAAAGTTAATCAATAATAGAAATTGATTTAAATATGATTTCTAGATATAATAGTATACCTATCATGTAGCACGAGGTATTTAAAGTAGAAAGTTTAATTATATCACAATATCGTTATATCTCAGATTTTGATATTAGCAAAAACCATGAAACTTGACATAAACGTTTATTTCAATAAATCGTATTACCTATTCTTCATGAATTTCAAACTCTTGTTCTCTCAGTTAAAAATTGGTCAGGTAATCTATAAGGTATAATATAAAATGCAGCGATATGCTGAAACCGAATTCAATCACGCGAAGTTATACAGAAGAATTTATAGTACGGTAAGTAATAGTATACATTAATACTTAACATGGAATAAATTTCATCTATTATTAATCAATGGATTATTATCGGATTAGCTTTTACAATGAATGATAAGTTTAAAGAAAAAAACAAGTATTAAACACCAAGAAATTTCATCGACAAATTATTCATCATCCATATTGCTTATATCCCGATCTAGGTACTTTGATTAATTCACGTCATGTTTCATCGGTTGTATTCGAAAAATGTAATATCCAAAGTATCCAAAGAAAGGCTATTCGAAAGAGTTGCAATTCAGTATTAGGCTGCTGTTACGTGTTCTATACAAATTACCATCATTATCATTATTATAGGTTTACTCGAAGTTCGCCAGTTTCAAGATAAGCAGTAATAATTATCATTGAAAGTATTTGACTATAAGTGAATTGCCGAAACCGTATTTCAAGTCGTTCGAATAGTTGTTTTCAAGTATGAAATTAATCATTATACATAACTTCAATTATATACGAAATTTGTCGCTAGACATTGATCAGTCTTTGTCAATACTTTAACTAAAGATAAATAATAATAAAACTCATAAAGGCGACAATAGACGTTTGAATTCTCTCGTCTAATTAGAATATTATAGCGAAATTTGGACTAGTGAGCACCGTATGGTTTCATAGAAATGATGTTGTGCAAGTAATAGAAATGTAGAAAGAGGAAAGCTCCTCTGAGGCATGAAATCGAATTATTCATTATCCAACTAACATGTAAATAGTAAGAAAACTTTTGGTACGGCAGAGATAGAGAGAAAGATAGGGAAGTGCTTACCGAGGGTAAAAATCTGCACATATATTTGTATTAACAGTAAAAAATCTGCATTAATTTGCTGAATGTTTTCTTAGCAATAATTCTCTCTGTTTATCTAAACTCGCGATACGTGATCTCAGTTGAATTTAGAAGCGGCTTGAAATCCAAGCGATATATCGGCAGAAAAGCATACACATATAAACGCTAAAAAAAGGCTTTTTTAAGGCGTTTAATCGATCGATTCAAAAATTATTCAATTAAGTATATATATATTATCTCCCCTTATTACAAGTCTGGCAGATCAAAGATTTGGTAGATCCCAAACTGGGTCAGTTACCAATTCAATATCGTCTGGGAATTGGTTCCAACAAAATTGACGACGTTTCATAACACCGATTTACGATTTCATTTCATTCTATCAATGCAAAAGGCAGAATCCTTCGCCAGTGAACCAGCCAAACCGCTTAAGTCGGCGTTGCGTGAGCCTGCTGCGGTGAAGGCGAAGTAGTCGGTACACTCGGTCTGTAGAATCTATTCACCAGTTGTTTAAGGCTCAGAATTGTTCCCAGGCCGGTTCCCTGCTCCATGTTTATAAACGTGTCGAGATTGTCTTTGCAGTCTGAAAGTAGAAGCAATCGATGAGTAAATCGGACCGACCCGAAGCTAAAGTGGACCAGAAATCCCAGTTTTTTGACTAAAGTTTCCCCAGATATTAAGAACTAAATTCTGTGTATCAAATCGGGATGAATTATACTTGGAGTGGAAATTGGAGGATATTCAGGCGGCGTTTTTATCCACGTTCCGTCCTCCCGTTTCATGTGCTGTCTGTCCGAAGCAAAATTCTGCAGATATGTGTTGGCAGGGATCAGTCTGAACCGCCTGTGATACTCGGAGCGCAGAGCTTCGTCGGACCTGAATGTTTCCGTCGCATATTTCCAGAAATGAGTCGGATAAGGGAGAGCGCTATCCAAGTCATAAACTACGGCCCTCTCGTCGGGTGCGTAGATTAATATCGCGTGGTAATCCTAAGGAATGAGAAGAACTATTTGAAAGATGGAATCGGACATCGGTAAAGAAAAGAAAAGATCGTGAAAGTTTCAGATGCAGAAATCTCGAGGGTTAGCTTTTTATGGTAAAAAAAAATATCTACACAAATTGATATTCGATAATAAATAATAATAATTTGGCGAACCCAAACGACTAGCTTGTCCTCATCCTTCCCAGCTCTTTGTCGCCATAGAGGAACGCTTCTGCCAGGATTGCTTATGAACGCAACATAACAATGCTGTAATTCAGGGGCATGTCGTGTGGCAACGTCCTGGCAGAGTTTCCACACGTTTTCCTCGCTGGAATATACACACAAGTATAAAGCGGAGTTTAAATTAAAGTCGAAAGATTAAGGTTCGCGTGTTTTTCTAGAGTGTAAAATGGGAATAATAACGAAATGATAATACGCGAGCCCGAAAGGTCATCGTAGATTTAATATTACGGTTAAATAAGGCGTTGCGTGTCGGGTAGAACGTGTCGTGTCAGTTATCTCGGCATGAATTATTAATGTTGATAAAATAATGCCAGTCGTATGTTCGCGGGGTGATAATCAAGCCTGCTCTAACTCGGCTCGCGATGGCCAATGATAGCGGCGTAAATTTGGCGCGAGATGTTAGAGAAGTGAATCCCGCTCGGTGATTGGTTCGCACGGAGGATTCGAAAATGGCGTCGTATCGTCGGCACCTGACCGCACAGAATGCCACAATGCGATGATATTGATCCCTCATAGCAATGCCGCAATACGACACTTTTGCCGTAAGAAAAATAACGCATCGATCCGTTCATGTGAGAGATGGAGTATAATTAAACGGAATTAACTCACCAATAGCAACTTGTGTAGACGCAGTCGGACGCTTTAGTGAAAAGCGGTACCAAAGGCTTCGCATTTCCAGCACCACGCGAGTCTACAGCCATCCTATGTTTACAGACCGATAGATTCAGGGATTGTTATTATTAGGACTAGATCGCTAGTCTCTCTTCGAACTATTTAGGATATGTTAAGACGATACACCGCCAAACTTCATCGCTCTTTTCATTTACACTTCAGAAATTTAGCCGTCTCTGAACCCGGGGTGTTCCGATAGACTAAAGTCGCGTCGTCCGCTACGAACAATGATTCTAAATGCTTCTTTTGCCGTCTTACCTACCGGGGAGGGGGGCAAGGCATTTTCACTGCGCAGGCCCGTGTTTAATTCACCCAGAAAAACAAATCGAGATATCGAAAATGCTGCAAATTGAAGTTTCAACATTATTCGTCGTCCGCTAGCTCTAACCTAATAAAAAGGAAAAGATCAACTTTCGTTAGATAAGATTTCTGTGTTTACTCATAATAGCAGTAATAATTCGACTAAGTTACGTAACGGGTTTCAATTAAAATACAACCCTGTAATTCCGCGCCAAGTTGTCATTCCCAGTAGTTATTAACAAATCGAATAATACTTTTGCGCACTGAATACCGAACGCATTTTGACACCTTCTCTATTTCAATCAATTAATAACCGAAATGGCTGCTAAGGCGATTATACGACAAGGTAAAACGGCTCTATTCGTTTGCGATCTACAGCAAAAATTTGCCAAAGCGATATTCGAGTTCGACAAGATAATCGTGAACTCTGCTAAGCTGGTATGTAAAAGAAATTTTCTAACATCTTTTCATGAAATAAGTACCAAAAATCGCCACACGAATTTACGCTAGATTTACTTTCGCCAAATTAATTCTCCCGATCTTTCGAATTTCGTATATATAAATTTCCAAAATCTAGACCTTTCCAAAAGTCACACTCTGTACTCGACACGTAATATTCTCACAGGTAAACGGCATGCGCTTGTTCGATGTTCCCATTGTCGTGACTGAGCAGAATCCAAACGCCCTCGGAGCGATTTCCCCAGAGCTGGATATCTCCGGGGTAAAAGGGCCGTTCGCTAAGACTAAATTCAGCATGTGTACCGAGGAGGTATTCAGTCTTGATATATTATTGGTCTGAAGATACTTAAAAATGGTTTTCAAGCTTGTTGAATTATTATATCGCTTGAAGAATGATTTTTTTTTATTCTCATTCGTTCAAAAATAATTGAAGAATAAACACAAGAATAAACCTAAGTTGAAAAATGAAAAACGTAAAAGCAGGAAGTCGCAAGTGTTGGCAGATACGACATTCTCGCTGGCTTTAACTTTTGTCAAACTTACATTTCTTAAAGTCAAAAGTCAGTATTTGTCACGCGTTATATTTAAGAATTGAATCTAATCTTGAATCTCCGACATCGTTCAGGTCAACAAAGAACTTTCTACACTCTGCTCAGGCGGTCCTCCGGAGTCTATTATCCTGATAGGAATCGAGGCTCATGTATGCGTCGAGCAAACTGCTTTGGATCTTCTGGCAAATGGTTTCCAAGTTCATACCGTAGCGGATTGCTGCTCTTCCCGCACACAGGAGGACAGATTATTAGCTATTGAGGTAGTTCGGTTAGGTTTAAGAAGCTTTTTTCTTTTTCGAAACTTGAATCGAGTCCTTTTTTCCTTGTTTTAAGGTGGTTTTATCGTCAAAATCAAAAAGGAGTTCATAATTCTCGACTATCTTTTTATTCTTTACAGAGAATGAGGCAGTTCGGATGTCACATAGCTACCTCGGAAAGTATACTCTTCAAACTATTGGGAGATGCTAAGCATCCTAAGTTCAAAGAAGTACAACGCTTGGTAAAAACACCTTCCATGTTCACGGGCTTAGCTCCGTTGTCTAAAATATAATCAAGTCTAAGAAGGATTCGTGAGTATGTTTGCAGCCGGTATAAAGTGTAGAAAACACTTCAGAAAACATATTCACGTATGGCGTAGCGCGAACAGATACATTGACGAATTTTCTAAGCTTTATTTCGCCTATTTTTAGAAGATTTATCGTATTCAAAGGAATGAAAAAATGCTCTATTTCTGTCTGAAAAAAAAAAAAACAGATAACATTAACAATACTCAGTGTAACTGTTTCTCAATCTTTTTTTTTTCTCGATAATATCTTATGTTTTATAGTGATGAAAAGATTATATAAGGGGTTTAGACACTGTATACATGCGTAGAAAAACTGTTACTGGCAATACGCTGTTTGCCCACTCCCGGATTGTGAACAATAAAATGTTACTGTATGAAATCGAAGCTTATTCAATTATTGATTTATCTTTAAAACAGAAGATCCAGCGTCGAGAACCGCAGTGCGATTTCACCAGCGCGTGTTTAGTTGCGGAATCCAGGCGTGAAGAGAAACTCGATAAAGAAAGCTCGGGAAAGTAATAGAGAGGATATTATCGCAGTTTAGTGATAAGTCGTTGGATCTAAGTCTGAGAAAGGGGCTGATAAAGTTTCTGACTACTTTCTCATTGCAGGTAATCGTCTGGCCTTGGAATTCGGTATGAAGAAACTCCGAGCTTCTCCCCCCTCCGGCCATCTCGCCACATGCATCAAGCCGAGCTACACGTTGGAAGTAAATCGCCGGATCTCGAAAGTGTGGAACGGGATCTCGGACACGTCATCAACGAATGAAACAACGCCTTTAAAACGGCCGGACGAATAGCGCCGAGTTCCTAACGGCATGTTGTTATCTTTAGTCGAAGACGACAGTCTGTTCTGTCCTTGTTGATATATTGATAATTGAACTGTAGCAGTATGTCAGAGCCTCATGTCTCCAGTACGTAGCACCTCGCGCATGTGATACAAAAGCGGTTCAATTTCCGTAACGCAATAACGTTTAATAAATTATTAGATAAAAATTAATCAAACACTAAAACAGGTACGAGAGAATCGGCGAATTAACGATTTAAGGCTTCTCTCAAACACCCGAAACGCAGGATTCCATGAGATTCTCTGTTTCGTATGTTTGAACTTTGAAGAGAAGGAAACATATGTCAGTCGTTGCATACGGCGCAAGGCTTCATTGCTGAGCAAAAAGAAGAGATTCCTTCTATTTGCGGTCAAATATCTGCGGGTAGGACTTATTCGTTTATTTATTCACTTTCAGAACCATGGCCGACAGTCTTGAGGATGCGATTATCGAGGATGAAGACCCGACTCAGTTCCCGGACTCAATACCAGAAATGGAAACCGGGAATCTACCAACGCCCAAAGAACTGCTCAAACTGCTCGACGGAATGACTGGCCTCAGCGACGAGGACAAAGAAAGTATACGGGCGGATTTGATGAAGACTATCGAGGGCGGAAATCAGTTTGGACCTCCTCCCCCAGCTCCGTTCACATCCCAGGCGCTGATACTGTTCGCTTTCCTCGCGATAATAGCACTTATCTTCGGTAATTGATCAGAGAGATGGTTTAGATTTAGGAAATAAAATGATAGGCGATTTTAGAGAGTTAGTCGATTGAAATTCGCTGACTAAAATCGTCGAGTTATTTAGCTCAGCTTAGGTTTTTTATTCTATAATTTTGCTGACGTTTTAGAATTTCTTTTCTTCACTTTAAATAACGTCGAAGAACGTCTCTTCAGTCGGTCGTGGCATGCAGGTGTTGGATAGAATTAATGCAGTATTGTGGGAAATGAACTAGACTTATCTAATCTGGTGCTCGGATTTTTGTAGATAAATACTTTGCAATCGCCACAGTTGGCTTTCGAGTGTTACTTGTATTGATAAATTATCGCCATATGTTGAAAAATCGTCACTGAGTCTGGTCGGGGAAAGAGAATTGATATTGAATAAATAGAGGGAAAGAAAAGAAGCAGAAATGGCTGAGCTGTTAGAGAAACTCAAGGAAACTCTCAATCTTACACCCGAACTTCAGGATAAACTCAAGTCGATGGTGGACAAGTATCGCGATCTTGACGACGACGAGAAAGCTGAGTTTTCTGAGACGGTGAAAGAATCGTTTAAGAATTCTTTCGATAAATATAAACAGAGTTTTGTGATTGGGAGATTCTGGGGGATTGCTAGATCTTACGGTGCTCTACTGCTCGCTGTTATTTTGGTTCTTTTTGTTTTCGGTGAGAAATAAGAGTTTGGTATTGAAGAAAATTCGGTGCTTTAGTGGATAATAATTAATTATCATCAGAGATTTTATTTTCTTTTCTTTTCTTTTCTTCAAGGCAATGATATTCGTGGCTTTAATTACCTATTCGTTTCTCTGATTTTAGTATTCTTTGGATACAAGCTGTACAAGAGTCTCGTGGAACGAGAACGAAAACGTGAAGAAAAGAAGAAACTGAAGGAGTTGAAAAAGAAGAAGTAAAAGCGTTTGAAAAGCTCATTTTTTTTTTTTAATAACAGAGCTGCTAATTATTGGCGTCGTGAGTTGACTGAGCAGAATTCTCGAACCGATAATGTTGAATTATTATAATATTTTATAATAAATACGATATTTTATGAAATAAATTATTATATTTTTTTGAATACAACTTCTCTTCTATTTCCCATTGTTTACGTTTCTGGTAATTTGCATAATTCCGAATTCAATACATTTCAAATACAGTTTCAGATTCATTCATATGATTTAGATTATAAAGAAAGAATATTCAAAAAATAAAGGTAAGAAATTCAATCAGATTTTTTACGGACATTGGACACGTAATTAAAGTATTAACAAATAGCTGTTGAGTGTGTATTATGTCGTTTATTGTAGAAACATTATGCAATATATGTCTGAAATAGATTTACTGATAATTAAGAATTCTATTAACAGTTATTTAGTTAAGTATTCAATTTTCAATAAATAATAGAATTCAAAATATAAATCAGTCCGCTATAATTCGCGCGATTGGTATCAGGCGGCGCGCGCAACATAAACAAACCACTATCAAACGAAGAAAGCGGGAAGTTACTCGGTAAGGTACTGGGAAGAACGAGGCGTCGGTCCGGGTCGGTCTCTCTTAAAATCGGAAATAATCGAGTAATCAGCTTAGAACATTAACCAAAGTGTCTGTTGTCGATTAGGGAATAGATTCAGCTTCAGTATTACCCAAATTCGTGCCATATATCGATGACAAGTCGCTAAAAAGTGCATAGTGAAAAAACTGTTGGCGATAATGTACGCCCCGGCGAATTTTCTTCTCACATAATCCGGCTTATAAGGTTGTTATTTGTTGATTGTGTGAAGAAAAAGTGTGTAACATATCATTTTCAAGTAAGTCCGTGACAATATTCGTCGAGAAATAAGTCAATGCTAGAAGTATCATCATGTAAACAAAAATATTTTATTCTCTTACTTGTTTTTTTTTTTTTTTTTTTTTTCCAACGGTGGTTGTCTACGTGCATTTATTTTTCTTCAGTTCGTTACAAGTGTTACGCGATCATATAAGTTTGACGGACGCTTTGTATTTCTTTAATTGTAAGATAGAATTTCGGTGTTATTACGTCGTTATTTGTCGATTAAGTGAGTAAGAATCTCTTGAAAGAATATTCAGAGGTGAGTCTGACATATATTCGATGAGTATTAGCTTATTTCATAACTTCTACTGTGCGAAAAGTATTTATTTATTTATTTTTTCTTCCGGATTTACTTACTAACAGTTGGCGACACTTTGTTTATTTCTTTGTGGAATTAAGACGCGGCTGACCGGTACGCCGAATATTCTTCCGATATAATTTCGATTATTACCTTATTATTTGTCGGTTGGGTAAGGAAAAATGTTTTTCTTGACATCTTGAAGTGAATCCGATGTATTATTCCATAAGAATTTGTCTATTTTATGACTACTTACCAATAAGTAATAATTTTTTTTCGTTTCTTTTTTTTTCTCTTCAATAATTACGCTAACAGTTGGCAACATTTTGTTTATTTCTTTATTGAATTAGGACGCCGTTGACCGGTACGCCGAATCTTCCGATATAATTTCGATTATTACGTTGTTATTTGTCGCGTAGGACGTTTAAAAAAGAAAATTGTTTTTCTCAATATCGCGAAGTGAATCCGATGTATTATTCCATAAGAATTTGTCTATTTTATGACTACTTACCAGTAAGTAATAATTTTTTTTTTTCTTCAATAATAACGCTAACAGTTGGCAACATTTTGTTTATTTCTTTATTGAATTAAGACGCCGTTGACCGGTACGCCGAATCTTCCGATATAATTTCGGTTATTACGTTGTTATTTGTCGCGTAGGACGTTTGATAAAGAAAATTGTTTTTCTCAATATCGCGAAGTGAGTCTGGTGTATTATTCCGTAAGAATTAGTCCATTTTATGATCATACCCCATCCCGCAGTAATAATTATTTTATTTCTTTATAATCGCACTAAGGGTTGGCAACATTTTGTTTATTTCTTTATTGAATTAGTACGCGATTGACCATTACGCCGAATCTTCTACCGATATTTATTTCAAGTTCAATAATAACAGACGCTTCGAAGTCTTTCCCAGTACATTTTCGCGTCGTAGTTTTTCAGTCTGTAGTTTCGCGAAGTGAAAAATCTCTGAAATATGTACATGCCTACAGTCTTGCACTTTCACCTTAGAATCAGTGCGGATTAACGAGTTTATTTATTCCAACGCGATTGTTTTGTTTCGAAAAGTTTTCAAGTGTTCTTTTTTTTTTTGTTTTCAATGTGCGTATCTTTCTGTGTAAAGACATCTAATCGAGTGATCGTCATCGGAATAAATAAATGAACGATGAACATGGACAATAACTTTATATAGGATGCATCTAAACTCAGTTTATCGTGATTTCATTGAACCGCAACCCCATGCATGAATCGCGTATTTGACTCCCTCTCTCTCTCATGAATGGGGCAAACTCACGAGGCAGCGGCAAGCGCGTGCTTGTTTACGTTCGGCTCTTTCTTCCTTCCGACTTCTATTCAGTGTCAAGGACGCCGTCCGTCCATTCACCCGTTTAATATCGCGCAACGCGTTATCGTTATAAATACAAATATAAATACTATCTATATGTACATTGCAATTCTAAATACTTTTCTTCTTTTATCGCGCAGTTTATACAGTTTTCATTATATTGTTAACAAATGATACCAACGAGTGAATAAATAAATAAATAAATGAATAAATTCAATTTTTATAACAAAATGGTGAATAAATAAAACATAGTTTCGTCAATTCGCGATCGACTTATTTTTTAAGTGATATTGTGCATTAAACGTGATAAGTGGGTGAAGTGACTTTGCGAGAAACTTATGGAAGGATATAAACCTCTGGGAGAAACCGAAGCTGTACTAATTAATGGATCCCACAGGACGAGGACTACAATAAAGCAGAAAATTATTATTTTGGTGAGTTCCACGATTTTACTTTGCTATCTATCTTTCCCTCAATCTTTTCTATCGCGTAGCGTGGCGGTGACAATATTTTTCACTATGTATACTTGGTGCCTGTATATTATACCTACATGCGTATATTTAGCTCGGGGATTCAGACTCTATTTAATATGTGATTTAATACGTTATAAAGATTTCAGTATCAATGTAGAATCGATCTGTTCAAATTTGAATCGAATTTTTCGATTTTCAATTTTATTATCTCTAAATTTGTTGAATTATTTTTTCACATTGTATTGAAGTATATATACGAAGATGTTAAATGAAAATTAATTTTTTCACTCCAATTTAAAAAGCTTGACATTTTTTTTGAAAATACAAATTTATATTCCACTGATTTGATAAGATCGTAAAAACTTGATCGAGATTATACATTCATGATGCAGGACGTAATTATAATACTAATCCGTTCTCTCCCTACAGTGAAAAAGTTGTGGGTAAAAAATAAACGGGAAAACCGAACCACGGTATGAATGTGAAAAACGACGAAAGTCGGGTAAAGAGCGAATGTGTTTGAGAGAATGTTAATTTCGATCGATTAAATATAGGTGAAGAGGCAGGTATCGGCCATCGCGCGGGAATCGGTTTTATGCATGTGAGAATATTCGACAATTAATTTTATTCACCTTAGTTTCTTACGATTAGCTTACACAATTTCCGCCTTTGAGGCTCGGGTGCCGATTAGATAAAGTCGAGGTTTAGATACGCGAGTTACTTAGCCTGGCGTCTAGTATATATATCGTTCTTTTACAGCGTCGAGTGACTGCGAATTCAATAAAGCCAATTCTCACAATTAAACAGATTTTTACTTATTCTATAAAACAAAACTAAGAGAAGATAATTTTTTTCTTCCATTCTTTCAGAAAATTTATTACCCTCACGATTATTTTATTAGCCAATTAACCAAACAGTAGCTATAAATTAGATCTGCGGTCACTCGAATGGGCAAAGCAATTCTCTCCGATTCTCCGTGTTTACGTGGTGCACGGAGATGAGGAAGATGCTGCGCTCGAAGACGTCGCGTCGAAGAGGATCGCCGGCCGCCACGCTACCAATTCGAATTTGCTTGCTATGTTGTTTTTTTCTTTCTTCCCTATCTTCCGTTCTTTTATTTTCTATTTAATTCCTACTTCTTCTCCTTCTCCTTCTTCTTCTTATTATTATTCTCTCTTTTACTTTATCTACATATATTTTTAATTGGGACTTTGTGCTGATAACGAATGTAATGTGTAAACCGCGAGATAGGAATTAAAGGATTTCATTTTTCAGATGGTTTTATTCCACTCTCTGAGTACATCGTATTTGTATACATGTAAATATATAGAATAAATTTCTATGTATATATATTATACTATATAACATATCTATACGTATCGTTGGGCGTATTTCGTGTATATAAGGCACCTGCAGAATATATAACATTTATCTAGTTTCTATAGAAAAATTCACTTGGGCATTATTAGTCGTTCTCTACCCCTATGCGCGTGTGAAAAGTGTACGAAAAATCGAATCGATACTACGGTTCGTACTCCGGAAATTTTGCGATCTCTTTAATACACTCCGAAGCATCGATTGAACGCACCGTATCATTTCTTTCGATAAAAACGTACAATTTCAACCATGGTTAATAATTAAAGCTTTATATAATATACAAGATATATGTACTCAATTCCTTTCGCGGTAAACCAGCAGCATTATTAATTACCTAATATGGAAGCAATAGAATTTTTTTTTTTTTTTTTCACTAATATTTATGTACATATATATCCTATAATCGTATATGATATACCGTTTGGGTTAAAAACGTTGTAGAGGTTTTTACAATTCGTGGATATATCCGGGGCTAATTAACTTCTCGTTGATTGATTCAGAAAACTAGGATAATAAACTAAGAGAATTTTACGAGGTTCAATTATAATCCCTTGGCGGAAGGGGTGGAAGTGGGAGGGCGGGTGGCTACCCCTTCCTTCACCCCTAAAAATCGTTTATTAATTTTCATTTTTTTTCGTTTAAATTTTCAATTATTTTTGTTGATATTTAGAGTAAAGTTAAAACTAATATTCTTTCAAAAAAAAAAAAAAAAAAATCGAGCTTTTTGCTCAAGCTAGCAATAATAATAATCTACGATGAATAATACCTCTAGGTATTAATTTACAATATAAACTATTTTCAAATCGCGTATATTCCCTATATTTCTATTATCTGCTGTTCTAGCTATATTTAATATACATTATATATACCTACCTATATACAAATTAGACAATCAAATTCTTCAACAAATATATATTATCAACATATGTATAATTAATTATAATATCTCGGTATATCCGCGATTGATTGATCACTCACTCATTCATTCATTCATTCATTCATTTATTTATGAGTCTAAATTTCTATCACATTTCGTATACATTTAACATAATTGTTCGTCGATTAGAAACCAAACGATTGCTTTCATTAAACTAATAGCTTGCAACAAAAAAAAAAAAAAAAAAACGAACAAAAAAAACAATAACTCCTAAATATATTATAATCTTTACAACGTATACACCGTTTTAATTATTAACAAACGATATATTGTACCCATATACATATAAAAAAAAAAAAAGAAATAATAATAAAAATAACATTGCACATAGGTACTGCAATTCAGATTCAAATCTCGCTTAGAATTCAAATTTTCATTTCATTTTTAAACAGTCATTAATTAATTTTTGTAATAAAGACACGTGAAAAACGCGATTCTTCATTCAATTCTTGGATATTATATCGTTCTGTCTCTTTGGTGGTTTGGCTTATTATGTTAGCGATTTTTATTTACATCGATCAATATGGTTTGGCGAAAATCTACGCCGAACATATTATATGTACATACCTATATATATATATATATATATATTATATATTGCTTCATGCGCAGTGGTTTTTTTTTCTCTTTTCTTTTCATTCCTTTCGTTCTTACAATCTTTTTCCTCCCACGATCAGCCCTCTCAGTTTTATCATCATAACGCGAGGCTTGATTGTCTTCGGAATTCGTCAGATAGCTTAGGTATCAGGTATTGAGTTAAAACTCGATAGAATCTCTCTGCCACTCAACGCGACGAAGGTTTTAAAAGCATTTTGTAACGCTCGCTGTTCGTATCTGAAATTATAGTAAAAAAAAAAGAGGAATAAATTTATAACTTTTTTTGTTCGAAATATTTTCCCCCAACTCTTTTGAAGAAAAAAAAAGAAGAAGAAAATAATTTCCTCTCTAAAAATAGCGAAGCTCAATCTATATCTCACCTTTTATAGTTTCGATGATGTACATACTCTCGTCTTTCATATTAGCGACTAAATCGTCGGTAACAAGAACGTGTATCCCCTGGGGTCCGAGAAGTAAAACCGAGTGCAATCTATCCTGAGATTGACCGAGGGCTCCAATCGCTCCGTGAAGTTTACTAGCTAAAGCGTTGCTGGTCAGAGTATCGAGATAAATAGCCCTCCACAAAGAGCCGCTTCCTTCAGCCGAAAAGTATAGCGTTAGTCGAGGAGCAGGTGCCTTATAATGCAGGGCATTGAACAAGCGAATGCCGTCAGCAAGACCACAAATTTGTATTAAATCGTCGCGTGATAAGCGGAGAATATCAGCCGCTGAAAAACTCGCGAATGTTGATTCGAACGAGTGGAAACGACCCGCTCGCAACCAACTGCTTGTCTGAGATGCGCTAGCGTCCGGCGAAAGAGACGTCGGATAAGTCATTGACGAGGTCTGTAACGCGGGATGAATTCATTTAGTGTTTTTTTCTTTCTTTCTTTTTTCTACTTGTAAAAAATAAAAAATGAAAAAAATAGGTAATACTCACGTTTACCTCCGCGCAAGATTGTTCGGGTAGAATTGTCACTGGCGATGGAACCGAGGGGGGTGCAGGGCTCACGGCTTCTTTCGCGGTTTCCGGGATCGAAACGATTGGAATAACTTCGGAAGACGTAACTGAGATCGGAATAGGCCCGGCTACCGGAGAAGGACTGCCTCCCATGGCGACAGGGGTTTGAGGGGTACTGCAAAAATAGATGGAAAAAAAAAAAATTAAATTTCAATTAATCGAAGTGAATAAATTGAAAAAAAAAAAAAGAAATATATGTGGGAGAAAATGAAAAGAAATTTCAACGAAGTATAAAACAAAAGCGGGTCTCAGTCCATCCCCTTACATTGCTATAGCTCTGAGTCTAAAGGTGAATTTCGTGGGGCCTGCAGCAGCGCCGATTCTTTTAGTAGTATTTCTGCTCCTCCTTAAAGTTAATCCGACTAATCCACCGCGCCAATAATTTCTACCGAATCCTTGACGCGGTTCTGGCAATGCGTGAATAAATCTTGCGACAAATTCGATCCCCGATGAACCACCGGCGATCGTTACTTCGTGTTCGATTAAACATATATTCGTGAAATTACCTGAGGCACGATTACGGGCCCCAGAACCACCGCGTAGTTCCGACGTTAAGAAGGTCTTATACATCTTCTTTTATTATCTTATTATTATATATATCGTCTTGTTTATTATACTCGTTGGTAATTATTATCCAAACTCCGAAACTCCGCGTACGGCGATGAAGCTCAGCGTTTGAATTCAGAGTTTAGTTGTTTGTCGTAATATATTATGTGTATTAGATCGAATTAAAGCCTCTTAAATTTGTCTGCAGGTTATTTATAGCCCGTGGGCTTTAATGCACACTTTGATTAATGAATGAACGGATGCTGTTGCCCTGCTATTATTATTCGTCTTATTATTATTCCACTTTGGTATGTATATACTTGCACATACAGAGCTCCGGAATTCTTATGCGTTTTATTCGTTGCGTCAACGCGTGATGTACACGTATATCATCCGACCGAAAGTATAACAACACACGATGCAGCTGTACCCATATACGCGATACGAATTAGGTATACGGTTTCTATTTTTCTTTATCCTTTTCAATTGCGACCAATTAGGCCATTGCCTTATTCTTCTGTCCCCGGTGCATAATCGTTGCCTCAATAATAACTCCTCTCGTCTTCTACTTTCGTATATAAATCCCGAAAACAATTCCTACGGGTTTTATCGCATTCAATCCGTACGAATGTCTATCTTCGTTCTCCAAACCGTCCTCTGTCTCTCTAAGGACGAGCGAATACTGAACTGAAACTTCGCACGAGTATAATATCGTGCGTGTATCGTTAAACGATCAAAGATATTTAATATACTACGAAGCATCGGTTTTTAGCGGTCGAGGTTGGTTAGAGGCAGATTTTCAGCCTTCGTCATACCGCAGATAGAGTCGTCCGCTTCGAACCGGATATTGTCTCGGTAATTCTTAGCTGGTGTACGTGTAACGCGTTTCGTTCAATTTTTCAAACCGCCTATAGATAACGTTTCTAATTTCTTCTTTATGGTTCATAAATTCGGATATTATATATATAACCGCTTGGATAAACGTCAGAGACGGAGGATCATTACTTGCGGATTAATTTCAAAAAAATTGTCGATCGTTGACCCGTTTTCGCAACGTCTATCAGCCGTGACTAATGGGACCGGCAACATATTGAGGATTTAATTTATCGTAGTTTTTTCTTCCTCTTTTATTCTTCAAGCTGGACGTTTGTCGAGCCAATTTACCGGGTCGTTAGGGTAATTAAACCGCCTTTTGCATGAGCTTTTTGGCGGCTTAGCTGCTCGTCATCTTAGGGGGTGATCCTGACGGGACAAGTGGTAGAATCTCGAGGTAGCCAGGGCGATGTTATTCGCTAAAATTCTATCAGATATTATTGCGAATAATAAATCGGCGAATATCTTGTTCGAGAATGACGAGAGACAGAGAAATCTACTAATTATAATAGCGATTCTTCTCGCGGCTATAGACTCGGGCATTCCAACGGCGGTGGGGTCCAGAACGGAAGTCTTACTTTATCGCGTTTATTACTTACTCCACTTTCGGTCTTATCACTTTCGTATATGCCAGCCTTTTATCCTTCACGGATATGATTCACTATTATTATTATTATTATTATTATTATTATTATTATTATTATTATTATTATTATTATTTAAAAAGAGGATCTTTTATTATATCTTACGATTATAATACTGTAGGTTATTATTTCTTTGAACTCCGTTACCTCGACGAAAGACAGGCTATTATTACGCAGCTTTAATTATCATTAATTGAGGCGCGGAGGTTTATAATTATGTTATCACTTTTGTTATATAAAATCGAATATTCCAAACGACAGAAAACATCGATATGTATAGGTACACACACATGAAATTTATTTCTTTCGCGGGTGTCGATAATTATTACGTGATTTTTTTTTTCTTTTTTTTTTTCGAACTGAGATCTTTCTCTCTCTCTTTTTTTTTTCGATTCACTTCTTCTTCATTTATTTTAACCTTCAATTTGGTCGGCTGTAAATCCTGAAGATTGCCGTCTAGTCCTTCACTATAATGCACTCGATCGCGAGATCGCGTTTATTTGTAGATTAATTTCTAACGGTGGATCATGGCTGCCAGTAATTTCTTTTATGGTATGATATATTCTTGTTTCTTTTCTTTTATCTCGGATTGTTGTTTCGTTTCGAAAAATGTTCTTTTATTTTATGAAGAAGAAAACGAAAATATATATTCGAAATGAATGGAATAATAAAATAATTTCTATTCCTTTTATCGTATGTACGAGGATTTTCAAAATTTTGATGTTTTAGGTAAAGTTGATTTATGGCTATCGATGTTATATCGGTACTCAGGTATAGCTAGATCGCGTATAATATAACAGAACTATCGAAATGACGTTATGATATGCTGACGCTGATGCAGGGAAACGCAATGAAGAAAGTTCAGATCGTTGCTTGCTCTCGGCTTCGGTATACTAGAATTATGTTTGAGACTGACTTGCGCCGTGTTGTCACGTCCCCTCTACTGGATCTCACCGGTTAAAGCCAGTTTATACCCCCACGCCTCCCTCTCCAAACAAAACCAGGACCACATTGGCAACGTTGCATAATAATCATGATAATAAATAACCTAACTTTGTAAGTGCACGTAATATGCAACATATATATCTATATATATATATGCATATAGCACGTATACATATATTATAATTATTTAAGTATATAGAAAACGTCGCGGTCAAATGTAGCTGCAAATATTACATATATTCAAATGCGTACAATTTATATATATATATATATATATATATATATATATATATATATAGATACCTGCTATAAAGATAGTATATCTACTATACGCGTCACGTTTGTATTTCTTATCATGTTTATTTATTTTCGTTTTTTTTTTCTTTTTTACATAGTTTCGAAATTTTATATCAATTATATATATACACCAAAAAACAAGGAAGAAAACAATAAAATTAATTCATAATTCACGACAATCGTCAAAGAGTTTGAATTGTATAAACAATCGTACGGCTGCGAGTTATCGAATTATCGAAGGGAAGAGAAAATTTCAGTTATGGGATTCGAGGATATTTTAAAGCCCCCGAAATCGTGAATGTTCGGTAGAATTTAATGGTAAACGGTTTGCTAATTGGTCATTTTTTTTTTTTTTTTGAAAGAAGAAATAAGTCAGTGCGTTTCTTTTTTTTTTTTTTTTCTTCTTCTTTACCTTATCTTCTGAGAATAAATTGGGAAACGGTATGTAGATCGAAGTATGAAAATTGGCTGTGCAATATTCCCTTGAATGTATTACGCACATGTACCTACATGTATTTATTCTTTTTCTTGTCAGATTAGAATTTGTATAGAACTCGTGACCACCGATTATCGTGAGATTCTTTATCTCACTGACACGCGGTTGACTTGATATTATCGACTAACATTCGCCACGTTGCTGAATCTCGTTTATTTATATAACAAATATCGCACTTTTTATAAGTGCCAAAAATACGCTGCGACAACAACGATAACGTAATACACTTTATTCACGCGTCTCATGTATGTAATGGCATTTCTGTACACATCCTCACTATCGATAAACATTTCGCAATATCGCGAAAAATCAACGAAATCTTCCGTATAATTATAAGGAAAATTGTATTTACCTATTCGACTATACTACGATTAAAAAACGACGAGTATATACGACTAAAAAAAAAAAAAAAAATACGATTTTGTATATAATAGTTTAGAACTAATTTATAAATTAACGTAATAGTGCGATTTCTTTTTTTTTTCGCTTTGTTGAAGATATAATCCTGTCATTTAATCTATCAACGTGGTAACACGACCCGTTTAACGTTTGACCTCGAAAGCTCGTTCTCAATTTACCGTATATTTGGTTCACTTTAAAAACCGTATGTACGTACGTACGTACGTATGTACGTACATGTCACGCAACGTACGGTGCAGGATAATTAATTGTTAACAGATCGCTATATTCGGTATGTGGCCAGTTAGAAATTGGATATATCCGGATTCTGTCGGTGAAAATAATTAGCAATTGCCCTCGACAGCTCGATTGCTTATCCGCGTATATATAGAGTTCAAACATCAATTGTAAGAAATTAATAATAAAAAAGAAAAGAAGAATAAAAACTCGGCTGTACACACAGATCCAATCTTTCCCTGGCTCATCGTAACTTATTGCTAAACCAAAATCAAGAAGATATATCCATACATATGTATAAATTTTTTTTTTCTACTCACGCTGCGTCTGTCGAGGTAAAAGGACTTCCGTCATTCTGTGGCTCGGGATTTGGAGACATCAAGCAATCGAGTGGAATCTGAAATCACGATGAGTCGATAGATAAACTCAATTGGCTATCAGAAATTGAAAAAAAAAAAAATGTAAAAAAAATGATAAATCAGGGGGAAAATAATTCTCACGTCTGAAAGTACGGTGCAGTCATAACTCGGTTGATATTTGTCTTGTTCGTGCGGAGGCCGGCGAAGAACCTTGTCTCTATCTTGTTTGTGTTTTCTGTCAGCTCCTTTGAGTTTGAAAACTTTGACTTGGCAGGATGCTGCGTGGAGGCGAGATCCACCACCGGCTATTCGAGTCTCGACTTGGATCCTGAACGGAACACCTTTTTCACCGCCGTGCTTCTTGGGCGTGAATTCTGTGCTTATACAGTTTACCTAAAATCATAAAAAAGAGAGAAAAAAAAAAAACATGAGATTTAAATTATCGGTCGGATTTCTTTCTCTTTGTATAATTTCATCTTTTTCATCTAATCATTCTCACCTTGATATAAACTCCAACTTCTTTGGTCGGGTCCCACATAAATTCGACAATATTACTAGACGGAGATGGTTGTCGGACGTCGACAGTTCCATAGCTTAATGGAACGTCAACTTCCAGGAGACGTTCACCCGGTCTGGTCCTTTGCCAAGCGATCATTTGCTCCCTTTCGGTGTATTGTAGTCGTCGTTCGTGGAAACATATGCGGATGGAAGACTGAAACAAAAAGGTCGGGTATCCCTTAAGCGGAATTGCAGAACTGTCGGGCCGTTAAATTCTCACGTTTGCTGTTAAAAAAATGAAAAAAAAAAAAATGAATGAAGAAATGAAGCGATTGAGAAAAAAAAAAAAAAGAAAGAAATGTGGAATGAAGGAAAAGGAGCGAGGTTCGGATTTTAGGGAATTTTGGATAATTGTTTATCAACGATCAAATAATACGGCGTAGCGTGAGACGAAAACGACACGAACATCGAATGTTATGCGAACAGAAATGCGGGGAATTTTTAATACGGTGATGATATATACCTTCAAGATTTTTCCACGATAAGCGGATAGGTCGCCAAGTTTTTTCAACTTTATCTCGTAGGATTGACCCTGATTAAGATAGGTCAGAGTTTCCTCGTTTATTTTCGTCGCAATACTTGTCGCAGCTGCGAGTACGTATTGAAATCTGCGCAACAGACGTGAGAAGTAGAAATTAATAATAATTATTATTATTATTATCATCATTATTCTTTCTTTATTTTATTTTTTTATTTTATTTTTTCATAAAATAGAAAAAAAAAATATAATTATTTCACCTGTAATCTTCGCTACATTCGTTGCCCTGTTGAGACGACGAGACTTGATTCGCGACGGATGATGCTGCCGAATATTCGTTTTCTGTTGAATACAACAGCTGGTGAAGACTGGCCGCCGTTTGTCCATTTGTGTTGTGACTGTTGTTGTTACTGTCAGCTTCCATGACGCCAACGACTGTAGAGCCGTTTCCTGAAGGGACGTTAATACCCCGTTGAGAAACATGATTTAAACTAAAAAAAGAGAAGAAAAAAAAAATAGAGAGAGAGAGTAATAAATAAATAATAACGGAGAGTAATAAATAAAATAACGGATTAGTTAATTAATTAATTAATTAATTAATTTATATTTCGTTGATTATTAATTAATATCATCGTTATTTTCAGAACTTACTAGGAATTTAGAAATAACGACGGTTGATTCGTGGGGTAACGGTCGATTTGCATCAGATTTCTCATGTTAGATGAAAAATTATGGCGATTAGAAAATCCGCTTGTATTATATATATGCGTGTATATAAAAGATATTATTGCTATATGTGTGGTCCGTGCGAAACCCACTTAGCGACTGTCTCCGCGGTTCAGAGGCGGGGATCAGAAATCGAATAAAATTGCGTACATTATCTATACAGCTGATCGATCCTAACCCCTCTATATACGAAGTCGTTGTGAAAGATCGGTGCCGAAGGTCGTATTTTATAGTTACAAACTTTGAAATAGACGAGAGAAGATTTCAAATTCTTGCAAGTTTAAAAAATTTTTTATTTTTTTTTTCATTTCTTTTTGAATTCAAAAATTTTATTCATTCATTACCTAGCGTTGTTGTGCTGATTGTCAGGGGACGGTACTTCCTGTTTGAAAACTGTCAGCGAAGGTAACGCCAGGAGGGCTTCGCTGAAAAATAGAAAGTAAGAAAAAATGAAAAAATAAAAAGATGAGAAAATGAAAAAAATATATTTAGTGATTAAATTATTAAACCGTCTTTTTTCAATCTATCGATTACGATTCATCGTTGTATTTTATATTCTACATCCAACAATAAGGATACTTATATATTCACGTTTAATAATTTTCCTACAAAAATGGGGGAAGGAAAACGCGTACATATACATAGTTTTTTTTCTTCTTTCGTTTAAATATTACGTGATTTTTTTAATCAACCGTTGAAATCGATCGAAATAGAATGACTAGGCTGGTTCTTATCTAATTAATTATCGCTTAATAGGTATACTAGGCTGGATGTTTCTGGTTCACCTGGGCTTTACGTAGAGCATATCGAATCACGTTTTTATTATATTAAAAAGATGTTGTATGGTCTATATAGTCGAATAAAATTCGCGTGATATTATCTATTCAGTGGGGTGAATATAATATATACGAATATTGAAATTAGCAAACTATTCGATATATATTTTTCTGTCACTGCGTTATTATTATTTTTTTTCTTATTTTTTCTTTTCTTTTTTCTTCTTTCTTTTTTTTCTTTTCTGCTTCAGTTGAGTATGAGAAAATAGACTCTCTGCACTGTCGTCACTGATCGTGAGTAAGCTTTTCTGATGTAATAAACTCAACGCAACGAATAACGTTTCAAGAAGTTTTATTCTATATTATACAATGAAAAATCCGGTACTAACCGGACGTCAAACCGACCGACGACTAGGTACGATACATACGTTCATAGAGATTGTAGCCAAAGTGACATACATGCACGTGGTACTCAACCAATCAGCTCGAATGATTTAATTAAAAAAGAAAAGAAGAAAAAAAAAACACAGAAAATATTGGAAAGAAAAAAGAAATTCTAATTTTACTTCGCTGTAGGAAAGGAAAGAAATTATTTTGATATTTTTTATCAATCGTGCGAAATTTATTTCACGAATATATAGAAGGACTTTATAGGATAATAGGGAGCTTTTCGCACAGTTGAGAACCCCTCGTTTCATACTGTATTTATTCCCTGACATGTGTCCTTTTCCGGTTTAACTGGTTCACGGCAGTTTATTATACGCCCTCGCATTGCCAAGGCAAATTAGAGATTTACTCTGTCGCCAATTTAGCGACGAACACGTACGCACGCATAGATGTACCTATATAACAACGGCGAGACTATGGAGACATATTGACACGTGGTTCACGTTCTAATGCTTCAAACGATACGAGATCATTCTGACCATGGTTTGACGTATAATTGATGTTTAAATTAAAAAAAAAAAAAAAATCGTTTACCTCTAAGTATAATTACGAGAGCTTTGGAATTTATCATCAACTCTTAATCTATGATTTCACGACGATAGATTGAGCGACGAGTACAAAAAAAAAAAAAATTAATTAAATAAAAATAAAAACCAATTAGCACACGGCTTAATAATTAGACTCGGCTAAAATGACTCTACCTTGATTATATATTTAATTAGGAATTGCGTTAACGATCGAAATGCGGGGACAAAGTTTGTCAAAAATGAAAATCTCAGGGTTATATCGTTATTTTATTTTAATCTTAATTTTTTTTTCCCCCCCTTCTTTTCGTTTCTTTTCGAGTGGAACAAAAATCACGTTGCATCGAGTATTGAGCTGATCGATTGAAATCCAGTATGAATATTTCATTAACCGCTTAAATGTATATATATACCTATATTATAATTATTGTTCGATTTGTCTATGCGGGAATTAGAGTTTATCAAATAAATTGCAGTCAAGTACGTTTACACATACGATTCACGACCTCGTACTAGAAACAATAAATAGAACGACTATAATAAAATTGTCATACAATATGCAACGGCAATAAATTCCTATATATACTTCATCTTATATCTATATAATGATCTATAGAAATTTATTCATAGTAACATTGAAATTCACTTCATTATTAGATATTCCTATTATTCGAGATCGATTAGAAAAATTTTGTATCAAATTTTCATTTCCTTCTTTCTTTCTTTCTTTCTTTCTTTCTTTCTTTCATTCGATTACCTGATCAAATTCTAGTCGATTTCTTTTCATTTTTTTACGCTATTTCGGATATAATATTAAATTCGAGATTTGACATATCGGCTATGTCACGTATCGCTTCAGTACGTAACGTAAAGGTGAGCACGTGGTCAAGTTTAACGTTTGACAGCTATACGTAATATAGGTATATAGATCCGTTGATTTAATTTTAATCTAATTATTATTTACTCACTAGCGATTTATTGACTGATGCATTTCTTCCGGGTTTTCAATACAGTACTAAGTCACCAACATCAGGTATAAAAAAAAATTGTCCGTTAAATTTTTATTTCAACTATATAGTTTTTCAATTTTTTTTAACATTTGAATTTTTTTTTTTTTAAAACGATTTTTAATTATTATTCAACGCTCGTGTCAATAATCTTGAAATTCACAACACCATAACCGTGTAAAATATACATAGATGTACATAAATCCTGATACGTAATAACGATCTGTATTTAACGCGACCGCGGTTAAATTATCACACGTTATCTTAGTAAACAAGATCTTTGTTGTTTTCCGTATAACTAGAACATCGTCAGCTCGTTATCGTCCACTATATATACCATAAAAGCTGACCCCAACCAGCTGTGATACGTAAACTAGTTAAGTATAAGAAAATCGAAGCCACTATAGACAATGTCAGATCACTGATAACCCAATTGCATATTATAATAATCCGCGGATGTATAATTAATAGCGTAAAAATATCTCTAATTAATTTTCGAATATTATCTCATAGTTTCATTCTATAGCGGGAGTAGCTTCTCTCTCTCTCTCTCTCACTTTTTTTTGTTTTTTAATTTTCCCGCCTTTTTTTTCGTTCATCTATACGTAATCAGTTTGATGATGAAAAAAAAAAAAAAAATGAATGAATGAATATATAACTTTACGCGTCGTGAAAATGGAAAAGAAGAAAAGAAAAAAAAAAAATGAAAGAAAAAAATTTGTTCAAATGATCGCTGATCGGATTTTAGCGAATTCGAAAAAATTTGCTACACGCTCGTTTTTATACCAGTAGTAGGTACGTCATGAATATCATTTTCTATATGTATATCGGTATATATGTGTCTATCATCAGGTATAGCTATACGCATGTACATACTGGGTATGGGTTTGTGGAATATATACACGTCGGAGATTAAAGAGAAAAGAAATATATGTTAAGGCGGGCGGATACCGCGACACGCGACACAGCAACGTCAGGAAATCCCGGACCCTCGTCACCGGCGTAAAATACACCGCGTTACGGCTAGAAGATCGCGCACGAACATATGCGTTCTATGTCGATTGGTTCTCCTTCCACATTTTTAGCCCCTCTTAAAGTATCAATTCTCGTATTTTCCCTCCTCTCTCTTTCTCTCTCTCTCTTTCTGTATCTATCTGTCTTTCTCTCTCCCTCTCGCTACTCCAAACCCGCGACAGCGTGGTCCTAATGTCGCGGCCCGCGAGCCAGTTCTGGTAATAACCAGTTTCTCTGGGTGCTTGTGATACTGCTGGTGGTTATGCTAAACTCTTCGTATACCTATGTCTATACACTGTCTATATACTATAGTTTCTTTAGTTTACTCCGCGCTCGATATACGCGTACGTACGTATACGTAGGATGAATTTCAATTTTATTTGGCATGCGCCTGCGCGGTAAATCTCGATACAATATCAACTAACGCGCGTATATATGTATATTTAGATCGAGATGCGTTTTACGTCGGTTATGTAGAACGCTGTTTTAGTTAGACAAACGATTTAAACAGGGTTGGTAACGTATCTTTAGAGCTTACCTGGATAGTCTCGTATAGGTACATATATAAATTTTTGGCGAAATTGAAACGATTTTGGATAAATTTCTTTATTTTTCTTTCTTTTTTACTCGCCGGTTTAGATAATAATTTAACTTCGTATTCTATCTTTTCTTTTTTTTTTCCAATCAGTTATTGCCTCAGTTACGTTTTTTTTATATGAAATTCATCTAATTTTGAATATATACCTATACCTCGACTGATGTAATTTGCAAGGAAAAAAATAATTGAATAATTTGTGGTGTATGATATATATATATATATATATATACGTTAATTAATTGGACTCGACGAACAGAATAAAATTTTCAAATTCATAAGAAATATGATCAAAGAATATTTATTATAGCAATGAAATAATTTATTTACTTCAAATACATGCATTATCGTTTTTTTTTTTTTTTCTTTCTATTTTCTTTCTTTTTAGGGTAATACAGAGAGTATAGTGTAATATACCTAATAGAGGGGACAAATAAATAGTCTTGATAAAAATCATAAGTAAATAAATTATTTCCGTTTATTTAGTATATTAAATATTCTTTTTATTAATCGAACGACTTATATATTATAAATAAATTGTCTAATATAATTTATACTTATATGTATGTATGTATATATGTATTTTCTTCTTTTATACGTTTCAAAGAATGATCTCGTAACTTTTTTCTATCTCTCCTTTTTTTTTTTTTTTATATATCTACACTTGAAGGTATATAATATTGAATTTAAATAAAAAAATGGCAAAGTTAATTGACATTCTCACGTACCTCATACTGTACGAAGCTACCGCAGTGGCCAAATCCGTTGCTGCAAGAGCCGATAGAGATCCATCTAAATCTGCGACGAGATGTTCCGCGAGGTCTTCTACCTGTGTGGACCATCCTTGTCCCGAATCATTGTTAACAGATCCTGTATCAGATTTGAAAATAAAAATCAGGATTAATTATATAGTTGTTATTAAAAATAGTAATTTGCTAATTCTTTTTTTTTTTTTCTTCTTGCTTTTCTTATTTTATTTTCAAAGTATACACGTACATATATAATCATTTAAATATCTTATAATATATTATATTCTGATTTCAATTGAACAATTGAAATTAAAAAAAATAAATAAAAATGAAGAATAATAACGGTAATGATGAAATGCCAATAAATGAAAATTAGATTGTTTATTGCACAAATTTTGCACGATCATATGCAATGTACAATATTAATCAATGAACGATAACGATAACCCCGTGCAGGGGGAATCGTTTTGGGCAAACCGGTTTATCCTAGATAAGATTCTTCGTCTTATCCAGTTTTGGCTGGTGAAGAAAAAAAAAGAAAACCAATATTAAATATTCCTTGAAATCTGTTCCTTTTTATCATGAGATCAATGAATTTTTCGCGATTTTTATAGCGTACAATCGACACACGTTGACGACTCGTTGCAAGTATATGTACCTATGCAGTGAATAATTATTATTAGAAAAATTTAATTAATAAATTAATTATTATTAATTATAAAATAAAAATTGCAATCTAGCTTCTGAAAATTTTGACGATAAAACATTTGTCGATACATGTAATTCAATGGTCGTAATAAACGTGTTGAATTATGGTTACGCGAATTTTCCCTTATTACCTTGATAATTGCAAGACATTTGTTGGTAATTCATCATCGCTGTAGTTTTCCCAGGTTTGTTTGAAACGCTGTGGTAATAGGTTCGACCCTTAGACGTCGACACGGGGTAATTGCGATTTTTTATACCAAACGGTGTTGCGCACTTTGAATTGTCAACGTTTGACCATTTCATTTTTACTTATTTATTATATATACGTGTTATAAACGCGAGAATCACTCTCTTTCGGATTTTCAAACTTCTGCCAATCGACTACTCGACGCGTTATGTTCGGACTTGAATAATTGAGAAATACGTTATACAGATCCGCTAATCTCAGCTCCGGCTATTACTTGCAGAGTTATCTCTCCGGCTGACCACGTGGACGTGTAATGGCGTCAAAACTTTGACTGAGAATACGACGAAGAGTCTTTTTTTTTTTTTTTCTTCTTTTTTTCTTATTGTCGAAACTAATCCGAGCTTCTGAGTATTTTTCTTCCGAATTAGTAAATCAGCGGTGTTAACGGATTAGCGGAAATAATAAAAAAAAAAAAAGAAACTAAACCTAAACTAATTAAGAAATCGAAAGGAAATATAGAAACTGAAACCAGTTTAAATGCAAATAGATATCTTGGACAGGCTACGACCGTGGGAAGGTCGTCTCAGACGTCGACCTCTCTCCCTCCCTTTCACTCTTTCTCTCTATTTCTCTCTCGGTCTTCGATTTCATTATTTAATCAACAATAATGGACGTCCCAGAGTCTGCAGTTAATTATTGGACAGTCAGATTAGCCTCGATGGACGAGTTGCTCGAGCTTCGGAGAATGTATGATATCAGCTTTTGCATTACACGAGTGCAAAAATTTCATTGACAAATAATATTAGGATTAAATTCTTTTTTTTTTTTTTTTTTAAATAACGATATAATTATTCTCCTTTTTTTTTTACTTCTCTAGATTTATGTATACTTTCGTTTCGCAATGAATATAAAAATAAAAAAACTCGCGAATTCGGAAAATCAATATTATCGAACGATAACGATAATATCGAGATATGAAGGAAATTGCGAAAAATTTCGTTCAAACGCGAATTCTTTACGCCGTCTTATACACGCGTGTATACCTATACGCGTTACCGGATATGCGTAAGAGACGAGGACCGCTTTAATCGTTAACGTGCGCGGAAAGGAAGTCGGCAATTTTAGATACTCGGTGTAGTTAGTTATTACTTATTATTATTATTATTATCACTTACATACCGAGGTCTTTTAAGACGTCGGGGTTTTAGATTGACTAGAATTAGGAATTAAAGCTAATATTATAGTTTAGGTGGAATTTTCCGATCTTTTAATACAAAGTCGTACATGGCAATGATAAGAATGATTTAGTATTGGTGTGCGAAAATGATTAAATAGTTTCTTTAATTAATAACGCGCCATCTCCAACAATGAATGTATATCTCATATCTCGTTTATATACCTATACCTATACCTATACTTTTTTTATGACGAGAGCATGCGTGGGCAAGTTTATTGTAAGTTATGGGCTTTTAGTATGTGGCGCTCATTGTTAGTCATGATCAGGAAATTGACGATTGACCTCCGCCGTGAATTGAATACTATATGGCTACGTCCCACCTCACGCGAATTAACCGCACTATTTGCCATCTCATATACGTACGCACGCCGAAGCCTACACACATTTATACTCACGGTGTACAATTCGATTTTGTAATGTCGCGTAATGAAAGTTTTCAAATAAATAAAATTACACACGCCTCCAGCTGCGTAACGCGATTACGTGTTGAGCTAATTAGTTTTTTTTTCTTGCTTTTTTTTTTGATCTTTGGAAATTTCGTATCGTTCGAATAAAATCTGACTTACCGTCTTTTTTTACCATTTTACGTCCGTGGTCAACGATCTGTTGTAGAGAATCGACAGGGCGACGTTTCAACGGGCTTTGAAGCTGTCTTTCCGGTTGTATGGATGACTGGTGAAAATCATGGGGGGAGGAACTGTTCGAACGAATTAATACAGTCGTTGGATCCGGGGAATAATTTTCAGACTCTGTCTTTTCGTCCCAATTAATCATAGACGGACTGTGATAACCGTTAACTGGAAGTACTGTCTGAAAGGGTGCAGTAGAAATTAGTTCGTTAAAATACAGAGAATATTATAAATTTTTATTAATCGTTTTTTTTTAATGTTTTTTTTCTATTTTTTTTCCCCCATTTTTTCCCTTACCTGATGACGGGACATTGTAGCCACTCCGGAATCGTGGTTAGGTGATAATTCCTGATAGGGTGGTGAGGACGAATTATTGTCAAGCCACATCGTGTCGTTCAGGGTTCCGGCACCACCGTCCAAAATCAAGTGTAACTCCATTCGATAAAATAAACCTCTGTGGATTTTCTTTTTCTTTCTCTTCTTGAAATTTCTAATCAGTTTTTCTTATTTTTCTTTCTTTCTCGCGGATTTTATCCGACGCTGTTATTATATGGCCGAAATTATCGATGATGCAATATCAGGGCGATCGTAATCGCGGCTAATTTTCTTAATTGGTCTCTGTTTTATCAAGCCATAGAGTAATTTTTACCCTTTTTTTTTTTTACTTTCTCCTACTTCTTTCTTTTCCAAAAACGATTATGATTATAGATATATTAATATAGTTTTAGCTAATGATCGTTAGTAAAATTATAGAAAGACTTGAGTTTCTCCAGAATTTCCCATTCATCCAATTTCACTCCTGTTATTATTCTTCTTTTTTCCTTTTTATACTAAATTCTCAACAGTATATATCTATCCCTGTTCTTTCTTTTTTTCTTCTTTTCCTCTCTGTTTCTTCCTTTTCTTCGTCTCTCCCCTCAACTATCTGCTCCGTTTTTTTTTTTCTTTCCTTTTTCTTTTTAACTTCTAACACTTCTACCCACGCAAGTTTTCTATCTAACGTGTATCTCTTCCTTTTCACAGTTCACAACGGTCCCTTCGAGTACTTCCTAATTATACCTTCACGGTTATTATCGATACACGATTGTTAGCTTCGTATCCAGGACCTATGCGTCCCGTCTATACAGGATTCTAGCGGTTTCTAATGATTTATTTTTCGCCGATAATTATCCTTAAAACATAACGAAGAAACTGTTGTACAGCTTTTTGATTCCCGTTGTTTCACGCTGACGATGGGTCTCTAGCAATGCACAGCCACGTGATGTAGAGGCCAGAAAACGGGCGAACACGCTGAACACGTCTTCGAAAACCATCGCTACACCCTGGCTTCTTCGCATTTTGTTATGCGAATTATTTTTCGACGTTATACTTATTTCCTGATTCACTATTCTTATTTATTCTTATCTATATTTCCCAACTCGGCAAGCCTCGATTTCTCAAATTCTCCACAGACAGACGACAGGCGATTTTTAGATTCGCTCAATATTTATAATATCGCAATTTTTCTCCCCCTCGTTTTTTTAAGATGCGATTTTCTATTATCTTTCTTATCGAACGGCGATTTTATACTCTTTTTCTTGAATTCTTGCCAAAATCTTGTAGATTCAGTTATTCCTTTTCTCTGCTCCAGGAAGAATTCAATATATGAAACGTGGGTATGATTTTGGTTATATAAACGTAGGTACGGTTTGGGGTTTCTAAACTTATTTTTTTTTTATTACTATGGCTCACACACAAGAGAGTGTCTGGGTCACTGAAGGCCTTCGCCTGTCGTCTTGTCACCACATTTTCAAAATCTTCAACTCCATGGCGATCGAAATAAAGTTTATTAAATTCGGGAGGCAAGATAATCTCGTGTTTTTTTATTCCAGACAAATTATGGTGTTTTTTTTTTCTTTTCTTTTCTTTTTTCTTCTCAGACGTTATCACGTTGTCATATTATCATCAGATTTCGAAAGTCGCTTATCGTCGCTTGAACATACGACGACTCTTCTCCAAATAATTGCCACTTCAAATTTCCACCATATCAATCGTATGAAATTTCTCTTCTTTATTCGTTTATTCTTCTCTTTGCTATTATTTTTCTTTGGAAAAACCAAAAAAAAATAAATCAGCTTCTCATTCCACTCAATATTATCTCAAAATTCTTTCAATTCTTCTCGAGAACGTAGCGACGATGTAGAGAGGATCCTTTCGTCGATGATGATTGGAAAAAAATAAAAATAAAAATAAATGAATAAATTATAATTTTTTGCCTTTCAAGTTTTTCGAAAAAAAAAAATTGTGTATTCTTTCTTTTTTTTTGTTTTCTTTTTTTTCTTCTCTTTTTTTTAATTTATCAACCGCGTATATGTACCGCTGCAAGTAGACTTAGTCGCGAGACGTTTGATCCAAACTGAGAATGAGAACGATCACGGGGTAAGGCACTGCGGTGTGCGTCTATCAACGATGTTTAACGCAACTAACCAATCGCTGTGATCCTAGTTTTGCCGTTCGTCCAATAAAAACGGGTCTTTCAAACCGAGTGAATATCTCAATTGAAATCACTTAGCGTTAATGTCTGCTGCGAAAGAACCGCGCGCGGTAAGAGACCACGACACACGACGTCTTTGTATTTTATCGGTATTGGAGAATAGACAGTAACGATTTACCTTATAACCGGCGAACGGTGGAATGAAAAACAGAAATTCGACTCATGTACCGCTAAGGAATTCTTTTTTTTTTTCTTTCTTTTTCTCAAATTTTTCGATTGAATTATTTAAAAATTAAAAAAATCAAAAATCACCGCTTATAGTAATTATTAATCATTATTATTATTATTGTTATCTTCTTTCCTTATCTCGTTAAGATCAAAGCAATGGAAACGAAGCGGTATCTGGAAACGCAAAGTACGTTTAGACTATATGGAAGTGATAGCGCTATCTTTTTATTACGACTCTTTTTTTTCTTTTTTTTTTATCAAGTCTCAGAAATCTCGCGGGCAAATATAACGAAAAAAAAAAAAATTTATATATCACTAGATCCCTGTAACAGGTATATTTCTTTATATAATTAATACGCTCGTCGTAGATCTCGTCTCGTCTCGTCTGGATGTAGTGGAATATTCATACATCGAACCAACGACGATGTGGATAAAGCTGAAACAAAATAAAATTGGAAAAATTTACGTTAATTCGTAAATCGGTTATTTTATTTTATTTTTTTATTCCTTAGTCAGTTTTTTTCTTTTTTTTTTTTGGAGGGGAGTTTTTCTTTCTAAATCATTGTTTTTTTTCTTTCAAAATCCTAATTGGTTTATCCTTGCGGACGACGCGACGTTTCGCGCTATGTACCGAGAGAGTAACTTTTCCAAGCCGCGCAACGGCGGACGTTAAATATTTTGCAGATTGGTGTCAATCAGCGGGTCACTGATTACGGAACGCCAACCACTACGGCTAAACAAATTGTTATTGAACGAGAAACACGATTGGGTGCAATCTCACGTGATTTTACTTTTTATTACTTTCTCATACACGTATAATATATATATACCAGTTCCAGCCATTTTTTTTTCCCTCCGTTTATAGTCAATTTTCATATTTTATTATAATCTAATCGTTAATCAATATCCGCGCTAACTGCGGAAAAGGATCGAGGGTTTCGTATGTACGTTTAGGGGAGGAAAAAGTTTTGCGATAATTATACGAGGACAGGATCATTAGACGTTGAAATAAAAAAAGACAAAGCAATTAATTTATAACAAGTCTTTTCAATCAGCGTGCATGGTTTATTGTCAAAGATTATATATACCTATGCGTGTTTAAACAAGTAGAAAACAAGTGTCTTATGTTATATTATAGTGACGATGTTTCACAGAAACATTTATTATCAACAGTTTAATTAATCAATGAATTTCTTGATCAGATACGCGAGAGCTGGGGAGAAAGAAAAAAAACGCGTTTTATCCTAATTTCAATTCCCGCGTTTTCATCTCTTCGCAGGCAGCCTCGCATTCATTTTCCAAAATACCAGCCCAGACTTGATACCGATGATTCAATCCCGGCGTGGTATGAAGCATGGCTTTACTTTCGAGAAAACCAGAGGCTTTTTTAACGCCGTAAAATATCCTCGAAGCTCTCGAATGCAGCAAAGCCATTGCGCAAAGCGCGCACGGCTCCTGAATCATGAATACCCAAAAATTTGTGCAAAGATAGGGTCCGGTCTTGGCGTCTTTCCCGTATGAATCATCCTCGCTTTTATTCTTCGCATTGGATCTTGACGAACTTTTAACAACCAGAGGCTCGGCTTTGGGCAAATTCACGCCATTTAACGAGGGTGGATAGCGGAGCGGTAAGCAACCGTCAAATTTACGTTTACCTTTCCCTCTGATCGACTCGATTTTTTGATTTTCAATGACTAAATCCCAGGCTCCACCGCCCTGGATTTTAGCGACTAAATCAATCGCTAGCATTGCTGCGTGATACAAGGGATGTTCGTCGATTTTTGACGACGTCAAAGCGAGGCTTTCGCCGCTTTCTGGATCCACTATCAACGCGCTTCCGTTGCATTCCGAATTTCCTATCGCCCCCGATCTCGCAGCTTCGATAATCGACCTCATCAGTGATTCCATCACACGCAATTCTTCGCCGTCGAATATATCCCCGGATATAATCAACTCGGTCGTTGGATCTGGGTGGAAATTTACTGGCCATATTTTGGAGCATTTTTCAGCCTGGTTTTTTGTCCTCATAGGCTTCGAGGGCACGTTTAATACCTCGAATTCATCCTCGAGGAGAGATAAATCGAAACCTTTGGCAGCCAATGAGTCTTTCAATTCGTTAACCGAAGTATCGTCAACTTGAGCCAAAAGCAGACGGAAACCGCTGCAGCGTTTCAAATGACCAAAACCTGCCGATGCCGTTGATATCAATTGTATAGCCTTCGACGTATTCCGCTTCTCTTTTAATATACCTACGTAGAATTTAGCCAGGGGTATATCCTCCGTGAATTCAATCGCCAAGATCGGACGGAGTCTCGATGTAGCGGATCCGGATTTTGGCTCGGATCTTTTTCCTTCTTTCGAGTCGCGGGACATCCTATTGTTATTTCCAAAATCAGTCTTTTTCTCTCTCGTTCGACTGCAGCAACTTCAGGGATCCATTAGCGGGCGGTGTGGAAGTCCTGAAAATTTCTTTACTTCATTTCGCGGTAGTTTTGAATATTTTTTTTTGATTAAAAAATTTCTTTTAATCATCATGGTGTTCACTGTTCGAATTTATTCGAACGTATAATATCACGGAGACGTTGGCTGCACCTCGAGCGTATATGGTGGCAAAACGATGCGATGCCACGCGCGCTGCCTTACGAGTAGTTTTCAGCATTCAACCTACCAATTACGTTTAACTAACGCAAATGATACGACCGTGGCCCGACTTGACAGCAATTTACAATTTGCCCCCTTAGAGATCGGCCAAGACACGACTATGATCAAAACTTGAGATGAGAATATGGGAAGACGACATTTTTGCACTCGTTCACTTTGCCGTTTCCTAAACTAGTCGACTCGTCATTTTATACGTGGTTTAAACGCCGTTATATAAACCTTTGTTATATACCTAGACGACGGTTTAGCCATTTGAAAGAGATTATCATTCAGAGTTCAAGTTCGAGCTAGGGATATAAAAGTATAACGCGTATTGTCTGTAGAAATTATTTCTATACTATACAATAACGACGATTATCGCTCGTTATACAATCTGACTAATAATCATTATAATAAATGTTTTAAATTGTTATTGCGACGTTTACTAAGATTCTAATCGTAACATACGGATATTATTCCCTTCTATTGGTTGAATTTATTCGTACCGCAACTCGAGCGGAATATGAGTAGAAATTTATTTTCTATCACTTAGTTATACGATTCGATAGATATCTCCGATTTTCTATAAATACTATGACTTGTCTTGCTGATTTCTTACATTTCGGAGCGATGATGATTTTTGATAGAAACGCGATGTGAAATTAAACGCGGGAGGATATTCCGCGACCACGGACTATTTGAAATTACGCGGGTAAAATGACGTCAGTATATCATGGCGGTTGGAGTATACAACCACGCATTTTATCTCGCTTATGTAACACGCGGTGAATAATAACACCAGGTTAGACTTGTTATGGATATATAAGAGTTTGCGAAATTTTCCTAAATCCGATATTAAATACACATAGGAGGGAATTTTATTCTACGCCAATGTTATCTTGCATGTAACTATACCTGTATAGGATTCTCGTCACACATTCATTTTCACTAATATTTCCAATCGAATTGTCTCACAGTAATCAACAAGCGGATAATTAAATATAATATTAAAATCAAGGAAAGCCGTAGTGTATACGATCTTGAAATTTGTCAAAATTTCTGGAAAGGTTCTCGTAGTTAGGGTTTCAAATTTTCTTTTTGAAAAACTAAATTCTTAATTATGATTATTAATATTGAATATTTTTTTTTGTTGATACGGACGGATAATTGGCAAGGAATTCGATCTTGTATGGTGTAATCAAAACACGTACTGTTTACTGTTTCGTATAGTACAGGTGTACACCTAGACACGGGGTTTCTTCGTATTTATAACGCGGGATAATTGGCAGGTAGAAATTTTAGCGTGTTATTTCGCACCTGCTGATAAGCTTCGGGAGTTCGTTTTTTTTTTTTTTGTTTTTCGTTTTTTTGTTTCCTAGTTGACGAAATCCATGTTCCTCTTCCTTTGCAGTTTTTAACACACGGATATACTTTGGACGAGGATTAATCCTTGCGACGTTTAACCGTCAATCTTACTTGGCCACGGATATCACACACTCTTTTTTCTCATGAAAAACATCGAGACACGGAGCAAATAGTAGCGAGAAAGGTTTTCAAGCTGTGTATTCACGCTGTGACTAACTTTAACAACTGATATTTGCGCCGTCTGGTGGCGGGAAGTCGAATAATCTCGATTCACATGCATATACATGTATACCTACATACCTATGTACGTAACGTATATATGTGTACGAAATGTCTTGAAAGAAATGAGCGATATCAGGGAAATTTTGATAACGTAGAATTCTTCGATTTATTTTTCATCTCTTTATACCTACCGCTGTTAATATAGAAAGTTGCAATTTTTTTCTTTTAGATATATATAATTTCATTATGAAATTTGAGTCAATTAATAATAAGATTCTACCTACTTATACTTTGAAATAATTGACAAAAAATTAATCAAAATTTCAGTATTTCGGGTTTTCAATTAATTTCGTTTTTTTTTTTATATATTTGTGAAACGATTTATTCTTTATTGTCGATGATCGGTACATCGAGTTTTAAATTCTATATCAAATAAAAACGTTTCGTTATTCTATATAGTTCCGACAAATATGAATATAAAAATTAATTAAACGACCAATAAGTAATTTTCTTCTCTCTTCTGAAGAAATACAACGTGTCGTAAAGATTCGGTTAAGAATTAAGAAAAATTCTCATACGTCTGATAGCGCTCGGAGAAGTTCATCGCCGCTTCGTACAAGTACTCGAATTGTTCCTGAAATTAATCAAACGTTCGGATTGATTTGCACATTATTAATTTTTCATTCTTTTTTCTCCATTTTCTGTTAATAAAAATCGTAAACACAAAACCCCATGAGTTCGGTCTCACCATTGACTGTACAAATTCCGGTCTGGATCGTCGGACTGCTCGAACGGCTGAGATAACGTCGCAAACTCTTTCCACGGTCATTCGTTCGAGTAAAAAACTCAACGCCAAGTAAAGGCCGCAGCCTTTAATACCGTCTCTGAAAAATTGGGGGGAAAATTCAAATTAGAGAAAAGAGAATTTGAGAATGAAAAACTTTATTCGGAAAAAAATGTATTTGAGGAAATTCTGTGGCTTGTTATTCTATAAAAAAAAAAAAGAAAAAAAAAACGAATTACCATTCGACTGAATTACTTACTGACAAAGCACCAAGGTCGGGGCTTCTTTTAGCGTTATTTTTTCCGCAGCTTGCCAAAGTGAAACCAAGGCGGTTTCAGACGGTAATTTTCCCGCTTTACCGCATCCCCATCCGTTACACGTAATCACAATCACAGATTGCGGTCTCGGTTTATCCTTTTTTAGAAACGAGGTAAAAAATTAGCTTCATAGATAATGAAATTGAACAAACAATAGAATTCCCTTCTTTTTTTTTTTTTTTGCATACCTCCGAGCTGTCGGTTAGCAACAGTTTATCAATCATGAAAAGCTCTCCTTCGTTCGATCGCGTGACAGTTTCTATTTGTATGTGTGGCACAGGTACGAGAATCGATTCGCCGGGCATAACGTCACAGAACATCTGCGAAATAGAGGATTCAGTATTTGCCATTCGATCATAATCTGAACGGTCGAATCTCGTTCATTATTCTCTCCAATTACCGGATCGTTAGTGGCAGGGCGTTGCAATATTATGACCAGTTCGATGCGACGTGCTGCTATAAATTTCCAGAAATTAGGAAGCAGGGAAGGCGAAGGCAGCTGGGAACTCAGATATTGGTTTTTCGTCCTTACGCCATCCACAGGCACAGCATTTATGTAATTAGTATCTCTCTCAAGGTCCGAGTATCCCTCATAGATCTCCACTTCGACATTGACTAAAATCCACATATTACTTAAATTCACCAATACTTAACGATATCTTTTAATTACCGTACCTTGTATCAAATCTGGCGATTCGTTTCTCGCCATGTTTAAGGAAGCCTGACGTTGCAGCTGCGAATCTAATGAGTGCAAAGCCCGCTCTTGCCATCCGCTGTTGTTCAATCTAGATACGTAAATTCATGCGATTAATTAATCATCCCGAATCGTGATTTTATTACACACCTTTCTACGTGTAACGGAAGCTGTTTCTTCAAGCTTATTATCCTCGATTGAAGATCGTCGGTCCAAGGTATCTCGGTCGACATGGATATTATACTTTCGGCTATGATAATGTGAGCGAGTAAATACTGCTGTGGATTACCTATCATATTCGCACGGCTGTTATGCATGCTTTTGGCAACGTTTGACACTTCGATTTTCTACGAGAAATTGGACAATTTTCATTCAAACGAACAGAGGGTCTTCTTTATTCAATTTATTCAACACTTTACTTACCCCCTCTGCGATACCCTGTCTTACACACATGTCGCAGAGTATGACGGTGCCCGTGCGACCATCTCCCGCACTGCAGTGAATAACTACAGGCCCTTTTCCGTCGAGTATATCTACCAATTTTTTTAGATAGTTTACCAGCGATTTGGGGCACGTTGGCACACCGTAAGCGGGCCATTCTGTGTAATGGAGATGCGCGACCTGCGGGGGCATACAACGGAGCGGAATTTTATTTCAGGGAATAATTGATTTCCAAATTATTCTTACCGTTCGCGTATCGTTATTCTTGTAGTTTAGTTTAAACGTTCTGATAGTATAATCGGCGAATACTTTCTCGTTTTTATTAGATACTGTTATCTCGCCGTATGTTTCCTCGGTTTTAACATCCGGCCAGTATTTCTCGCACATTTTCTGAAACATTTAGTTTTCTGTTGCTTTTCTTTTTTTATACTCTCTATGATATATATATATGGTAGCGAAATTCGATCATAGATACGTATTGCATTACCCTTCCATTCTCGTCGATATTCGTAAGCATGCAAATCGCGAGGACTTTCTTCTGCCATATCATTCTCCAAAAATCATTCACCGTGTTCGATTTTGGTCCCTGGGTCGCTATGTAAGCCGACGCTTCGCCGTATCCCTGAATTATCGGGGGCAGATTAATAGAGACTAGTTTCATGACGTTATTGTGAAGTTTCGATCAATCGTAGATCCATGATTCTCACCTGAATATAATTCGCGTTTATATAATCCGAGTAAGAATCACCGGGGATTTTATCGAGGATAACTCGGCTCTCGTCATCTATAGTTTGTCGAAAAAATTTGTGAGATGTTAGCGAAGCGAGCTATAGCATGATAATCGGTGAGTTTAACGATATTTAAAAAAATTTTCATGAAGTAATCACTTCGCTACTTACAAGCTATCAGATCTTTGCTACGATTTTTCGGCATATTTTCTGGCAAGCTTCCGTAATCGTACGGTCTGACAAGGCCTCTGGGAAACAGCTGATGGGGATGGTAATAAAGTATCGGTAAATGATTCTCGGATATTGGTGATCATTTCGTATAAATTAGAAACTAACGTATTCGGATTTAGTTTCATTCGTTTTACTATGATAGAAAATTTCTCACCCCGTACTGGGAAATTAATTCTTCATTGGAAGCTGAATCCTTTACGTATTCCACGAAACATGTCGTATTTACAGAATTTGATTCCAATACGAATGGCACTGCGTAAACGGGATTCGAAACTAGGCTTCCGTTTTCGTAATTACTCGGCGGGGGTGTTGAACTTCGACGATCGTAAGAACTCGTCAAGTTTTCCATACTCTGCTTTCTTTCCGGCATGTAGAGTATCTCAGTGTAGGATTCTTGGGCTGGGAGTCTCCTTCGTCTCCTAGAAAATGTATGAATATTAAAAAAAAAAAAAAAAAATTAAAAAAATAGGCTCAATCTATAGCGTAAGCAGAGAATTTAAAGCCTGGCAGCTTACCGATACCAAATATATACGGCGAGAAGAATCGCGACGATGCAGACTAGAATTATAACCACGATAAGCCAGCTGGCTAGATTCTCCGGCTTCTTTTTTGACACACTCTTCGAAGCCTCGATGAAATCGGCCAACACCATAGAATCCGAGTTCTTGGCGACTACCTCGATCTTCCAACTTTGACCAATGTCTAGGGAGCAGTTCGACGCGTTGCCGTGTATGTTGTTAGCGTTGATCGTTAGTTGATGCTCGCGATTTATCGGCTATAAAAATCAAAGGACGAAATACAGAGAGACGAATTTTACCGCCTGAACATTAGCGCCTAAATAATCATTCGGATCTACCTTGTAAGTGGAAACGACTAGATCGGGTGTTGGTTTTTCATTGCACTTTAAAACCCCGTCGATCGCGACGCTGATCATTGTCTTAGTCGTCGCGTTCACCACTCTGGGAACTTTGATATTGATCAAAGTCCCATTCCGCGTTACATTCAACTTGCCAACGAATGCCACACCTTCGCTGACCGAAGTATCCACCTGGGCCTTTGAGCTGTTGAATTTCCTCTCATTCATTGCTATAACGGAAATTAGGTAGGACGTCGAAGTTTGGAGGTATAGCTTCGTGGAGTAATTTTTCTGCTTCTTTGACACCGAGTAGTATTCCGTCGTCGGTAACCGTGTTGTAATATTCTCCGATAGTTCTGTCTTCAGGAGTTCGACTCGAATCTCAAATCGCTCGATTTTTGGATACGAGATCAGCGGGTGAGCCCATTCCAATTTCACGATTCCGTGATCCTCAGGAATCGCTGTTAAGTTTCGTGGCTTGCTGGGCACTGAGACAGAGATCGGGTTTGTCAATGTTTTTAATCTTTATTCTGACGGTAAGAAATCGACAAATTTAGCTCCAATTATCAGAGAAACAATCGATGTTGTATTAACTGCCTTTTTCTTTTTCTCAATAATTAATAAACTAACCTTTGAAGTACGAGTTTGGATCGAACACAACGCTACTCGGGGTCCCGTGTTCTGTCACGTTTACATTCGTCGCGTAAACCTGAAATCAAGATATCTAGAAATTTCCTTGTCCACAGGGAAGGGACTTTTTCAAGGGATCTGACCGGGGGTTGTATTATTTTCTATTCTATTCATTAAGATCAGAACTTCATACCGTAATGCTAGGGTTGCGTTCCGTAACATTTGGTGGCAGAGGCAAATTTCGGAAGCATACGTATTGTCCCTTCTGGTCGCTATTAGCTTCTTTTTTTAATATTGATGCAGTCTTGTTATACCGATTAGTCGTACTTCCTTCGATTGTCACGTAGTAGGATTCGATTTCGCCATTGGCGGGTTGAGGTTCTATCCATCGTAATGAGAATTTGTTTGTGTCAGGATCGGCTCCGTATATCGTTAAATTTTTCACACCGCTCGGCTCTAGGATAAATAAATTTGTCCGATTTGACAGAGTGCAATAAAACGTAAAAATATTATGGAACAAAAAAATGGAGTTAAAAATTATCTTAGTTCTCACTAGTTGGTGGTGTCCTCCACTCCAGCTCTTGATAACAAGTAGAGTTCACAAGTCCAGTTTTATTTCTAGTCACGTAAATACGTACTCTATATTTTGTATAGGGAACCAGTTCGCCAAGAGTATTCAGTGTGAAGTTTTTGAATTCCGATGTTTTCTTTACTGTGTAATTCTCTACCGATTCACTGACACCCGTGAATATTAATATTGTCCATTTAGTCGGGCCTGTGATCGTCGTGCAGTCCGTAGGATCGTCCCATTTCAATATACTATTGTTTTCACCAAAACGAAAATTGCTCACTTTCGACGTAGGCATACCTGCAAAGATTAAGACACGTTAGTCTTTGATGGAATAAAACGTCTGACTTCGCGCTCACCTGTTGCAAGCGTCTCGAAGATTACTGTTCTCGGCTCTCCAAAAATCGTGGTAAATGCTCTCACGGTTGCGTTGTAACTTGCATATGGATGTAAGCCGCTGACGGTCACGTTCGTATCCTTTACAATTGTCAGGATCTTTTCCTGTACATGCGGCGTTTTTTTCCGGTCAGGGCAACCTAGCAGCTTGTCTATCTAGGCGTGCAAAAATCGAATGATTCGTGTTCAGAAAATGGCTGTACCTACAGTTTAATGGGACATAATGGGCGTGATACCTTGATCGACACATTATATTCGACGATCTTTCCACTTAGTAATTGATCAGGCTCCCACAGAAGCTTGACTTCGGTATCGGATATAGAACTTGCATTCAGGCTTTTGATATCAATTTCTTCGTCAACTGCAGGAGGCTTTTCTGGAACAGAAAAGAGTTTCTCTTTTATTGTAAGATTATTTTATTCCCGTAGAATTCTCGTCTCCGATTATAACGTACGTGTTTTGCAGATTGGCGGGAGAAGATCATTCCTCTTGCAACCTTTACTGCAATGTCCAGTTGTCGTATTACAGGACGAATCCTTGCAGGATTCACATTTGTCGGAGCAATTAAATCCGTAATAGCCCTGGCTGCATACTGTGAACATTGGGTTAGTCAAATCGTACCATATAGATTTTTACTGCGTGGTATAACCTACTTTGGTCACAATTTTTTCCATTAAATCCTCGATCGCAAATGCACCCGGTCGGATTACAGATGGACGAATTTTTTCCCAACTCTTGGCACGAAGAATCACACGACCTCGACCAGTTGGCAAGAAGCTGCTGTAATTCTGTGGAGGAAGGAATAATTTTTTAACAACGAGATACCAAATACATAAATATTAATTGCATGGATTTAATAATGAACTGTTTGCTCACGATCTCTGTCGGTAATGGTCCCTCGGGAATTCGAATCGACTACCTCAATTCTGGCGTTAGATAATTTTTGACACCCAACTACAGGCCACGCAACAGAAGTCTTCTCTTTAAGAAACATTATAGTTGATTCTCTCACGCTGCCTGAACGAGAATAAGACTGCCATTAATATATATAACTGCCATTAATAAAAATTTATATAATATATATATATTATAAAAATTAGCCAATTCTCGCTTTTCGAGAATCGCGTTTGTATGCTTACCGTCTGTCTTACATATACGAAAGCTGTTGATCGCCCATTGGCCATGGCCGGTCTCATTCAAAATAGTTTTAACTCGCAAACTGAATTTTTTTGAAATGACTGTAGCGTTCAGTTTGAATGATCGCCACTTCAGGAGTTTGTTGTAAACAGACTCGTCGCTCCCGCGAATCGTCGCGATATTATGTTGAATCTTACTGTTATCTTCTGCGTATATTTGCAGTTCACATTTACGGCAAAGTCCAGCCTGTAGCTCGACGCAGAAATTTTCACCGTCGTGATTGAATTCTTTCGAATATAGTATCGAGTCCTTATTTTCTGTCGTGTAATAATCGTCTGGAAAAAAGAATCTATAATATTGTACTAAACTATTTTTACAGACACATCGCGTTACTAAAGCCAAAAGGGCGTATCGAAAAAAAAAAAAAAAAAAATTTTCTCCAATCAACTTGGGAATGTTAAAAACGTAGATATCTATGAGAAAAACGCAAAAAAAAAATATTTTTTCAGATACGCCCTTTTGGCTTTAAGAAAAAAATTTTTTAAAGCCAAAAGGGCGTATCGTTGTATATAAAATTATTATTAATTCTCATTTCAAAATTATTTTGAATAAAGCATTCAAAAAAGATGTCGATCTTGGGAATCTTTATGATTCTAAACTTCCAATATCCCGTGCAAAATTCAATGATTTGACTTATTTTTGTACGTCGGGCACAGTACCAAGGAAATACCATCGATATTTCGAAAGTTTAGTCTTCGACGATGGTAATACATTATAAATTTCATCATTATCATCATTATTAAATTTTATCATTTTTTTCGCTGAGAATGAATAATAATTTAAAATATAACGATACGCCCTTTTGGCTTTAAATTTTATTTTTCTTAAAGCCAAAAGGGCGTATCTGAAATTTTTTTTTTTTTTTCGTTTTTCTTATAGATATCTACGTTTTTAACATTCCCAAGTCGATTGGAGAAAAATTTTTTTTTTTTTTTTTTCGATACGCCCTTTTGGCTCTACAAAGCCAAAAGGGCGTATCGAAAAATTTCTGTTGAGATACGCCCTTTTGGCTTTAGTAACGCGACATTAAACGATGGGTTTCTCTCACTTACAAAAGTGAAATCGAACTCGTGCTGATGGTATCGTGCTGTCGACTAATATGTGAGATATATTATGTAATTTGTCGAATTTTCCTCGCAAGAATGGCTTATTCTCAGGATCAGTATCTTTGAAAATCTCGACTATCTTTTCAATATTCTTCCACTTCAGTGTAAACGTACGCCATGCATATCCTTCGAGGACATCTTCGGATCCGTGCTGTGACAAAAGTTAAGGATAATGGACAATCTCAGATCTCTGGTCAAAAATCGATTCGAAACTGTGGCACTTTGATTATAATTTCAGATATCTTGATAATATCTTTACAATACCGTGGCATTCGCTAAATTCTCGCAGTCCATTTTGTTCGTGGAACTACTGGTCCTGGATTCTTTCGGGTAGCAATTGCAAATTTCAGATCGTTTACTCCGCGAGCTCCCCGCGAGCATGATCTGATAGCATTGCCCATCCCCCGGCGCTTCTTTTTCGCACAGAAGAATAGAAAATTTTCGTAATGCTCGGATAGAAAATACTACCGTTTCAGTAGTTTCATTAACTTGTGTTACGTATTGATATCTCTCCTTTTCCGGAGTCTCCGTGAAGACGAATTCCTTGAAGTCTGAAATCCAGTTTCAATGATCGTTCTATAATTCAAGTCTAGGTTATATCAGAGCTGGCGTTATATCCGGCCCGTAGAATGACGGAGAAAATATTAAATCAGCAGATTCTACCGTATATTTAACCTCGAAACGATACTGATCGTTTGAATTTACCTTCCCATCGATAGTCCAATGCTGGCCCCATGGGTTTTTCGGCGGAATTTACCACGTCCCAGCCTTCTTTATTTTTCCATACAGCTAAGCAGTCGGTAAAGTTCCATATCGCGCAATTGGTGGAAATATTTGACGACGGTTTCTTGGGTTCGAAATCTAGAATATATTTTTCAAAAATGACACAAACTGTCCAGGCTATGAGTCGTTATTAGGCGGATTGTATAAATACGCTTCGACGTCTTTACTTACCTGTGAAATCGGGTTGCGTACCGTTTGTTCCGACCAAGTTGGAATTGTGGTTCCAAATTAACGCGGCATCATCGTCTTCGGATACACAAGTCAGATTTCTACTCTGACCATCCTCGGTCGTAGGATGACGCAACACAATCAACTCTCCGAAACTCTGGGCCGATATCGATGCAAATAAAAATAAAATCGCGAGGAAATAAGTAGGAGAAAAAGAGATTTTTATTAATAAAATTTCGCCACCACTAGACGATTCCATTATTCTCGATCGAAATTCCTTCGTCCCGTTGGCCACGAAGATTTCTTTCCACTCGCTACGATTTCTGAAATCGCAGATCGCGACTTACTCTACTCAAATTTAAGTCTAAATTTTTTTTTTTATTTTCCTCGCAAACTTTCGTCACACGATGTCGTTAACGAAGTAGAATACTGACTGATGTTTCATTCGGCCAGGAAATTATAGCAGGAAAAAGAAAAAAAAAAGTGCGACGTGCCAGTTTCCGCCTAGTCCACGTATGTATGTGGCGATCAAAGCCACATCCTGCGAAAATGTGATTTTTGACTTTCAGGATGGACGGGAGATCACACACTTAGCGATGATACGACGCCTTCTATCATTTATTTACAAAAGTATAACAGATATATATATTCGTCGAGAAATCGTCCCACTAAGATAATTATATCATTATGAAACACGATTTCAATGTGTGAACCGTACAATTATTATCTGAATAATACGTTATCTTCGCGGTTTAGTCAGGATGCTTCATTTATTATTTCTAGGATAGATATTCTCGACTCTAATTATAGAAGTACAATCACATCCAACAAAATATGATTCAAGCCTTTTTTCGAATAATTATTCTTCAGCGTTAGGTGAAGGAGGGAGGGAATGATAAGTCTTCTCGCTCATAATCATCTATTTTTATTATCGATTAACATTCAATCCAGTATAGAGGTAGATTATTATCACGTTAATCCTAGTCTTATTAATTATTATTATAAGTATACAACAATTATGAATAACATATTTAACGGAGAGTTAATATTGCTTCATAATATGAAATTCGCGTAAGTTTGGAAACACCCGTCGTATATCACAGCCGCGTCGTACAAGTACTCGAACTGTTCCTGAAATTGAGAGTAAAAATTCGCAATTAAACATCCTGTATAATTAATAGTTGCAATTTTATATGCGGGATGAAAGTTTACCAGGGATTGCACGAACTCTGGTTTAGATCGGCGTACTGCTCTGACGGCAGAAATTACGTCGCACTCCTTAGCCACGGACATCCGTTCGAGTAGAAAACTCAATGCTAGGTAGAGACCGCAGCCGGTAACACCGTCGCTGAAAAGATGCGGGGAATAAGTTTAGATAAGGCGAATAATCAGCGAAAAGCTAAGAAATTTTAACGAACATTTAACGTACGTTCTGTTATATTAACTCACTGAATAAATTACTCACCAACAAAGTACGAAGGTCGGTCCGTTCTGTCGCGAAATCCTTTCCGAGGCTCGCCAAAGCGAAACCAAAGCATCCGGTGGCGGCGGTTTTCCCTTTGTACCATTTTCCCATTTGGTGCACGTAAGCACAGTCAAAGGCTGCGGTTCTCCTCCTTTCTGGTACGGAGATAAGATTAATTTGAGTCTCGGATAGCAAAGTTTTGCGAAAAACATACCGATGCTAATTATTTGTTATAATCCACGAATTCATTCTTTACACGCACCTTGGTGAAAACGTATTTATCAATTGTGAAATTCTCCTCGAAGCGATATTCGGCCCCATCGTCTACGTGGGGGACGCATACGATATTCAATTCACTGGGTATTATGTCGCAGTAGGTCTGCAAGGGATATAGCATTGAATTGCGAAAAATTATCATCGCCAGGGCTCTTTATACTCACGGGATCGTCGGGGTCAGGGCGTTGCAATATTATGACTAGTTCCACGTCCTCTTGAGCGATTAGTCGCCAGAGGTCGGATCTATTGGCTGGTGAAGGCAGCCGGGACGCAAGGTACTGAGTCTTCATCTGCACTCCGTCCACTCCGACAGTAGTCATGTATTTACTCTGGCTGTCGAACGCCGGAGAGGGGTCAAAGGCTGAAATTCACATCATTGGACGTAGAATAAAGAAGATCTCTAGACTAATCGTATAGATTTTACGACCTGGAGGCAGCTCATCGTTTCCATCGATTCCCAGGGCTTCTGTATCCCAGGGTCTAGGTGCTGCTAAGGAGTGCAGTGCCCGATCCTGCCACACGGTGTCTCTAAGTCTGTCGCAGAACAGAATTTCATGTCAGCATAAATCTTTCATACACTTACGAAAATTCATTAATTCGGCATCATATCGCTCGCCTTTGTATATCCGATGGCAACTGCTTTCTCAGCTTCTCTATTCTATTTTGTAAGAGGCTGTCGCAGGGTATCTGGGTCTGTTCGGAAACCACGCATTCGACGATCACGAGATGAGCTAGCAAGTACTGCTGGGCATTGTCGACCATGTTTGCCCTATGCTTACGCATCCTTAAGGTCACGGCGGGCAGATCGACCACCTAAACAAATCCGACTGTCATTCCCACGATTCTTTAACGGTTCGAGTGATATCCAACTTACTTTTTCTTCCCTGGCCGAACGTAGGCAGGTATCGCACAAAATGATCGTGCCAGTTCGTCCGACTCCCGCACTACAATGGACCACGATAGGCCCATCTCCGCTATCTATGTCCAGAAGTTTATTCAGATAGGGAACCAGGGACTGAGTGTACATCGGTACTCCGTGATCCGGCCATCCCGTGTAATGGAGATGCGTGACCTGCGAAAAGTCGACGAGTCAGACCATTGATCGTTTTTTTTTTATTCTTGGTTTTCTTCTTTTTTTTTATAACTTACCTCGCGGTGTTGCTTTTCATGGGCCAACGTGAAGATTCGGAAGGTATAATCGACGAATATCTGGTGGCTCACGGTCGTGACGAGTATCTCACTGTACATTGCCTCCTTCCCAACATCCGGCCAGTACTGTTCGCACTTTTTCTGCGAAGATAAATGATGAACTCATCGATTCCTTCGATCGAATACCTACAGAGTTTGATTGATATGTAGCTAGTTGTTACCTTTCCACCCTCGATTACATTTGCCAGCATACAAATAACGCGGACTTTTTCCTGCCATATCATTCGCCAAAAATCATTCACCGTGTTCGGTTTCGGTCCCTGGGTCGCTATGTAGCCTTTCTTTTTACGATAACCCTAAAACGTGGGTAGGAATTTTTGATAATAGTTAAACGATGATATTCTTCCGCGTTATGGTGTGACGTTTTACCTGAATGTAACTGGCGTTTATATAGTCGGAGTAATCATCGCCAGGAATTTTTTTTAGGACAACCCTCGTGTCGTCATCTGCGTTTTGAATGTAACAAAATTGTCTCGGTAAAGGTTTTTACGTTATTTTTTTCTTTCTATTATCTTTACTCACACGCTATCAAATCGTTGTATCTATTCTTCGGCTTGTTTTCCGGCAATCTTCCATAATCGCAAGGTCTCGTAAGGCCTCTCGTAAATTTCTGACACAAATTAAGATATCAATCAGTTATATTATCATCGACGTGAAAGTAAGGAGTTTGAAACTCGTTTTAATGCTGAATTTTCTTTTTACCTCGTACTGTGACTTCAGCAAACCACTTGCCAGCTCCTCCTTAGTGTATTCTTCGAACTTGTGAATCTCTACGGGGTAGGAACCGGGATTATACGGCACAACGTCAGGCGCGATTTTCTGGCTTGTTACTGTATCGTTTTTTACATCGACAAAAGGTGTTGGAGGCGCGGACTGATCCCATAAAACGATAGATTGGTCTGTACTCGAGCGCGTCTCATTCGCGTTAAGAAATAATCTCCGGTTTCTGTAAAAATGAATCAATTTCAATTTCATTAACAAGTAGAGATCAGCTACCCTCCCTTATTACTTGTAGCTTTCGAACATCCGCTTACCGGTATGCGACGAATATCAGTCCTGCTAAGATCACTAGGATCGCACAAACAACCAACCAGGTTAGATTAGGCCCCTGCGCTTCAATTACTTTTATAGTGAACATGCTCGATTTAAGTTTCTCCGTAGATGATCGGGAGTGTTTATCCGTCGCGTTTATCTCGACATAGTAAGTTTCGCCCATATCAAAAAAGCAGTTGAACGAAGCGCCATGGTTTTCGTTATTACCGATCGTCAAATTCCTGGCTTTGTCGTCTTCTACCTGAAATGAATTGAAGATAAAAGCCGAAGCTCGTCAGATTCTCGGGAAAGGTTGCAAAGCAAACGATGAATTTTTCTCACCTTGTACACGGCAGCGTGCCATTCTGTCATTTTTACAGGCGCCGAAGGTCTCGATGAACTGGTCTTTGTACATGTCATCGGTCCATGAACGACGAGCTCTACGATTGTGTTATCTGTCGCATTAACGACCGCAGGAATTTGAACTTCAATAAAATTTTCGATTTGTTTAACGGTCAGATTTGCTCCTTTTGCATAAGCAATGCTCCCTGGGACTGAAATCGAAATGTTTGACTCCTTGCTGAAAACATTACGCCGATTTACCGCGACGATGGAAACGACGTAGTCCGTCGATGTCAGAAGGTGTAATTCAGCGCTGTAATCCATCTGGTTTGTCTTAGCTTGATGCCGCTCAGAAAAGTTGTGGGTTTTATTCGTCTTCAGTTTCGTGTGCGTTTGATGAGCGTTGATTTGAAATTCCGTTATCTTTGTAAAAGTGAACGTCTGACGGGACCAATTCAACACCAATATACCGCGGCTCTGAAATTTCGATGTCAAATTCTTCGGTTGGCTGGGTTCTGAGGATAAGAAGACGATTCTTTTAGATATTTATTTTTCGGGAATATATCATAAATTTGATGATCGTGATTCAGTCAGCTAACCTTTATCGTAAATCTCCGATGTTATCGGGACAACGATTGCTTTTCCAGGTCGTTTCACTCCTCTGTTAATCGCGCTAATCTGAAAAACCAAACGTCAAGAAATTATCTCCAGATCACAGAGGACCGTGCTGTTAGCATATTGTAATTGTAACGGTGATCTGTTTATCGTTCACCTTCATATCGTAGGTCTTATTCGTTCTGACATCTTCCGGTATGTCAACATTTTTCAAGCACACATAGCTTTCCTTCAATTCGCACTTCACTACTTCCTCCGAAACCTTGAAATTTTTGCTTGAAGCCTCATCACTTCCTTGACTAACTGACACTTGGTACGATTCAAGTTCACCATTGGCTGGATTGGGCGGTATCCATTCTAGGGATACGGTATTCGTTTCAATATCGGCTTCGTATATTTTCAATTCTTTCACCGGAGGTGGTGCTGAAACGATCGAACTTATGGTCAGATTGATAGAGTATATTTCATACACTCCCGGATTGATACCTGAGCGATTAAACCTCGAGCTTTAGTATCAATTATTATGATTATTCAAATACTTACGAATTGCCGGTGTCCTCCACGTCAGCTCTTCGTAATTAGTTGAGTTTATGGCTTGATTCTTGTTTCTTATCACGTATAGACGCACCTTGTGCATTGTATAGGGAAAGAGGTTGCCGAATTCTTTAATCTTGAAGCTACTCCCTTTCGTCTCTTTCTCGATTACGAATTTCGTAACGGAGTCAATGATACTTTCAACGATTAATGCGGCATATTCCGTCGAGCCAGTAATTGTGGTGCAATCCGAAGGCTGATTCCAATAAAGAGTCTTATTACCGTTACCAAGTCTAAAGTCGCTGAACTTTGACTGGGGAATATCTGCACACATTGACACGCGTTAGTCGTTGAAAAAAGTGGCTGTTTTTTAAACTAACTAGAAGCTTAGTACTCACCCGTTTCAGACGTCTGGAATATCACTGTTTCCGGTTTCCCAGGTTCGCTGGTGTATGCGACAACTTTGGCCGTGTATTTCGCGTAGGGATGTAAGCCGGGGATTTTCAACTCCGTTTCGTTAACAATTTGTGACTTTATGATCAGCTCGTTGTCCCTGGCTCGAAGCCTCTCGCAAGCTATTAGCTTACCCTAAACATGAAAAAATGATATAACTCGCGCGAAGACGCGTTGATTGGTCGAAAAATGACAGCGAAATATCGTGGAAATAATTATGCGGACGTAATACCGTCAGCGAGACACTGTAGTTCCTGATCCACCCGTTCTGTTCCTGAGGAGGATTCCACTGAAGCGTGGTTTCATTCTCTGTTGTCGATGTTGCCTCCAAGTTTCGGACTTTCGAGGGTGCTGCGTTCGATAGGGAGGAAAATATTGGTCAATGACAACTCAAGTCATGGCGCATTCAATTTCTCGAATATTAAATACGCGGTTTGTATAGCCGTCACTGTTTCTCTCACCTGATTCTAGGGTGCGAAATTCCTTAGTGAACAATACCGTATTGGTTCTACTATCGGATATTGTTATGTTATATTTAGTGTAGGGCGTTAGTTCATAGTACGTGGCCGGAAAATCCGCACTCGAGTGAGTCTCCTTCAGCTCATTGTCCGATGAGCAAAATATACGTACCATAAAATCTGGCCCCTTGCTATTTATACATTCCTGAAAAAGCATATCAGTATGGGATAAATGTATCATAATAGCGTTTGGAGATACGATATCAAGCAAGAATTACCCTATGAATTGTTAAATCCACTTTGACTCTGGTCTTCTGTGGTGTAATTATGAAGTCTGGTTGCACTGGAAAGAAAAAAAGTTTAGAGCGTTGGCTAGATTTCGCGAATTAATCTGTTTTTCTAATAATTTTCATTATTTATATTCGTATCACTAATTTTACATTCATTTAACTCACTGTAGCAAGTTGTGTCAAATTTTGTCTCCGGACTAGTCACTGTTATGGTATTATCTGCCTGTTTTATTGTCACGATTGTATGTACCGTGAATTCCGTGTCCATCCGCAAATTTTGCATAAATGATTTATAATGAAAAGGTTTTCCTGGACCCTCCGCTTTCGCTGTGAAATTCATGGAGGGTTCAATTGACGCCTGAAAATATTGAACGATACCATTATATTATGTGAGAAAATCTAATGATATATGATTAGCTGATATTTATCAAAAATCTGAAATATAAATGACGAGATATTTCTTCATTTTTTCTACAGTTGGTACGCTTTTCAATTTTCTTTACTTCACTCACTACTTGAATCACGACATCAACGCTGGCATTTACGTCTGCTCCAAGCTCAACCTTCTGAGATACCATAGCCGTCGTATCAGTGATGTCGGTGATGTTGGGTTTTTCCAGTTCTGAAAGAATAATGGGCTGCTTTTAGCCACGTAAAGGGAAAAACCTCCCGCAATGAGTGAGCTGTGAAATTGTGTCACTAGACGCGGTGAACTGATACAAGTTTACCTGCATTGCAGAGAGGCGGTAGGAGCCTATTGTTCCAACAACCTGTTGCACAAAAGCCTGTTATTCTATCGCAGTCTCCTGTAGGGCAGCGTGGACATTTTTCATCGCAATTATATCCGTGACGGCCAGCAGTGCACTCTAGAAACAATATGTAACTAAAATCGTGCTTCAGAGTTAGGAGAAGAATCGTTCTACCCACCTTGGTCACAATTGCTCCCGCCGTATCCCCGATTGCAAGTACATCCCATCGAATTACAGAGCGAAGAATCTTTACCGAAACTTAGACACGGAGGTCCACACGACTCTATCAATTCGTCGATAAACTTTCGAGACTCTGGGGAAAAAGAAATTCTTGAAAAGGGTCGACAATTATGTCTTGAATTAAGGATGGTTGTACTCATGACTTCAAACTATACACTCACCGATTGTAGGGCTGACAATTTTAGACGTGGACCATGGATCGACTACGGTACTTCCGTTGTAAGATAATTTTTGACACCTTACATCTTTTTTGTTTGAGGACGAAGATATAGTTGATATTCTTCGCTGACCTGAAGGAAAATATCGCGGCTGGTTATTCCGTGGTTAGTGATAAAAATGACTGAATCATCTTTGACGTATAGGAGAATCGCGATTATACTTACCAGCCGGCTTACACAGACGAAGGTTGTCGATCGCCCACCGGCCCCCGCCTTCATCCCCAGTTAGAATAGCTTGGATTTCGAGTCTCAAATATTTTCCAATTTTTCGCTCATCGATTGTCATATTCTTGCTGAGTCTTCTCGATCGCCAAGTCAGCGTCCCGTTGTACGCAGACTTCTCGTCTCCAGAAATTTTCCCGATCTCAAATTCACGCTCGTCGCTATCTACCAGATTCACGTTCAGTTCACATTTCGGGCAAAGGCCAACCAGCAACTCGACGCAAAACTCTTCCTCGGGGAGATTAAACTCTTTGGTACGTAATACCGAGCCATTTTTTTCCGTCAGTAAATATTCGTCTGAAAATTACCGTCCAATGTGACGAATCGTTACGTGTCAAAACGCCATTTACAAATACCATAGTTACAACAAATGATCTTTTACTCACAAAAATGGAATCGAACACGCGACGTTCTGTCTAATCTAACTGATATATGAGATACATCAGGCCAGTCTTCAACTTGGCTTTGCAAAATAGTATTTTCCCCATTGCCGGTATCTCTGCTGAGCAGAATTACCTTCTCATCATTTTTCCATGTTAATCTGAACGTACGCCATTCGTTGGCATCGAGGGGAGGTCCATCTTTGTACTGTGAGTAAAACCCAAGGTTTAAATATACAGTAAATTTTCTTCGCGTCGTTACCGATAGATTAGCAATCCGTTCATTAGTTCAGAATCTTTACCAGACCTCTTCCAACTGTAGCTGCGAACACTTGTGCTCGTGTGGAGGCTTGTTGTCTGGAGGTGCCCCATGAGCACAGTATCTGATTGCAGACTTTTTGCCCCCCCATCCACCCATAATTATCCATAAGCACGGACCCTCCGTCTGATCTTTCTCTTTGCAGAGAAGAACGTGAACGTTTTGCGTCCCTCGGACAGAGAACACTGCATTTCCAGAAGACTTGCTCACCTCGCTCGAGTACTGATATTTCGAATAATCGATACCGTTATCAGAGGTGTACTCTTTGAAATCTGCAAGCCGCAATATTATTATCTGTCCGGTTTGTTAAATCGCGTATAAAATAATTATAATGGGAGCGATGTTGTGGCGTGGATAATTCATCTCTCCCACGTGACATCCGGTCTTTGATAATTCTACATAGTAGCTTGTTTGAAATTTGAAAGATGTTTATTTACTCGAGTGTATATCGCTTTAATATCGCAACTAACTGCTGAGAATATACAGAAGATTAAAACTGATCTCTTAATCGTTTTACCTTCCCATCGAAAGTCAAATACAGGAGCCATCGGTTTTTTAGCAGACTTGACAACTTTCCATTCGCTTTCAGATTCCCAACGGGTGTGGCATCGCTGCGAATTCAATATTGCACACTCGGAGACCTCATAATGCCACGGATTCATAGGCTGAAAATCTAAAGCGTAGGTTCGAAATTTTATCGAATCGCCGTGGTTCGCAAGGACACATAATTTACAATCGAACTAAACTTCATCTACCTCTATTCGCGTTATTCCAAATAAATGCAGAGTCGTCATCTTCGGAGATACAAGTCAGACGTTCCTCGGATTTCGGAGTGTTTGATGTCTCTCGTAGCACGAGGAGTTCGCCGAAACTCTGAGCGATTATTGTCGTTAAACAGAGCACAATTACGGTGATAAACGCACGGTGAAATCCCATTGTTAATGATCAATTTTCTTCCGTCAAGGATCGGGGTCCATTCTTCCTGTTCGATATCCGATGAAACTACAATCGGAAAAAGCCAAAAACTTGCGTCGTTTTTGTTTATTTTTTCCTTGTTATTTTTTTTTTTTTTTCTCCACGGAAAATTAAGTCACTTGAAAATTATTTTTATGATTATTTAGAGTACTAAAATCCGACACAATACCGACTACGAGATGGATAAACGACTAACATTCAACTGGTAATATGAAATATTAAACAATGTACTGCTCGCATCAGTTTCCGTCATACGACTTGCGATAAAAGATACCACGTCCTTTACGAATCTATTTTGCGACAAGCACTGCAGTCAGCCACCGGAGGCTGCGGCCGCTGTGCTGATATCAAGATCTGCGATTGTAGTTTCCCGATGTCATAATAAATCCGGAGTTTTTATATATAATATTCTTGCAATTATGATTTATTTGAAAGAAACTTTTTATTTTTCTGCAACACTGTGTGTCATTAATCGTATATATATATATATATATATTTAATCGTCATTATATAGACTCACGATCATTTCGTGTCATTTATATTATCTCTCAGTTGGTAAAATGATTTTCTTTCGGGTCAGTCTCATTAGTAGATCGTTAAAGTAGAACTTTTATTTTCGATAAATAAAATTATCCCGTTATAATACGTCTTAAGAAGACACACGTACTATATGTGGTTAATGATTTAACACAGAGTCATATTCTATTAAATAATGTGTATAATAAACGTAGGCATATACCTACATAAGTGAATTTCTTCTTCTCTCTGATGACATACAAGTCTCACAAGGCTGCAAATGAAATTGTTAAGATTCAATGATATTTATTATCGTCATAATAATGCGGTTACAATATTTCTTCACATTACAAATATATATTTACATTAATTACTAAACCCAATCAAATTAGGTATTATATATATATATATACATATATATATCGGTGTCAGTTAAGTTTGAAAAATTTCGAGTATTATGTACATGATTTTATAGATTATTTATTTGATATCGTAAATATCGTGATTCCTTCACGAATTCTAATCAAATCACTGTGATTCGTGAAAATAAGTACATAGATCTCCGCCTTGCCATCGTCTCATTCAATCTTGTCTCCAATCAAGTAAAATTCGCGTACGTCTCGAAACACTTGATGTAATCGATCGCTGCGTCGTACAAGTAGTCAAATTGCTTCTGCAAAGAAGAAAAAAAATGAACAAGCTTAGTTAATATTATCCAATAATTGATTCTTGGCACTTTTTGAATTTCATCATATTTTTATGAACGAAAAAAAAAGAGAGAGAGAGAAAAAAAACAATTTCAATCGATTTGAGTTCACGCCTTACCAATGATTGAACGAATTCTGGTCTGGATCGGCGAACGGCTCGAACAGCAGAAATTATGTCGCACTCTCTTTCGACGGACATACGTTCCAGTAGAAAACTTAAGGCTAGGTATAGGCCGCAAGCCGTGACACCGTCGCTAGAAGAAAAAAAAAAAAAAAGAAGAAAATTATTGCTAAGTCGCGTGTTTCTTATCTCGTATGAGTTTGATAAAAATTGAAAAATTTTACTCACTGACAAAGCACCAAAGTCGGGCTTTCTTTTCGTGAAATTTTTTCCGACTCTCTCCATTGCAAAATCAACGCTTCAGGAATCGGTGGTTCTTCATCAATCCCGTATCCCCATCCGTTGCAAGTGACAACGGTCACGGGTTGGGGCTTTGATTCTTCCTGAATAAGGAGAAAAATAGAATAAAAATTCGGATGATGAATTTCAAACGTATAAATGATTCTAAAAAAATTAAAAAATTAAAATTGAGGAAAATTTATGATAGCTGTATGATGTACCTTCGTTTTGTTGGTCAGCAGAAGTTTATCTATTGAAAAATGATCTTCTTTGATGACTATGGTCTTCCTCTCAACGTTGAGATAGGGGACAGGAACGAGGATAGATTCATCGGGCATGATGTCACAGAAAGTCTGTGAAACAAAGCGTTTATAGTATATATCTTTGCAAGGAAAAAAATACAATAAATAAATAAATAATAATAATAGAGGGAAAAAACTGACAAACTAAACGAATTTGAAATTAGATTTAAAAAAAAATATATATATTTACGGTATCCGATTTGTCAGGACGTTGCAATATCACGACAAGTTCTATCTTCCTCTCGTAAATCAACTTCCAAAATTCACCCAGTGTCGAGGCTGACGGTAGACAAGAAGCAAGATATTGATTCTTCATTTTAACACCGTCGACGCTCACAGCATTTATGAAATTATTCTCGCCGCCTGAAATTAGCATAATCGGACATTAATTGGATTGGGAATAATCGATCTCCACTCTATTTCACGAAGCAGCAAATCGGCCGATTTCCCACCTCCTCCTGTTGGCACGGATATTCCATTATTTGCCAGGTCTTCTGGAGTCGGACGTGTCGGTGCGGCCAGGGCGTGAAGCGCCCGGTCTTGCCACACGATCTCGTTCAGTCTAAGATTAAAGAGAATTTGCGTGAGATACGAAAACATTCTACGAAGTTTTTGACCAGAACCTTATCACTCGCCTTTGTATATCGGACGGCAGATGTTTCCGCAATTCCTTTATCCTTGATTCCAATTTGTTGTTGCACGGGATTTGAGTCGGCACGGGTACCATGCTTTCGACGATTGTTAAATGAGCGAGTAAATACTGCTGGGCGCTGTCCACCATGTTTGCGCGATTATTACGAATCCTTTCGGTCACGGCTAGCACGTCAATCATCTAGGATGATCCGGGAATAAATTTTGATCTTCTGCAATTAAGCGCGGGGTACGTAAAAAAAAAATTCTATACTCACCTTCTCCGCTGAGGCCTGTTTCAAACAAATATCGCATAATATGATCGTACCGCTTCGCCCGACTCCGGCACTGCAGTGAACAACTACAGGCCCGTTCTTCGACGGAGTGTCGTGTAATTTTTTCAAATATGATACCAGGGATTGGGTGTACGTCGGTATTCCATGATCTGGCCAGCCGGTGTAGTGGAGATGCGTGACCTGCGAGAGTCGAGACGAAAACGCGGCGAAGTTACGACTTAGCGGAAGTAGAATCCGGGATAAATTAGCCAGATTTTTTTTATGTAATTAAGATCGTACCTCGCGACAGACGTTTTTGCAAACTAGGTTAAAGTTTCGGAAAGTGTAATCAGCGAAGACCTCGTGGCTCATGTTCGTAATTAGTACGTCACCGTACTTTGCCTTACTTCCAACTTCTGGCCAGTACTGTTCACACTTTGTCTAAAAAAGAAAAATAGGGGAGGGCCTAGGTTTGTTCTATTTTTCTTCCCTTCTCATTGATAGAAATTCCTCACCTTTCCTCCCTCCTTGACATTTGCTAGCATGCAAATTACGTGGACGTTTTTCTCCCATATCATACGCCAGAAGTCTCTGACTGTTTGGGGTTTTGGTCCCTGAGTCGCGATGTAGGCTTGGTCATTCTTGTAACCCTGTAAACATATATCGCGTATATTTAGCGACACTTTTTCCATCGATGGTAATGATCTTTAAATCGACGATTGTATATTTTTACCTGAATGTAATTCGCGTTTATATAGTCGGAGTAAGGATCGTCACCATTTTTCGTAAGTATGACTCTGGTCTCGTCATCTGGTTAATTGATACATAAATTGGTAAAAAAAGTCTGTAGAAATTTCAGCGAAATTATGAAAATTATTACACATCATTACTCACATGGTATTAAATTTTTATATCTGTTTTTATCCGCATTTTCTGGCAACAGGCCATAATCGCACGGTTTCATCAAGCCTCTGGGAAATTTCTGAGAGGGAAGAAATAATTTGGGTTATTAATTCTTTGAATCAATTTCGTCATGTATTAATTTTAGAATTATCCTATACATGTATACCTGTGTGGGAATTACGTACCTGGTACTGCCAATCCAGCAAGCCACTGGCCAAGGCTTCCTTGACGTATTCTTCAAAGTCTTCGATTTCTACGGAGCTGGAGCTAGAATTGGATGGCACTACGTCGGGTGTGGTTTGCTGGACTGATAATCGGATCCTCGTGGAAGGTGGCGTTGAATTTCCCGGGGATATGGGAGGTGCAACAAGATCTATAGCGATCGTAGTTGAAATGCTGTTTTGTTTAGATATTTTCTGGAAAGCTCCTCTGCGTTTTCTGAAAATTTAAGCGGTATAATTTCAGCGGATTGATAGATCCGAAGCTTGCCAGACAAGCTCTGGTTCCAATAAAGTATAATACGAGAAAGCATACATAAACGTTTTCCCTCGACCATGTGAAATCTCGATCATGTTCTCTCAGTCTACATAGTCAATTGCATCAGCAAAGATTGAAGCAGCTTACCGTCGATAAACGAAGAAGAGGACAGACAGGCAAATTATTGTAATGACAAAAGCGGCAATTCCTAGCAATCCCCAATCCAAACTCTTGACTTCTGGTATAATTTGACCGTTGGAATCGATAGCGGGAAAAATGATGGGATCGGCACGGAGAAACGGCCCCGTAGCATTGGACCAACCGTCTATGATCTCGACCTTGATCTCGTAATTTGTTCCGTAATTGAGGAAACAGTCGGGCTCCATTTTATTGGCATCGATTGTCTGATTAATCGGTGCACTGTCCTCTACTACCTGAAACATAGAAAACGCAGACCTATTGACTAACGGATTTCTGTGGGAAGATAAGCCTTTCGATCAAACGGACTCACCGGAACCTCGAAAGCGCGCCATTCCTTCTCGATATTCTTCCCAGCGCACGTGAATGTCCCCTTCATAATAGTTTGGACGGAGGTTGTATCTGTCGCATTTACCACTCCAGGAATCCCAAGTTCAATCATCGTCCCGTTCTTTTTCACCTGTAGCTTTGATCCAGGTGTGAATATGACCTCGCTCGGCGTCCAAAAATCAATAGTCTCCGATTTGCCGTAAATTGGATTTACTGACACTATTTGAATTTGGTACCGAGTTGCGGTTAGAAGCGATAGCATGTGCATGTACTCTCTTTTCTCCTCCGCAATCGCCACATTTTCTATCGAGGTAGGGCGACTGGATAGAGGTTGCAGGTGCGTGTCCTTCCGCTGAATTTGGATTTCGAATTGCTCGATTTTCGCGTAAGGTAACAACGGATGAAGCCACGTTAAGCTCACCATACCGCGACCATTATTTTTCCATGTGACATTCCTCGGCGCACTGGGAGCTGGAGACAGGGTACGGTCGTTATATTGAATACCAGGCATATTCTTACCTACCAGGCCTTTTGCTTTGTGTCAGCTCGTAGTTTCATATTATTTATCGTCAATATTCTGTAGTTATAATCCCGTAACAGCGACGCTTCACTATTCGGATGATCGAGTTCGCTGTGATCCTATTCAGGACAATCTTAAGTTATTCCAGTCAGCTTACCTTGGTTGTAAAATTTTGTCATGAATTGAGTCCTCCATGTGTTTTTTGTCTCGCCACCCTTATCTCCGCGAATCTGCAAAACAAGTTCGAAGAATGATTTGTCAGCTCATATGGAAACTTGACTGGCAATAGTGTCCTGCATTGGTATTCGCATTATCTTTATATCAACTCAACGGTAATCAATTAAACAGCACCTGTATGTCATGGTACGTTGTGTCATGTAGATTGCTTAAATTAATACTTTGCGGGAGGTAATATTTTTTGAAGCACACGGAATCCTCCCACAAAGTACACTCCAGTCTGTCCGAAACTTTGTACATCTGTTTTCCATCCTCACTTGTATTGTTAATAATAACAGTCACGGTGTACTCATCGATATCACTATGCTCAGGTGGAATTGGTCTCAATCGTAAAGAGATTGAGTTGTTTTTAACGTCTGCTTCGTATATTTCTAATGTTGCGTTAGGCGCCACCGCTGAAAGGAGAAAACTTTTTACCTCACCAAAATTTGCTTACTCGTATGAAAATATTTCCGAATTTATCCGTCTCCGTAGATAAACACAGCGTGTGAGTAATCAGTAATTACTAATTATCATAGGGTATATTGGGAGATGATCCGCAAGACTAATAATTCAATGGACTCACCCACTGCTGTTGAAGCTAAGAACAATGTAATCGCTATGGAATATCCGCGAGGAAGCCCCATTTCTAACCGGTCAGTTTTTCTTGTACTTCCAAATCCGAACTATACTGTTCTCTGCTGTCGAACGCGATGTTTTCTACACTTGGATTCTTTGAACTACGACTCGTTTATCCCTGATCACATAATCATCCTCAATAACAGTGAAATTTTCGTTCTCGGATATTGAAATTCTATATCTGGCACCAACAACCATTGTAAAAAAGCGACTGACGGGGAAGTAGCAAAGGCTAAGCAGAAAAAGCTCGTATAATTCATTATCTGTCCAACGTTTTCCTCTGGTTTTGCGCAATGGTTTGACTCACGACAGGATCGTAACGCTATCGCCGCAATGTGCTGATATAAGAGTTTATACAATGAGCGTCGAGCTATGTTTAAATTATTCAGATGTTATGCTGTTGACGATTCTTATTAATATGCCCCTTTTATTTTACCCGCCGGAACTCGTTTATGATTTTCTTCTTCCAATCACAAACTTGCGAATTCTGTGAAAAAATAGCAATATCAGGTATATAGGTTTGTCATGCATAGGTAGGGATCGGGAATGAGAATTACTGAATAGCTGGGAATACAGTACAAAACAAGTTTGTATGTATATATAGAATTTTATTGATAATATAGAGTCCATTTGATATTCCATGAAATCGGTACTCAAACTCTGTACTCAATTATCAAGTAAAATTGGAATAAGTCCGGAAGCACTCGATGTAGTTCGCTGCTGCGTCGTACAAGTACTCGAAAGCCTCCTGAAAATGGGTAAGCATTTCGTATAGGTTAAGGCTCGTTGTTATTTTCGATTAAGTAACATTTTTTTATCTAATTTGGGAACGAAAAAACATTCCGAATTCCGTATTACCAAATCTCGAACGAATTCAGGTCTGAATCGTCGAATTGCACGAACAGCTGAAATAACTTCACAGTCTTTCTCCACAGTCATTCTTTCCAGCAGGAAACTTAGTGCTAAATATAGGCCGCATCCCGTTACTTCATCGCTAATTAATCAGAAAACAAATAGATATGAAAAAATTATTCAGACAAAAGCTGTGACGTTTTGATAAATAGAATTGCCTCGCGGTGAAGCGCAGGATATCTGCGGCTACTTGTTTCCTTAACAAACTACAAGACTGAATCTTTATAGTTATAATATGAAAAGTTATTTACCGACAAAACGCCAAGCTTAGCCCTTCCTTTCGCAGAATTTTCCCCTGATGCTCGCCAAAGCGAAACCAACGTCGCAGGATTTGGGGCTTTCCGCATCTGCCTTGTTCCGATCCGGCACATCTGAGCACAGTCACTAGCTGAGCTCTTCTTTCCTTTTGAATAATACGAAAAAGAGACGATCAAGTGAGCCTCGAGTTATGAAAAAGAAATGAACAAAAAATTCAATATAGCTTGCCACGTAGGGGAGAGCCCGGCTAAAAGTTACCTGGGTAAGTTGTTCAAATCAAAATAACTCTTAAATAATGAGATGGAAATATGGTTCAAGTGCGTCGCGAAACAGTGAACAGTACCGGTTGCTAATGAACAATTGCTAGCGGTATCGAATAACGTTGTTCGTATGTATGCGTATCTTATTTAAAGTTTAGTAAATATTTTTGTTAGTTATTTTTGGTCTATTTCATTCATTTTAAAAATTAGCCTCTGGTTTTTTTTTTTTTGTTTATTCAAAGATACATCGATTTTTCATTTTTTAAGGTTTAAATCAAATTTATTCTATAACCCAACCTTAAACTTATGTTTACATGAGAAAATGTCATTTGGGGTTAATTGTTATACTCTTTTTTTTTGGTTTACAACGAATAATAATAATTTTTTTTTTTTTTTGTGAATGCAGAATGCGGATTTATAATAGAAAAATAAATCGGAGTTCTATATCTCAAGACCTTTTATAAAAATCCACCGACCAGGTGTAAAAAAATGGCAAAAAATTAACAACTAATGCTGAGGAGTTCAATATTTGTCGTATGACATTAATTAGATTTATAAAAAAAAAATTAAATTGGGACAGAATACTATTGTAGGTTATAAAAAAAATGCGATTAGTTTTTAATCAAGAACAAGATGTGTGTGAAGTTAGCCCAGCACTTTATGAAAATAAAAAATCTAAAAATTGTACTCTGTTATGCTAATAAAGGGTGTGCTAAAAGAATTCGAAAAAAGTTGAAAAATCGAAGAAAATAATGTAGAAAATCGAAAAATTCAACACAGAGTTCGGATCATTCGGGATTTATTTATTTACCTATTATTAGGCTGTTGATTAATACATAATGATGAATATTTTACACTTTATGTACAAGCTATAGTTGAGCTTTAAAACATTAAATGATTTATTTTATTCTAATCTTAATAAAAATAACTAATCATCTATATGGCATTGTTGACTAGTTCTTGGATACGAATTTGGTTTTCATGATATTTATATGAGTGTTTTTTTTTACAAATCATACCTTTCATAGATCTCATAACTATACTTGCCCCATCCTGTTAACAACTTGTCCTAAGACGGGGCACGTTGTTACTTTCCGGCTTTAGGTATTGTAATAGTTATGATAAAAAGATCTTACGAAAAATAAGTCAAAAAACTGTATTAATATACACTTACATTATTAAAGTTACGACTATAATTCGATTTTATTCTTGCAATACTAATGCAAATGCCAAGTTCCATTGACGAATTTTGGAGTTGATTAAAAAAACGGAACCTTTAGCCCCGCTCTCCCCTACGGATCGTAGTTGAAATTCTGTTTCTTTTTAGATGTTTTCTGAAAGGCTCGTCTGCGATTTCTGGAAATAAAATGTTGTAATTTCAGCGGATTGATAGATCCGAAGCATGTTAAACAAGCTCTGGTTCCAATAAAGTATATCACGAGGAAGCATACATAGGCGTTTGCCCTCGACCATGTGAAATCTCGATCATGTTCTCTCAGTCTACATAGTCAATTGCATCAGCAAAGATTGAAGCAGCTTACCGTCGATAAACGAAGAAGAGGACAGCCAGGCAAATTATTGTAATGACGACAGCGGCAATTCCTAGCAATCCCCAATCCAAACTCTTGACTTCTGGCATGATTTGACCGCTGGAATCGTCAGCGGAAAAAGTGATGAGGTTGGCAGGGAGAAACGGCCTCGTATCATTGGACCAACCGTCTATGATCTCGACTTTGATTTCGTAATTTGTTCCGTGATTGAGGAAGCAGTCAGGCCCCGTGTTATTGGCATCGATTGTCTGATTAATCGGTACACTGTCCTTTACTACCTGAAACATAGAAAACGCAAATCTATTGGCTAACGGATTTCTGTGGGAAGATAAGCCTTTCGATCAAACGGACTCACCGGAACCTCGAGAGCGCGCCATTCCTTCTCGGTATTCTTCCCAGCGCACGTGAATGTCCCCTTCATAATAGTTTGGACGCAGGTTTTATCTGTCGCATTTACCACTCCAGGAATCCCAAGTTCAATCTTCGTCCCGTTCTGTTTCACCTCTAGCTTTGCTGGAGGTGTGAATATGATCTTGCTCCGTGTCCAAAAATCAATAGTCTCCGGTTCGCCGTAAATTGGATTTACTGACACTATTTGAATTTCATACCGAGTTGCGGTTAGAAGCGATAGCATGTGCGTGTACTCTCTTTTCTCCTCCGCAATCGCCACATTTTCCGTCGAGGTAGGGCGACTGGATAGAGGTTGCAGGTGCGTGTCCTTCCGCTGAATTTGGATTTCGAATCGCTCGATTTTCGCGTAAGGTAACAACGGATGAAGCCATGTTAAGCTCACCATACCGCGACCATTATCGTTCCATGTGAAATTCCTCGGCGCACTGGGAGCTGGAGACAGGGTACGGTCGTTATATTGAATACCAGGCATATTCTTACCTACCAGGCCTTTTGCATCGTGTCAGCTCGTAGTTTCGTATTATTTATCGTCAATATTCTGTACTTAATCCCGCAACAGCAACACTTTGCCATTCGGATGATCGGGTTCGCTGTGATCCTATTCAGGACAATCTTAAGTTATTTCGGTCAGCTTACCTTGTTTGTAAAATTTTGTCATGAATTGAGTCCTCCATGTGTTTTTTGTCTCGCCATCTTTATCTCCGCGAATCTGCAAAACAAGTTTGAAGAATGATTTGTCAGCTCATATGGAAACTTGACTGGCAACAGTGTCTTGCATTGGTATTCGCATTAACTTTATATCAACTCAACGGTAATCAATTAAACAGCACCTGTATGTGATGGTACGTTGTGTCACGTAGATTGCTTAACTTAATACTTTGCGGGAGGTAATATTTTTTGAAGCACACGGAATCCTCCCACAAAGTACACTCCAGTCCGCCCGAAACTTTGTACATCTGTTTTCTATCCTCACTTGTATTGTTAATAATAACAGACACGGTGTACTCATCGATATCACTATGCTCAGGTGGAATTGGTCTCAATCGTAGAGAGATTGAGTTGCTTTTGACGTCTGCTTCGTATATTTCTAATGTTGCGTTAGGCGACGCCGCTGAAAGGAGAAAACTTTTTACCTCACCGAAATTTGCTTACGCGTATGAAAATATTTCCGAATTTATCCGTCTCCTTGGATGAACACAGCGTGTGAGTAATCAGTAATTACTAATTATCATAAGGTATATTGGGAGATGATGCGCAAGACTAATAATTCAATGGACTCACCCAATGCTGTTGATGCTAACGATAAGAAAAATATAATCGCTATGGAATATCCGCGAGGAAGCCCCATTTCTAACCGGTCAGTTTTTCTTGTACTTCCAAATCCAAACTATACTGTTCTCTGCTGTTGAACGCGATGCTTTCTACACTTGGATTCTTTGAGCTACGACTCGTTTATCCCTGATCACATAATCAATGATTATGATTATTAATCATCCTCAATAACAGTGAAATTTTCGTTCGCGGATATTGAAACTCTACATCTGGCACCAAGAACCATCGTAAAAAAGCGACTGACGGGGAAGTATTAAATGCTAAGCAGAAACAGCTCGCATGATTTATCATCTGACGAAACGTTTTCCTGTGGTTTGACTCATGTCAGGGTCGCAACACTATCGCCACAATGTGCTGATATAAGAGTTTATACAATGAGCGTCGAGCTATGTTTAAATTATTCAGATGTTATGCTGTTGACGATTCTTATTAATATGCCCCTTTTATTTTACCCGCCGGAACTCGTTTATGATTTTCTTCTTCCAATCGCAAACTTGCGAATTCTGTGAAAAAATAGCAATATCAGGTATATAGGTTTGTCATGCATAGGTAGGGATCGGGAATGAGAATTACTGAATAGCTGGGAATACAGTACAAAACAAGTTTGTATGTATATATAGAAATTTATTGATAATATAGAGTCCATTTGATATTCCATGAAATCGGTACTCAAACTCTGTACTCAATTATCAGGTAAAATTTGCATAAGTCTGGAAGCACTCGATGTAGTTCACTGCTGCGTCGTACAAGTACTCGAAAGCCTCCTGAAAATGGGTAAGCATTTCGTATAGGTTAAGGCTCGTTGTTACTTTCGATTAAGTAACATTTTTTTATCTAAATTGGGAAGGAAAAAACATTCCGAATTCCGTATTACCAAATCTCGAACGAATTCAGGTCTGAATCGTCGAACCGCACGAACAGCTGAAATAACGTCACACTCTTTCTCCACAGCCATTCTTTCGAGCAGAAAACTGAGCGCTAAATATAGGCCGCATCCCGTCACTCCGTCGCTAATTAATCAGAAAACAAATAGATATGAAAAAATTATTCAGACAAAAGCTGTGACGTTTTGATAAATAGAATCGGCTCGCGGTGAAGCGCAGGATATCTGCGGCTACTTGTTTCCTTAACAAACTACAAGACTGAATTCTTATAGTTATAATATGAAAAGTTATTTACCGACAAAACACCAAGCTTAGTCCTTCCTTTCGCAGAATTTTCCCCGATGCTCGCCAAAGCGAAACCAACGTCGCAGGATTTGGCGGCTTTCCGCATCTGCCTTGTTCCCATCCGGCACATCTAAGCACAGTAACTAGCTGAGCTTTTCTTTCCTCCTGAATAAAATGAAAAAGAGACGATCAAGCCAGCCTTGAGCAATCAAAAAGAAATTAAAAAAAATTCAATACAGCTTGCAACGTACTCCTGATGTATCGGTCAACAAGAGTTGTTCCAACGTGAAATGCTCTTCCTCCTGAACGCTTTGTTTCGTTTCTACCAGTATATAAGGTACGGGAGCGAAAATCGGCTTGTTTGGTATGATGTCACAGCACGTCTATGAAAGACAATTTCAATTGCACTTATACACATAGAATTGATTTATTAATCGAGGGAAGGAGGTTCATCCAGATTTCATATACTCACGGTATCGTTAGGGTCAGCCTGTTGCAGTATTATAATTAATTCTACGTTCTGCTTGGCTATGACTACCCAGAACTTGGACCAAGTAGAATTTGAAGGCAGTTCGGACGCCAAGTATTGCTTTTTGGTCTTTACCCCATCGACGCTAACAGCACCAATGTAATTTTCCTCCGTATTATGCACCGAGTAACGTTCGAAGTAAATCACATCGGGACACACTGAAATTTGGACCAATCGTTTTGTCACTGATTTTAGAATTTCGTTCCGTCGAGCTTCCCGAATTTCGATCATTTTTGCTATACCTGAATCAAGCTGCGGAATTTTACTTCTAGTAAAATCTCCCGGCGTAGGATATTTCGACTCGACCAACGAGTAAAGTACCTTCTCTTGCCAAACTGTTGCGTCGAGTCTACAACAGAACCGAATTACTGCAAAATATCATCAAGTCCCTTTGCAAATTTTACCTTACAAATAAAGTTTAAGATCAAACTCCCATATCACCTTTCTATATCGAACGGCAACTGTTTTCTCAAACGTTTTATACCCGTCGGAAAATCCTCGTTACACGCTATTTGGGTAGTCATGTCTGTTAAACTTTCCATTATCAAAACGTGAGCGAGTATGTACTGTTGCGGACCGTCGATCATATTCGCACGATTTTCATACATCTGAGTAGTCACGGCTACCACATCGATAACCTGCGAACATGTTCAATTCGATTTCGAATTCCAAGCTGAAATCATTATCCTAGGCTCCCCTTATACCCGTATTTAATCTCTATCACCTTTTCCTCGGCCGCTTGGCGCAAGCAAATGTCACATAAAATGAGGGTCCCGGTCCTACCATCTCCGGTACTACAGTGAACAACTATAGGCCCGTTTCCGGTCGGTGTGTTCATCAGAGTTTTCAGAAACGTTACAAGGGATTGAGAATACGTCGGTATCCCGTGATCCGGCCATGCCGTATACTGGAGATGGGTGATCTGCGATAATTAGGGAAAACGTTTTATCGCGGGACGAATGAGTGGATTGTAACTGGCTATTGGGACTTTGTACCGTACCTTGCGCTTGTACTTTTGACAGCCGAGTCTGTACTTCCTTATGGTGTAATCGGCGAAGACTTTGAGATCTGTGACGAGGACACTCACCTCACCGTATTTCACTTTGATACCAACCTCCGGCCAGTACTGCTCACACTTTTTCTGAAACATAGCACACTCCGTGTTAGCGTAGTTTCATCGAGACTCGGCGCCTCTGGTCTTCTACCTTTCCGTCCTCCACTAAATTCGCCAGCATGCAAATAACGTAGACTTTCTCCTGCCAAACCATTCGCCAAAAATCGTTGATCGTGTTCGCCAGCGGTCCCTGCGTTGCGATGTAAGCCTTCTCGCCACGATGACCCTGAAAATCGTTAGCATCTTTCTATAGATCACTGTTGCTATTATTTCTATTCAATCGATTCAAGTTGTTTTTTTTTTTTTTTTTTTTTTTTACCACGATTCATGCTCTCACCTGGATATAGCTAGCGTTTATATAATCGGAGTCGGGATCGCCGGATATTTTTTGAAGTACAACCCGACTGTCGTCGTCTGTCGTGCATGGAAAATAAAAAATGGAATTCAAGCTTAGGGTGAGTGATGAAAATGTGGCGAAAAAAGTATCACGATATCAGGTACGTACAGGGTATTTGGTGCTTGTCTCTATTCTTCGGCATATTTTGAGGCAGCTTTCCATACTCACAAGGCTTATTTAGATCTCTCGGGAGCAACTGATGGGGTGAAAAATTAGCGTTCATTCATCATGTTTACTGGCTTTGGGCGATTTAGATAATAATCAACTCACCATGTACTGCGAAAGCAACAGCCCGCTGGAAGAAGCGTTCTTAGTGTACTCCGGGAAGTACTCGGCTCTTACAAGTCGAGAATCTGTCTCGAACGGCACAGCATATATTGGGCTTGAATCCCTATTTTCGTTCGCACGGGTAGAAGGTTTTGATTTCTTCAGAGTGAAAAGAGCGATCAAGTCGAGCGAACTTTCTGTACGTTTCCAAAACATGCAGGAGTTCCTATTCGCCCTCCTGGCCCTTTTCCATTTTCTAAAAAAAAAACCATCGCGAAGTGAATTTCAGGGAGAATTCGTTTCGTTTGCTAAAATTATTTGTCTTACTTTCGCCAGACCAATAACGCGAATAGAAATATCGCTAGAGCTGGTAAAGCCATGAACCACAATAGCGCTAGATTATAGTCGCTCAGACTGATCGATTTGGAAACGATTGTCGATAAGATACTGCCGTTCATGGACTTGACGACGATTTTTATCACGTATGTTTCTCCGTCGAGAAGAGAACAGTTCGACTTTTCCGACGTCTTGTTTCCGGTGATTATCCGATTTGTGTCAATCGTCAAATTCCTAGGTTCGATTTCGCTTGTCTAAAAGGAACCAGACGTTAATTCGAGTACAGAATATAATAATCTCTGGGATTAATCAGACTCACATTGTATCTGGCTACGATCAATTCGGTCTTGTTTATGACTGGCAATGACGTTCCTGACAATGAGGTGCAATTTGCAGATCCGTTTATGATGACGTTTACCACGGTATTCCGCGTCGCGTTAATTATGACAGGAACTTTCAGATCGATTAGACTCCCGTTTTTTTTTACGTCCAGTTTTTCATCGTTGATAAATCCGAATTCGTACGGGACTGAAATTTTTTTGTAAGCTACGTGGCTCTCAGATTTATTTCGATACTTTGATACGATGGAAATGTTGTACTTCGTTGAGGTTTCAAGAAATAACAGCTGGCTATACTCTTTGCGTCTTGGAGACGATTTGTAATTAATCGTGAACGGGATCTTTTCGTATTTCTTTTTCGATAGATTGGTCGTTAGGAATTTACAGGTGATGTAGAATTCCGTGATTTTTATGCGACTGAACGGGTGCTTCCATGTCAAATTCACGACTCCATGACCCTGATACTTTTCGGGCAAAATCTCTGGTTCAGCTGGCGCTGAAAACGAGAAGGATGTTTGTATGCCTCTATTTGATGAATCAACGAAGATTGTTTTAATATCACAGAGGATCATTTCGCCAAGAGAGAGAGAGAGAGAGAGAGAAAGAAAAACCAACATCTCTCGATTTACCTGCATTGTCAAAACGAATGTGTGTCAAGTTTCCGTCTTTTTCGACGCCCTTGTTTTTTGCATAAACCTGTAACCAAAATGATGATGACTTACTTTGCTTTTGAAACGTGTAAACATTAAAGTCACGAGCTATTCTCATCGGTTAATAACGATTTTTCAATCAATACCGTTATTGTAATGTTGGATGTAAGATTGACGAGAGAATTAATATCTTCGAAGCAGACGTAGCCTTCCCACAATTCACAAATGGTCGTTTCCTTCGAAACGTCGATAGTCCAATTTCCTTTCAATATTTTATTCTCATTAATTGATACGTAGTAGAACTTAATCTCACCGTTGGCAGGCTCTGGTGGTTCCCATCGTAGGGAAATGTTATTCGCGTCAAGATCGACGTCGTATAAAGATAAATTTCTCACAGGTGATGGTGCTGAAGCGAGAAAATTTGTTACGTTTAATAGAGTATTCGTACCTATATTTTTTGACGGGTCGTCATGAATCACCACGAATGTTTCGTTCACAACTGAATCGAAGTAAATCATAAATTTGCACAATTGCAGCAATCGAGTTCTCACCAGAAGGTGGTGTCGTCCAATTCTTCTCCTGGTAAAGATTATTGTTCACAGCTCCGGTATTGTCTCTTAATACGTAAGCACGCACGTTGTACAATGTGAAGGGAACCAGACCAAGCGAATACACATCCAAGTGATCATTTGAAGTTTTTTTTATAAGCACCGGACTCTCTGACGAATTGACTCTTGTGAAGACTAATCTCGTCCAATTTGTTGAACCGGTAATTTTAAGGCAATCCTTAGGCCTGCCCCATGTAAGACGTGTTTTATTGTTTATGAGCTTCAAGTTCCTGACAGATGAGGTCGGAATATCTGCACAGATTACCACAGATTAGTTGTCGATAGAATGATTACGCGCTTGTAAGCTCCTGCTGCTCACCCGCCTCGTTCGTCTGAAATTCGATCGATTCTTGCATCCCTGGCTCGGTGGTATGTGCAATCACGGATGCCGTGTATTTCGCATAGGGATTTAGGCCGCCGAAGGAAGCTGTCGTGTCATTCACTTCTGTTTTTATGACGTCTTGTTCAGGCGTCTGTTTCCCGAGATCTTGGCAAGCGAGTAGCGTGATCCTCTGAACATGGAGAAATATTATGACTAGTTTGTACGACGTGACTTTAACATCCTGACATTATTGGATTACTACATTCATGCCCGAGTATATTTATTGGCGAAACAAGTCCAGAATTCGGTAAAAAGTTGGAAAGAAATTGAGTAAACGGTACTTGGCGTAATATCTCTGTACTCGTGGTGCCTTGGGAGGGATAATGCTTCCGTATCAACTAAGTCAAACGTAATACCTTGATCGAAACACTGTAGTTGGCGATGATTCCATTCTTTTTTGAGGGAACCATCCATTTGAGAGTGACATTCGTATCGGATACGTATGTCCGGCGCAGATGACGGACTTTTCCAGGTGCTGGGATGAACAGAGAAAACAGCACTGGTCAATATTTGACGAAGCAAGTTTCGCCTCGAGTCACAAAACACATTCAATTTTCATCAGGTATACGTAAAGCATTGAAGGTTGCCCAAATTCCACTAGGCTTTAGTCCAGTGATGTACTTGATAATTAGCATGCTTTGTCACCCTGGTTTCTCCTACCTGATTGGAGGGTGCGAACTGTTCTGGTCCACAATGTGGCTATATCCGTGACCGTATAGACAGTCAGCTTATATTCGGTGTAAGGTTCTAGTTCTGTAAAGGGGTAGGGAAAATACGGGATAACGAATGAATGAGGAGACGTTTCAGTACTTTTCCTTTGAATTTCTGCGTAATATTCCCTGCCTGGAAGAACGGATGCAGCCACCTCGCACGCCTGGAACAACATAAAATCGATGGTGACTCATGTATGGGAAACATATTAGAAAGTATCGTACCAAGGATTACCTCTAAATCTCGCCGCGATTTCAGAACTAATTCGCTGGCCTTTGGTTCTACTTCGAAGCAGCGGTCTAAAACATAGTGAAGTTCGCTAAGCACAGACAAACTGACAAGGCAAGTTCTAAGTGCTCTCTCGCGAATAACATCCTCGGATAAAAGTAGTACTCATTTGTCGCTTGACTTACCCAAGGAAGTTACGAAACTAATTTCCTCGCTAGGTACTTCTTTTCCATCAATATTCGTAGATATGAATGTACGTCCGTGGTACATTGTTCCTGAACGTAACCCCGTAATATTTACTGTGTAAGTCAACCCCACGAATGACGTTCTAGTCAAGATGGACCCTGTATTAGCCCCCGCCTGCAAATGTCAGAAGTCAGATTACTTCATAGAAGAACTTTTTCTTATCAATTATTTAAGATTTGTATTCAGTGATATCCGTGTAAAATTTGAAGATTGTATTCGCATATCGACAAGTATGCATTGCTGAAGTAGATAGTTTCTTGATCTTCGTCTTTATTCCAGTATTACCGTAATAACGAATCGAAAGTTGCTGACGTATTCACGGAATTCAGGATTCACTTTCTGAAGTACTCTCGCCGCAGTATCACTGATGCCGTCAACGATAGGTTTGTCAAATTCTACAACGAAAAAGATTATCTCAACTCTTGGAAAGTTGCGTTTCGCAGAGTATGTGTGGACGATGAAATTATTCTTATAATTTGGGCATACAGCGAAAAGAGAGCACTGAGATCGAGATCAGGGCAAAGCAGGGAAAATAAAGATGTGTGATAAACAAAACGCGGAGAAATTCTAGCAGGCTTCGTTCATCTATTCCGAAGCAACCACGTACGCTTCATCACGCAATTTTGAATCGAGAAGTAACCTCATCTTACAATCATACTTGCTTGCCGCCACTAGCGAACAAAGAATTGCCCTATACGTTCATTCATCAAATTTATACTTCAGAATACGCTTTAAGGAGATTCTTTTTTGAAGTTGGTTCAAGCCGAGAATCAGTGATCCTCGTACAGTGCAGATTTTTCGCAAAATGTAATCGGGGAGGGAAGTTTGGATAGTTAATTCCAGTATACTTTTGCAGAGGGGTGGAAGGAGCACGTTCGTTTGACATTCTGAGGTGCAATGTCCATCCACTCTATTGCAGTATCCACGAAGGCAAGATCCACACGTCTTGTTACAATTGTATCCGTAAAAGCCTTGATTGCATTCTGTAATTATTGCGTGATTAAATTCGTGCTTCAGAATTTTACTTCAGAGTAGAATATATTCACCTGTCTGACAATCATTTCCGGTATATCCGCGATCGCAAGCGCATCCGGTTGGATTACAGATGGACCACTTTTTGCCGGAAATTGAAGACGAACTAGACGTTTCCGATTTGCGAATAAGTTTAGGCAATCCTGGAAGTAAACAAATTATTCTAGGTATATCTCGGAGCAGTAGCTCACGCAACAATTAACAAAAAAAATCTGAAATATAGTTCGATTAAATGCATTTGATGACGAACTGTATACTCACTGCTCGTGCCCTCGCCAATCATGCTTGTGGAAAGTGAATCAACGATAGCACCTTTGCTGTAGGATAATTTTTGGCACTTGACTTTCGGCCACAAGAAAGGTTTCACCTTCTCCTGATCAGTCGTTATAGTGGATTTTCTCAGACCACCTGAATGAAAATAACACAACTGTTTAACTCGAAGCTGGTAATAAAAATGGTGGGATAACTTTCGTTGTTGTAGGAAATTTCTGTAACGCTTACCGTGCAACTCGCACATACGAAAGTTATCGACTGCCCACTGACCCTCGCCTATATTGCCATCGAAAATAGTTTCGATTTTTAATCGTACAAGGTTCGGCATGGGGTTCTTTGATCTTGCGTCCAGAGTGATCCGTTTCCAGGCCAGCGGCACCCGGTCTGCAGAACTTTTGTCTCCAGAAATATCATTCCTCGCTATGTATTGGCCATTTCCGTCTACCAAATGAACGTACAGTCGACAATCGGGGCACAGACCGACCAGTAGCTCGACGCAGAAATCCTCGCTCCTCCCTGGATCAAATTGTCCCGTGACTAGCTCTGTGCCCTTCGTTTGCGTCCAGTAGTAGTCGTCTGAAACCAAGCGTCCGAACTCGTGACGACGATGTACGACACGCATAATCGCACACATATATCCACTGGTCGACGAGGGCATACTTACAGAAGTGGAATCGAACGCGTGATGATGGTTCGCTTCGGATAAATATGCGAGATACAGAATGCCACTGCTTCACTGTTCCTTCTAAAAACGGATCAACTTCGGTTTCTTTGAAAAGCTTGATCGTTTGCTTCTCACTCTTCCATTCGATCCTGAAGGTACGCCATTCGTATGCGTCGACGATTGGAGATTCGTGCTGTTAGTGAATGTACGAGTTAATGACGACAATCTAGATCTCCTAGAAACTTTACCCGGGTAAATCCGACTTTCGACGAATCTCGCATTAGTTTTATAGGCTAATTTGAATACCAGAGCACGGTCTACAAGCGTTGCACTAGCTCAATGAAATTCAGCGTCTTCAATTATGTCGTTTATACAATACCCAGGCATCGACTATATCTGTGCAGTTTCTGTTCGCCCCTGAGTCGTCGGACTTGGGTACTCCTCCGACGCAAGTCAGGATTTTAGATTCTCTGCCGTTCGAGCTCCCAATTCTGATCCAAAAACACCGACCTTTTGTCACGTCTTTCTCGTGGCATAGAAAAATGTCAAAGTCTCGCAACACCCGGGCAGAGAATACTACGGTTCCAGAATATTTCTCCATGTCTTGCAACTCCGGATCTGTCAGCTCCACTCCCCCATTTGTGAAGACGGACTCCCGAAAGCCTACAAGCCCCCAATAATCGTGAATTCAGTTCAATTATTCCTTTTTGATTGAGGATCGAGGATACTGTATCCCTGGGTTATGCGCGAGTCTATTTCATTTATAGTTTCTGTGAATCCCAAATTATGTATTGCGACACGGGGTCCACGTATTATTCGCAGTGACAGAAAGATATGAAAATTCGTTTTCATGACGTCACTGTTACTGTTTCAAGCGAGTGAAAACTTTCGTTTACCTTCCCATCGATAGTCGAGAACGGGACCCGTAGGTTTCTTCGCAGAGTTGACTAACTCCCACCGGAATGGCTTTTCCCAATAGGCTAGGCACTCCGTCGACTTCCAAATCGCACACTGGGAGTTGGTCTTCAGCCCTGGTTTCTTGGGCTCGAAATCTAAATATTCGGCCGAAATAAATCGAACTATTGCGGTTCAAACAGACACCTAATTCGGAAGCTGACAAACTATATACGGTCATCGTCCTATTCTATGCCAATCTATTTCACTCAGTATGTAACTTGCCAGTTGTCAATTCTCTACTCACCTGTGACGATATTCTCATTGTCTGACTGGTAATTGTAATTCCAAATTAATGCGGAATCATCGTCTTCAGAATAACAAGTCAGCATTCTCGTTGTTATACTGCGCCAATAACTCCATGTACTTGGATGCCGCAGCACAATAAGATCACCGGAACTTTGCACAAGTGTCAAAGTTAAGAAAAATACTATACAGGTGAAATACTTGCAAGACAGAGTCAGTTCCATGGCTTAAACCTTTATCCGTTTAAAATGGAATTTGATTCTCGAAGTTCAGCGTAAGGTCATCACACCTCGCGGATTACGTTATTTTTGAATTTACAAATTTTTCATAAAAACGAACGTTATTCCACTACACTAAGACATTACGCGATATTAACAACGACGATAACGATTCAGCAACTGCAACTTGACGACTAAACTAAGCCAAGAAAATATACGATTCCATTTTTTCCGGTTTTACTTTCGTAGTAACCGAAACCACATCCTACATGCGATGCGATGATTTTATGTTCGGCAGTTTTTAACGTCAGCTGACTGTAGTCGTGACTGGTTTTATAAATTTAACAATGTCGACTCATTTACAATTGCATTAGGTTCTAGATTTCAATACTGGTATTGGACCTCGTAACACAATTCTTTATAATGATAATTAATATATTTTTTCATGACAAAAATGCTTTTTCCGCATTACGAATGTGATTCACGCGATAAACCACAGTCAGAAACTTTCCTCGGCAGTACCTATTTAGATCTTACATTCTACTTGCATGAGCGATAAATTGATAAGTCAAATGCCAAATGTTACATGCGGATGAAATATTTGTAATGATTATATTTTAGGCGATTAAAAGTTCATCACTTGTTGCGTGAAAATTTGCCATTTTTCAAGCCGCCTAACACTTGTAAAAAAATATCATTTCACTCGAGAAAACGCGGTTTTGATTTCATCAAGAGGAAAATCCTATCCAATGTCATAATCTTTATTAAATACAGCCATGGAATTATTATCTTTATGGTCAAGATCTTGTACATTGAATTATTCGCACGTTAATTAACATGAAAATTTGAAAACAATCAACTTGATAATTAACTTACAATCGATAATAATTATTGTAAATATATATATATATATATAGGTATGTAAATGGATTTCTTGAGATAACTATAACATCATGAAAAATTTGCGTAAGTCTGAAAGCATTCGAAGAACTTCACTGCGGCATCGTACAAGTAGTCGAACTGTTTCTGTAAAAAGTAAAAATGTCAAATGTTTACAAAATTTCGGCTCAATTTATTTATTTATCGAAAAAGAAAAACAGCGACTCGATGTTTCTCTGAAAAATCGCACCAGTGATTGTACAAATTCTGTCCTGGATCGGCGGACTGCTCTTACGGCAGAGATCACGTCACACTCTCTCTCCACAGCCATCCTTTCCAGTAAAAAACTCAACGCTAAGTACAGACCGCAACCCGTCACGCCGTCGCTAAAACCACACGAAAATTAAATCCGTAGAAGGAAAAATAAACAGAAAATTATATATATATAAACTGAAAATTATGTTTAAACGCTTTTAAACAGCTGGGAGAATTACTTACTGACAAAGCACCAAGGTCGGAGCTTTTTTTCGCGAAATTTTTTCGGAAGCTATCCAAAGCGAAACTAACGCTTCAGGAGTCGGTGGTTGTCCGTCTTTTCCACTAACCCATCCCGTGCATTTGAGAACAGTTACGGGTTGCTGTCTAGTTCTTCCCTGAAAGAATCGATGAATAAATGAATAAGAAAAAGAGAAGATAATTTTTCGATCAAGTACTTTTTTACGTACCGATTTATCCGTCATCAAAAGTCTCTGAGTTGTGAAATGCTCTCCTTCCTCGACGCCTGATTTAGCTTCTACTTGTATATAGGGTACGGGCACGAGGATCGAATCACTGGCCATTATTTCACAACACGTCTGTCGGAGAGCGTGGAAATGAATGAAAAAATTCAAAAGTCGATTAATATCGTCGAAATACGATCGCATCTTGGCCACGGTTTGTCTGTTTACTCACGGGATCGTTAGGGCTAGGAATTTGCAGTATCAGTACTAATTCTATCCTCTTCTCTGATATTAATCTCCAGTATTCAGACAGGGTTAACGACGACGGAAGCTGTGACTCCAGGTACTGTTTTTTCATCTTTACCCCATCGACGCTCACGGCGTTGATGTAATTACTCTCGCTGTCGAATGTAGAATATCTACTGTATTCGGCGATAACGGGAGTCGCTAAAATTCACAAACGTTTAAACGCGATTACTCGATAAGTAATTTCATGTCGGATCCCTTGATCCAAGGAACTCGATCTAATACACGGAGATTCTCACCCACCTGGAAGAAATTCTGAATCTCCACCTTTCCCCGCGCTGTGTAAAACGGAACGTTTCGTCACCGCCATCGAGTGCAACGCTCGGTCCTGCCACACACTGTCTCTCAGCCTGTTGGACAATTATATCATCGTCAAATTTGTCGAAATTTTTTTGTATCAAAAACCAATACGACTATGGGCCTGAATACTCGCCTTTGCATATCGGCTGGCAATTGTTTTCTCAATTCCTTTATCTTCTTCTGCAAGCTGTGGTTGCATGGTGCTTGCGTTTCCTCGTAGACCATGCTTTCCGCGATGGCCAGATGAGCTAACATGTACTGCTGTACCGAGTTCACCATGTCTACACGATCCTCACGCATTCTCGCGATCACAGACGGCACGTCGATAATCTATAAAATGACGAGTAAAACCACGTCGAGATTCCGCAAGATGTATGAACGAATACTAACCTTCTCGCTAACAGCTTGTCGAAGACAAATCTCGCACAGTATTATCGTCCCGGTTCGCCCGATTCCGGCACTACAATGAACGACAATTGGCCGGTTTCTGGTCGGTGTTGCCAAAAGTTTCTTCAGGTATGCTACCAGCGATTGGGAATACATGGGTACTCCATGATCCGGCCATCCTGTGTAATGGAGATGGATGACCTGCATAGAGATTGAAACACTGAGTGGAGGCTCGAGACAATTATGCTTTTCATTTTTCTCGACTTTACCTTACGGTCTTTATCTTCGTGGCTGAGGTTGAAGGTTCTGATAGTATAATCGGCGAAAACTTCGTGGTCGGTGTTCGAGACGAGAAGATCGCCGTAGTTCATCTCAGTTCCAACCGCTGGCCAGTATTGTTCACACTTTTTCTGAAACATTAAATTCTTTTTTCATTCAGTGAACTTACGTTTATCTCAGAATCAGCCTGATTCGTTGTACGGTATCGGCACCTTTCCATCCTCGGTGACGTTTGTCAGCATGCAAATTACGTGCACTTTTTCTTGCCATATCATTCGCCAGAAATCATTCACTGTGTGCGGCATTGGTCCTTGAGTTGCGATGTAAGCCTTGTCCTTTTTGTATCCCTAAAACGTAAGTCACATTATCCGTAGTAATTCAAGATTTGAATCAAACTTGAATCCTTTTACCTTAATGTAACTGGCGTTTATATAGTCAGAGTAAGGATCTCCAGGAATCTTCTTCAAGATTACTCGGGTGTCGTCATCTGGCGAGTTAATTAACACAGAATTAATTAAACATATTCATGTCAGAGATCGAAGTTGATAGTAGATCTGGTTAAGCTAGATGAGATAGAGAAGTGAGTTTGATAAGATATTAGAATGCTTGAAAAAATGGTCGTTGATGTTACATACATGGTACGAGATTCTTGTATCTATTTTTGAGAATATTTTCCGCCAGTTTTCCATACTCGCATGTCTTGGTGAGGCCACTCGACAACGCCTGATATAAATAAGATATAATCGCGTTGCAGATTCTGTTCTCGTTTTTTGATATTTCATATTTTTAACACAAAAATTTTATACCTCGTACTGCGAACCGAGCAGCCCACTTGCTATAGCTTCTCTCGTATACTCTTCGAACTCTGTAACTTCCACGAATTGGGAATGTGGATTGTACGGCACTACGTCAGGCGTCGAGTGCCGTATTGAGATTTGATCTTCTCTTGCTTTGGGTAAACTTGTTGAAGTATGAATAGTCTGTTCAGCTATCGATCGTCCAGTATTGGTTACCGTTGACGATAATGGAACAACATCCTCGACTCTGTTTCGTGACTTTCTGTGTTTCCTGAAGAATCAATCAGTTTTCAAAATATGATGAAGAATATCAGTTTTATTTGGATTATTTTCTCTCACCGGTACCACATGAATACTATTATCACGAACGCTGCTATAATTGGAAAAATAATCAGCCAGATTAGATTCTGCTCATCTTCCGTCAGAGTAATCGTCAACGGCTGGGACATGGCCCATACATGGCTAAACTCGTCTGTGACATTGGCCTGGATCACGTAAGTTCCTCCGATTCTAAGGGAACAGTTCGAAGCGACATCTCCGTTTTGGTTACAGTCGATCGTCAGGTACTTAGATTGGTCGTTTTCTACCTGGAAAAAAGTGGACGTCGATGTTGCGAGAAGGCAAACAGACGAGCAGAGAGAGAGAGATGTGCATGGGGAAAAAGTTGACTCACTCTGTACTCGGCGGCGAGCCATTCCGTCATGTTGGCGAACGACGACGAATCCCGCGACTGATTCGACGCGGACGCCGCAAGCTCCTTTATCACAATACGTACCTTGGTGTCTAATGTCGCGTTTATAATTTCGGGAACTTCAAGTCTGATGGAAGTTTTGCTGGACGTTGCCTGTAGTCTTTTTCCGTTTGCAAAGGCGACGTCTCCTTTCAACGAAATCGGAAGTTTTGATTCCGCGCTGCTGACATTGTGCTGACTTACCGCCACTACGCCAATTTCGTATTTCGTCGAGGGCCAAAGGTGTAGTTCATAGTTGTAATATTCTGTTCCCTCTTTCCTCGTTATGGGATAATCGATTTCCATCGCAATTGGAAGAGTTGGAAGGGCCAGTAGATTGGACTCGTTGGATCTCACGTTAATACGGAATTGCTTGATACTTGTTTCATTGAAGAACGAATATCTCCACCCGAAATCGAGGATCCCGTGGTCTTTGTCGAACGATCTTAAAATCTGGGGCTTCTTGGGTACTGAGGGCAATCGTACCTTTTAGATTGTCTCCCTTCTTATCACTACTTTTTATTCTATGCGTAATCTTATCACAAGTCTAACATTCTACAAGATTTTTCTAATCAATTTAATGACTGGAAATATTCAAGTTCAATTTAAATCGAAGCTTCCATTCAAAACTCTTCGGCTCTAGAACTACGGATTTTCTCACCTGATCTAAGAGTTCGAAACTTCGCGACCCAAGGCGTCATACCGCTCGCCGCAATTTTTATTACATATTCCGTGTCAGGTGATAGCTGCGAGCAGATCGCGGGAAACTCCAAAATATGACGATTGCATTTCTGCGTTTTCACTGCTGCATCGGACAATGCGAAGGGATAAGTGTAGGCTGCATAATCTCCGCATGTCTGATACAGATTCGAGTTTGATATAAACTTATGCCTCTAAGATTCGGAAGTATTTGAACATGAGGGAGAATCACCTTGTCGCGCGGAAGCATCGTCACTGTCACATTTTCCTCCCCTGGAAAAATCTCGAATCGATGTTTCCCTGAATCAGACAAAGTTGAAAGATAATAAATGTCATCGTCCGAATGATACTTTCAGTCTCAAGTAATACTCGTTTTTCGAGTAATCTTACCCTTGCAAGTAGTCGTGAAATATATATCCGAGCTGATCCCTTCTTCGGTCAATAATCCTACTGGTCGACGTACAACTGTATGGACTTTATATCCCGTATTCGATTTCAGACCCGATATAACTTCTTTGTACGTTGTCTGCGATCTGGTAGGCGATGGACGTTTTATATGAGGCCTTGTTCTGGCTCCTATCTCCTGCAAATACTCAACGTATTGATTAACGTCCGATTATAACTCTCGCTACGAATTATCAAAAACATATTATTTGCCAGTGTTTCTTTAAATGCCAATGAAAATATCGAGCGATATTTATTAGACAGGGAATCTAGTCAACGAGACCCATTTACTATGAAGAGTTACTCTCAATCTATCCGCTTTTATATCTGTGATCCCAATTAATTCCACTTCATGTGGTCATCGTATTCATTTAATAAAATGGGGCAATACCACGCAACGTCTGTATAGCAAAGGGATCTTTGTTACTGCTTTTTACCCGATTTTGTGTTACCGTTATGTTAAAAGTGACATTGGTAGCTATATCTGTTCCGGCTTCCAATTTATGAATTAGTGTTGCAGTAGTATCATTGACGTCCGTGACAGTTGGTTCTGCGACTATAAATTCTGAAACAGGAAAATCTAAATACGATATACGAAGCAGCTAAAACCAAAATGGTGAATTATCAATGTTAAGTAGTTTGAGATTATTGAAGTTTCATTCTACCAAGCCCAAATTGCCCAAATCTTAGTATTCAGAATTGAAAATTGAACTGAAATTAAGACTCAATGCGGGACACTTAAATATATAGTTTCAGTCTACCTGTTTTGCAATATGGTAGCGAGAATCTGGCGGATTTGCACCCGTTACGACAATATCCACTCTCTTTGTCGCAGACCTTGTCATTGCACGATTCACACTCTTCATTGCAATTATACCCGTAAAATCCGCCAAAGCATGCTGCAAATATCACGGCATTATACGCGTAGGTATTCAAGAATTTGAGTGGAATTGTGACCTACTCACGTTCGTCACAGTCACCTCCCTGATATCCTCGATCACAACCGCAGCCGGTTTGGTCGCAGATGAACCACTTTCTGAAGGATTGCGACGGTGTTTTCCACCCATGAAGAAGTTCTTGTAATTCTGGTAGAGACAATAATTTTCTTCGAATTTATTCATTGACCAAAAAATCTTCCGTCAAGGAAATCAGGTCGTAAATTGTATACTCACGGGTTGTATTGCCGTATTTTTCAGACGAAAATGCATCGACTAAAGCGCTTCCAGTGTGAGATAATTTTTGACACTTTGCCAGAAGCCAAGGAGGTTTATATTGACTATCATCCTTCCGCTCAATAGTTAGAGTAGATTCTCTCATTCCGCCTGAGGATAAATAATTCCTTTGTAGTTTGAAGCTTGATATGAAAATGACGGGGAATAACGTGTGATATAATATATCGAAAGACTTTCATACGTACGATCACTTGATTCGTAGCTACGGAAGCTATCGACTGCCCAGTAACCCTTTCCATCCCCGTTATTGAGTATAGTCGAAATGACTAATTTTGCAGAATTTAAATTGACAATTTCTGAATTCACGTCTAGTTCGACAGATTGCCAGGGCAGCAATTCGTTGATCATAGAAATGTTGTCTCTGTGAATATTCCACGTCTGAATTTCATGATTCTCTTCATTCACAAGAGTTATCTTCAGTTCACATTCGCGGCAAAGGCCGACTAACAGCTTCAACTTCACGATCTTGTGCTGCGCTCCAAATATCCCCGTGCGGAGTTCTGCGCCTTCTTGTTCAGTCAGAAAATATTCATCTATAAAAAATCGTAAAAAATCATACCGGGAAATTTGTTTAGATTTTCACGGATGCGTATTCTCTCTATGGACGAACAATGTTACGCTTACAGAAGTGGAATCGGATGCGTGACGGTTTTCCACCTCTTACGAATATGTGAGGTACGTTTACCCACGTAGACATGGTTCCTTTCAAGAATGGCTCGTTATCATCGTTCTCGAAAACCTCGATTGTCCTCTTCGCACTGTCCCATTTGATTATGAACGTACGCCACTCATACGCGTCTAGGTAATTTGAATCTGCTTGCTGTAAATAATTGTAAAGTATAGTTGAAGTTTGAACTATTTTCACGAATTTAATTATCTCTTTACGCCTTGAAAATACCTTGATTTCCACTAAGTCTTCGCAACTTCCACGCTTATGAGTTTGCTGGGGTGGAGGCGCTCCATCGGCACATGACCTGATTGCAAATTGCTGATCTGACCATACCCCAAGCATGATCCAAATGCAGAGTCCTTTAGATGGTTCTTTATTTTCGCATAGAAAAACGAAAATACCTTTTGATCCGCGTACAGAAAACACTGCAGTGCCAGAAGACTCATCCACCTTATCCACGAACAGATAATCTTGCATCTCTATCTCCTCGTCGAAAACGAACTCCTTGAAGCCTATAAGCCCACAAAATAATCGTCTCTCTCGATTATCAATTCATTTACAAAGTATAGCAGTGACGACACTACCCATGCGTCAAATTGCCAAGGCGGCCCTATCTTAAGTCGGGGCCTTGAAGGGCTTAAACGTGGATGCCCTATCATGAATTGCCATAACACCGCCAGGTTAGGCCCCGACAGGGCAATGCTAAGGTCGCCAGGCTTATTTTAAATATGGCTGACCTAACGCAACCCGTTGAGGACCTAGTCGGGCTTCGATCGGATAACCTCTATTTAAAGAAGTTGGTATAATTACAACAGAACCAAGACGGGCCTCAATAGGGCCCGCCCTAATTATTCCAAACATGGTACTGTCGAGGCAGCCCTTTGAGGACCTAGTCGGGCTTTACTCGGGCAGCCCACATTAAAAGAAATTACACATTAATAGTCTAGCACATGAAGTTGGCGGTGCTATGAGGTGCGGAAAACAAAACAGCATCTAGCAGACAAATGTCGCATGTATGACAAGATATGTAGCTTCATATTGTATTATTCGTTCCTGTTTTCCGTGTTACCAGTCTCGTGCCTTGTTCCAGGAATCCGAGTGTTTTTTTTATTGAAGGTGCAGTTAATTTCCGAAAAATTTTGCAGCACTAAATTCCATCGCCGAATCGGATGTAACCATATAGTCCGTATTCGAGGTTAACAAGCCTGATTTTATTCTATCTGTGATACGTATTGATAAGTAAGTCGCGTATTCACGTTTAAATATCTTTTTGTTAAATTTTCTTTCGTTATTTCTTCAAACATATATAAAATCTTGATCTATCGTTGAGGATTTTTGTAAATCATATATCAACCAAATATTATAATTAAAATATTGTATCATCTAAGAAATTAATAAAACCGTTAATTACAGAAATTATCTGATATTTTTCACCATTTCTGTTATTTTTCCTCACATATAATATGTTCCAATAAATGTGAGCAAAAAAAATTGGGCTGCTCTTTCTCATCGAGCTCGAGTCCCTGCACGGGCGCGATTCAATTTTTATGCTTGGGCCCCGAAAAGGCTTGCTCATGGCAATGTTATGGCTACGCTTGGGCTCTGCTGGGGCTAGCTCATCGCGAAACTACGTTTATATTTAGGCCCTGATAAGGCTTGACCATGGGGATGTCGTGGATTCGACATGGCGGGCATGAGGCGGTTGCAAAGGCCCTAAGTTGGCAACCTTCTGAGGCCCTTGTCGAAAAAGCGTGACCGCCCTTTTAGGGGCCCGATTGGGCTTCGAGACTATTAGGGCCCTAAGTAAATTTGGGAAAACCGATCGGGGCCCAGTCGCAGCCTCAAGCAAATTGACGCACGGGTATATCCTGGATAAGACGGAACTGGTTTCCGATCTTGGTTTACCTTCCCATCGAAAGTCGAAGACAGGAGCCATTGGTTTGACGGTGGAGTTTACTGCCTCCCATCCACCAAGCTTCTTCTCCCAATGGCTGATGCATTTATCTAAGTTCCATACTGCACACCCTGTGATGCGCTTCCGCGATGGGTTTTTGGGCTGGAAATCTGAAATTAGTGTCCAGAATCACTCGAACGGTTATAAATTTCAATGAATTCGCAATTAATCTCATTAAAGCATTCATGATTCTTGTTAGAATTCGTGTGATTAATATGTGGTCATTTAACAGTTAGTTTGCGAATAATCACACTAGTTTTTGCACTGTGATAGAGATTCTAAACTTCTTTTGATTTTTCCACTCACTAGTCAAACTATTCTTTTCGCTGTTGAGTCCGTTCTTGTTGGGATTGTAATTCCAAACCAAAGCGGAATCGTCGTTTTCGGCTAGGCAAGTCAACTTCCTCTGATAATTATCGTTTATCTCAGGTTGCCGGAGTACAATGAGCTCTCCAGAACTCATCGCCAATATAGACACGAGATAAAATGCGATCGCGGTGAAAATTGTCAAATAGAACTCCATTTTTATCGTACGAATTTTCATCATCTAAACTCCGATGTCATTATTGCTTCTTGTTCCCTCTTCGCAGGTAAAAACTACCTATTCTATTCTAATATTTTCTAAACCACGTTTACTCGTCCGGTCTCCGTCGTTGGTCAAAAATTCACTTCTAAATCCAGCGCACGCCGCAAGATTCGAAAATTCTTACGCGACATCAACTACGAGGCTAAAAGGCGAATGGTATTCCGTAAGTAAATCATTGAATAAAAGACACTTCTCGTCAGTGTGCGGGATTTAATTTCTGGTTTTTCCACTTCCACTAACCGACGCCACATCCTTTTCAAGTGGTTTTATTTTATCGTCAGTTCCAAACGAAATACCACCGTCATCCTGGCTTACTGATATGAGTCAAGCCGTTCATCCGTTCCGCGATGTTACGATATCTGTGATCCATTTCTGAATCTAGATTTTTACTATATCTGCAAATTAACTTAGAATATCTTCGTGGCTTATCAATTCATCGATAAGCATTTGATTCTTCCCGAGTTAAATTTTCCAAGCTTACTATACGTTATTCTTATTTTTCGATATAATATTTTATATTACCGTATTATGTTTGAATTTGGTGTAGTTATAAAATACGATAAACGTCAGGATATGAGCGCGGAAAGTCTGGTCTAATCAGAACTGTGAATCTACATATGTTTCAGTACTCTGTGATATTATCTTTTATCATTTTTCCTGCTTTGATAATATTTGATGAACGCATTCCTCTGATGAAACGGGCATAGCTTTCGTTATTCGCAAAGAAATTATGGGCGAAATAATAGTCAAACTGTTGGAAGGATTTTTTATAGACTTCAAGGATTTTTTGGGGTCATTATTTTATTCTTTATATGGCTTATTTCGTAAAGTAGTAATACTCCATATTATTTAATTAATACTCAAACATATAAACGGATTTCTCATTTCCAAATTCCAATCATCAAGGCTTGCGAAATCTAAGTGAGATTCATTCGGATACTCTTTCGCTATAATGAATCAAGAGAAATTTGCGTAGATCTCAAAGCACTTGACGTAGTTCACTGCGGCGTCGTACAAGTACTCGAATTCCTCCTGTAAATGGAAAAAGGACGTGTTCTAATCAGTAATTCAACCTCGATTAATATCTCTTCTTCATATTTTAATTTCGACTAAATTAGGCGTGTCTTACAATGAAAATTCGAAATAACTAAAACCAACAGAAGATTTACCAATGATTGAACGAATTCTGGTCTCGATCTGCGAACTGCTCTGACGGCAGAAATCACGTCGCATTCTCTCTCCACGGCTATTCGTTCCAGCAGAAAACTCAACGCCAAGTACAGACCGCAGCCCGAAACTCCATCCCTGTAATAAAAAAAAAAAAAAAGGTGGAAATTAATACCAGGGTCGATGGGATTGAAAAAAATAATAATTAGAAATTAAATTTTACTGTTTTTTGAAAACTAAAAATTTCGTGTCAACGTCCAACGTCTACTGGCAGAATCACTCACCGACATAATACTAGGGTCAGACCTTCCTTTCGCGAAATTTTCTCCGTGGCTCGCCAAAGCGAAACTAATGCTTCTGGAGTCGGTGGTTTACCGCGTTCGCCTTGTCCCCATCCGGTACATGTAATCACAGTTACAGGCTGCAGTAGCGATTCCGCCTAAATAACAATCGGAAATAATTGTGTCTGTGGATTAATTGAATCTCGAATTCATCTGCGTCGAAAAAGGTTAAACTCGTTCGTTTCGCGTACCATCGACGTGTCGGTCAGCAGCAACTTGTCCGTCGTGAAATGTTCTTCCTTTTCAGGAATCGCCTTCCTTTCTATTTGTATCTTTGGCGCAGGTCTGATTGATTCATTAGGAACGATCTGACAGGATGTCTGAAAAAATAATAATTGGATTTTACCACGCGTGCATAAAGAAGGATTTCCGAACTATAAGCGAATATTTCAGCAAGATTTTAACTCACGGGATCTTTCGGATCAGGGGATTGCAATATCACGATCAATTCTATACTATTTTCGGCAATCAATTTCCAAAAATTGGATAAGTCGAGGCTCGAAGGTAGCCGGGATGCAAGATATTGATTCTTCATCTTGACCCCATCGACGGTCACAGCGTCGGTGGAATTATTCACACTCAGGAACTTCGCAGACAGTTTTGAACGAGCCACGACTGGACTGGCTAAAATATATCAAATTTATTCATAAGTTGAAAAATTTCGCACCTCAACTCTCGATTAACAAAAACACGCTTCCCCACCTGGAATTACACCCGAAATTCTGCTCGTCCTTGCCTCTCCTTTATTCGGACAATTCGGCGTTTCCAAAAGGTGCAGTGCTCTGTCCTGCCACACAGTATCGTTCAGCCTATCGGAGTTAAAAATTTACGATTAAGTGTCCCACGATTGAAATTTCGATTATACAGTTGCACAGTGTCTTTGCTCGCCTTTGTATGTCGGAAGGCAGCCGTTTCTTCAGTTGTATTATCTTTTTAGGCATCGAGTTGGTGCAAGGTATCTGCGTCTGATCGACCACCATGCTTTCCACGATTGCCAAATGAGCTAGTAAGTACTGCTGTGCGTTGTCGATCATGTTTGGTCGGTCCTGACGCATCCTTACAATCACGGCTGGCACGTCTATGATCTAAACACAGGATGAAAATTGATTAATTTCGTCGAGGTTTCTTCCTTCCATATCCTTCCTCACTCACTCTTTCCGCGACTGCTTCTCGCAAGCAAATATCGCACAGTATGATCGTTCCTGTCCGTCCGACTCCGGCGCTACAGTGAACAACGACGGGTCCACTTCCAGCCGGCGTTGCGAGGAGCTTTTTTAGATATGCTACCAGAGATTGAGTGTACATTGGCACCCCGTGATCCGGCCATCCCGTATAGTGGAGATGCGTGACCTGCGAAGATCGGAGAACAGAGGGAAATAAATCGGGGAGTTTTATCCGGAGGAATGTTTAGTTACCCTGAAGCACGTACCACGCGAGTTTCCTTTCCACAATTAAGTGTAAAGTTCCTGAAAGTATAGTCTGCAAAGACGAGGTGGCTTCTGTTTGATATGGTGATATTTCCGTGTGTTACTTCAGTCCCTATCTCTGGCCAGTATTGCTCACATTTTCTCTGAAACACATCAAACCTTGTGTTAGTTGGTTTTTTATCGGACTCGGCATGAACGAGATTCTCACCTTTCCACCTTCTACTACATTCGCCAGCATGCATATCACCTCGACATTTTCCTGCCAAATCATCCTCCAGAAATCTTCGACCGTTTTTGACTTCGGTCCCTGAGTCGCTATGTAACCTCGTTTCTTGCGATATCCCTAAAACACGCGTTCAGATTTATTGCGATGATTAAACGACGTTCTATCGTAATCGAAGGACCGCATTATCTCACCTGAATATAACTCGCGTTTATGTAATCGGAGTGAGGATCCCCGTCGATTTTATCAAGCACAACTCTCGTCTCGTCATCTGGAGTTCGTAGTAAAATAAAAATATGCATAATCTCTATCGCACGTAAGTTGGGTAAGCAGTGAAACAGGCGTAGGTGAAGTGGAAACCACGAGAGAAGAATGATGATAATAATTAAAAAGTAACTAAGAATTTGCCGAAAAATTTCAGAATCTATGTTACTTACACGGTATTCGATCCTTGTATCTATTCTTCGGCGTATTTTCCGGCATCGTTGCGAATTCGCACGGCTTTGTAAAACTCTTGGAAAACATCTGATGAAAAACAAAAAAGGAAATATTAGTCTTAATTATTGTCTGGCTTCATCCCTCATTCTTTTGATTAGACATTTCTTTTCGAGAGAATCGATAGTTCACCTCGTACTGTGAGGCAAGGAGACCAGTACATAGTGCTTCTTTTGTATACTCTTCGAATTCCTCGACTTTAACAGGATGCGAATTTGCGTTGAATGGCGGTACTACGTCGGGCGAAGATTGGCGTATTGACAATCTATTTTGGGTTCGATCGGGCGGAGGTATTGCTAGTTTCATGGTAGCAGGAGCCGGCGAAACGCCGGTACTCGTCTTCGTTGGTTTTAACGGTAGTATATTCTGTTGGCTTGTTTTCAGAAGATCTTTACTCCGTTTCCTGAGAAAATTTATAAAGTATAAATGTCGGAACGAATGAAATCTGCAGAGTCTGACATCAGTTCAGTTTCAATCTTCGATTTAAGACGCGAGAGAAATATAAACGCATATAAATTTTCGCTTACCGGTGCCAGGCGAAAACTAGTAAAAGACAGATTGCTATGATTGGAAAAATGATCAACCAGACCAGAGACTGTTTCCGTTCGGACAGAGCGATTGGGGACGTACTGGTCTGGAACGAAATGCCGGAGTACCAATCTGTGACGTTGAAAACAATCGTGTACTTTTCTTCAAGATCCAGTGAACAGATTGACGTCACGCCTTGGTATTGTTCCGTGTTGATCTGCAGCGATTTAGGTGTATTAACTCCTACCTTGAATCAGACAGACTTTGAGACTGATGATGGGAAAACGAAATAGATTATCGAACCAGGTGATAAACCTTACGATAAATCGAGCTCACCGGGTACACTGCAACGTCCCACTCCATCACAGATGTTGTCTGGTCGGCTGGGGGTGACGATTTCTGTGGATCGATTGGCTTGCATTTTGACAAACCCTTCACGATTATTTTTATTGTGGTGTTTAACGTCGGGTTATTGATTGTAGGAATACTAACGTCGATTAACGTTCCGTCAGATTGTACTTGCGGTTTTTTTTCGTCCGCGAAACTGACGCTTGTCGGGATCGAAATCTCTGTTTTGATTGCTCCGCTTTTCCGGCTACGTTTATTTACCGCTACTACGGAAATTCCGTACTTTGTCGAGGGCTGAAGAGCCACTGTCTTAGTATAGTATTTCTCATTTTTAGTGATTGTATAATTCACCGTCACCGGATATCGTGTGCTTAGTTTTTCTAAAAGATTCGAATGTAGGATTTTAATGGTGATTTCAAATCCAGTGATTTTCGTTGGACTTAATGACGGATGCTTCCACATAATTGTAACATCGCCGTGACCCATATAGGTTGCTGTTAAATTCGACGGTTCACTGGGCGCTGAAACAAGAAAAGCATTTATTTTATTTCATGAATTACCATCAGGCTTACAACGAAATTTCGCTGCTGGAATGATTCCGGTTAATTTTTACCCCACGCCAATTAGATACCTCAAAGTTGAGTCGAATTACCTTTATTGTAATCACGGTTTGGATGAAGGTAAAAAGATGTTGAGTTCCCAGCTGCTTCGACGCCCTTGTTTCTTGCGTAAATCTGTAACCAAATTGCTAATAACTTCTCATGCTCGTCTTGCTTTACGCATCGGGCCAAGGATAGTCTCCTCGTACTGTACCTTCACTACGATTGGATCTGGAGCATTTGCCTGGAGAGGCAAATCTTTAATGCAAACGTAGTTCTCCCAGGGCTCGCAGGCTTCTTCTCCTTCCGAAGGTTTGACAGTCCACTCTTTCGTCGGGCTATCTGTGTCAATACTGACGTGGTAGGATTCAATCTCACCATTGGCAGGATTAGGTGGTACCCATCGTAGGGAAATGATATTCGCGTCTAGGTCGGTGTCGTATAAATCTAAAGTTTGCACAGCGGATGGCGCTGAAACGAGAAAACTTGTTACGTTTTAAAGAGTATTCATACATTTTTATATTGGTCTTCAAATATGACTACGGATGTTTCAATTAGGTACGAGTAAACGTTAGTATTGATTGAAGGGATAAATGGAGCAAGGGATTATTTCGATTCAGGCTTTTTTTCCGAGATCACCGTGATCAAATATTTCAGTCTAACATGATGTTGAATAATGCGAAAAGATCTACTCTGATTCAGGCCCTATTGGGCTATTCGACTTTTGAATCATAAATCTACATAACTACAGCAATTGAGTTCTCACCAGAAGGTGGTGTCGTCCAATTCTTCTCCTGGTAAAGATTATTGTTCACAGCTCCGGTATTGTCTCTTAATACGTAAGCACGCACGTTGTACAATGTGAAGGGAACCAGACCAAGCAAATACACATCCAAGTAATCATTTGAAGTTTTTATTATAAGCACTGGACTCTCTAACGAATTGAGTCTTGTAAAGACTAATCTCGTCCAGTTTGTTGAACCGGTAATTTTAAGGCAATCTTTAGGCCTGTCCCATTTAAGACGTGTTTTATTGTTTATGAGCTCCAAGTTCCTGACGAATGAGGTCGGAATATCTGCACAGATTACCACAGATTAGTTGTCGATAGAATGATTACGCGCTTGTAAGCTCCTGCTACTCACCCGCCTCGTTCGTCTGAAATTCGATCGATTCTTGCATCCCTGGCTCGGTGGTATGTGCAATCACGGATGCCGTGTATTTCGCATAGGGATTCAGACCGCTGAAGAAAGCTGTCATGTCATTCACTTCTGTTTTTATGACGTCTTGTTCAGGCGTCGGTTTCCCGAGATCTTGGCAAGCGAGTAGCGTGATCCTCTGAATATGGAGAAATATTATGACTCGTTTGTACGACGTGACTTCAACATCCTGACATGATTGGATTACCACATTCATGCCCGAGTATAGTTATTGGCGAAACAAGTCCATAATTCGGTAAAAAGTTAGAAAGAAATTGAGTAAACGGTACTTGGCGCAATATCTCTGTACTCGTGATGCCTTGGAAGGAAGATAATACTTTCGCATCAACTAAGTCAAACGTAATACCTTGATCGAAACACTGTAGTTCACGATGATTCCATTCTTTTTTAAGGGAGCCATCCATCGGAGAGTGACATTGGTATCGGATACGTATGTCCGGTACAGCTGACGGACTTTTCCCGGCGCTGGGATGAACAGAGAAAATAGCACTGGTCAATATCTGACGAAGCACGTTTCGCCTGGAGTCACAAAACACATTTAATTTTCATCAGGTATACGTTAAGCATCGAAGGTTGCCCAAATTCGACTAGGCTTTAGCCTATCTACTTGATAATTAGCTTGCTTTGTCACCCTGGTTTCTCCTACCTGCTTGGAGGGTGCCAATTGTTCTGGTCCACAATGTGGTTATATCGCTCGCCGTATAGACAGTCAGCTGATATTCGGTATAAGGTTCTAGTTCTGTGAAGGTGTAGGGAAAATTCGGAATAACGAATGAATGAGGAGACGTTTCAGTACTTTTCCTTTGAATTTCTACGTAATATTCCTTGCCTGAAAGAATGGATTCAATCACCTCGCACTCCTGGAACAACATAAAATCGATGGTAGCTCATACATGGGAAACATATCAGAAAGTATCGTACCAAGGATTACCTCCAAATCTTGCCGCGATCTCAGAACTAATTCGCTGGCCTTTGGTTCTACTTCGAAGCAGCGTTCTAAAACATAGTGAAGTTCGCAGACAAACTGACAAGGTAAGTTCTTAGTGCCCTTTCGCGAATAACATCCTCGAATAAAAGTAGTACTCATTTGTCGCTCGACTTACCCAAGGAAGTTACGAAACTAATTTCTTTGCTAGGTACTTCTGTGACTTTCCCATCAATTTTCGTAGATATGTATGTACGTCCGCGGTAAATTGTTCCTGGACGTAACCCCGTAATATTTACTGTGTAAGTCAACCCCACGGATGACGTTCTAGTCACGATGGACCCTTTATTAGCCCCCGCCTGCAAATGTCAGAAGACAGATTACTTCATAGGAGAACTTTTCCTTATCAATTATTCAAGATTTGTATTCACTGATATCCGCGTCAAATTTAAAGATTGTATTCGTATATCGACAAGTATTCATTGCTGAAGTAGCTAGTTTGTCGATCTTCTTCTTTATTCCAGTATTACCGTAATATCGAATCGAAAGTTGCTGACGTATTCACGTAATTCAGGATTCACTTCCTGAAGTACTCTCGCCGCAGTATCACTGATGCCGTCAACGATAGGTTTGTTAAGATCTACAACGAAAAAGATTTTCTCAACTCTTGGAAAGTTGCGTTTTCCAGAGTATGCAATTTTATCGTCCACACATGTGTGGACGATAAAATTGTTCTTATAATTTAGGCATACAGCGAAAAGAGAGCACTGAGATCGAGATCAGGGCAAAGCAGGGAAAATGAAGATGTATGATAAACAAAATGCGAAGAAATTCTGGCAGGCTTCGTTCATCTACTCCGAAGCAGCGACGTACGCTTGATCACGCAATTTAGAATCGAGAAGTGACCTCATCTTACAATCATACTTGCTTGCTGTCACTAGCGGACAAAGAATTGCCCTATACGTTTATTCATCAAATTTATACTTTGGAATACGCTTTAACATGATTCTTTTTCGAAGTTGGTTCAAGCCGATAATCAGTGATCCTCGCACAGTGCAGATTTTTCGCAGAATGTAATCGGAAAGGGACGTTTGGATAGTTAATTCCAGTATACTTTTGCAGAGGGGTGGAAGGAGCACGTTCGTTTGACAGTCTGAGGTGCAATGTCCATCCACTCTGTTGCAGTATCCGCGAATGCAGGCTCCACACGTCTTTTTACAATCGTATCCGTAAAAGCCTTGATTGCATTCTGTAATTATCGCGTAATTAAATTCGTGCTTCAGAATTTTACTTCAGAGTAGAATATATTCACCTCTCTGACAATCATTCCCGGTGTATCCGCGAGCGCAAGCGCATCCGGTTGGATTACAGATGGACCACTTTTTGCCGGAAATTGAAGACGAACTAGACGTTTCCGATTTGCGAATAAGTTGCGGCAATCCTGGAAGTAAACAAATTATTCTAGGTATATCTCGAAGCAGTAGCTCACGCAACAATTAACAAAGAAAATCTGAAATAAAGTTCGATTGAATGCATTTGATGACGAACTGTCTATACTTACTGCTCGTGTCCTCGCCAATCATGCTTGTGGAAAGTGAATCAACGACAGCACCTTTGCTGTAGGATAATTTTTGGCACTTGACTTTAGGCCACAAGAAAGGTGACACCTTCTCCTGATCAGTCGTTATAGTGGATTTTCTCAGACCGCCTGAATGAAAGTAACACAACTGTTTAATTCGAAGCTGGTAGTAGAAATAGTGGGATAACTTTCGTTGTTGTAGGGAATCGCTGTAACGCTTACCGTGCAACTCGCACGTACGAAAGTTATCGACTGCCCACTGACCCTCGCCTATATTGTCATCATAAACAGTTCCGATTTTTAATCGTACAAGGTTTGGCATGGGGTTCTTCAATCTTGCGTCCAGAGTGATCCGTTTCCAGGCCAGCGGCACCCGGTCTGCAGAACTTTTGTCTCCAGAAATATCATTCCTCGCTATATATTGGCCATTTCCATCTACCAAATGAACGTACAGTTGACAATCGGGGCACAGACCGACCAGTAGCTCGACGCAGAAATCCTCGCTCTCTGGATAAAATTGTTCCGTGACTAGTTCTGTGCCCTTCGTTCGCGTCCAGTAGTAGTCGTCTGAAACCAAGCGTCCGAACTTGTGACGACGATGTACGACACGCATAATTGCAGACCTGTATCCACTGGTCGGCGAGGGCATGCTTACAGAAGTGGAATCGAACGCGTAATAATGTTTCGCTTCCGATAAATATGCGAGATACAGGATGCCACTGCTCCACTGTTCCTTCTAAAAACGGATCAACTTCGGTTTCTTTGAAAAGCTTGATCGTCCGCTTCTCACTCTTCCATTCAATCCTGAAGGTACGCCATTCGTATGCGTCGACGATTGGAGATTCGTGCTGTTAGTGAATGTACGAGTTAATGACGACAATCTAGTTCTCCTAGAAACTTTACCTGCGTAAATCCGACTTTCGGCGAATCTCGCATTAGTTTTATAGGCTAATTTAAATACCAGAGCACGGTCTACAAGCGTTGCACTATCTCAATGAAATTCAGCGTCTTCAATTATGTCGTTTATACAATACCCAGGCATTGACTATATCTGTGCAGTTTCTGTTCGCCCCTGAGTCGTCGGACTTGGGTACTCCTCCGACGCAGCTCAGGATTTTAAATTCTTTGCCGTTCGAGCTCCCAATTCTGATCCAAAAACACCGACCTTTTGTCACGTCCTTTTCGTGGCATAGAAAAATGTCAAAGTCTCGCAACACCCGGGCAGAGAATACTACGGTTCCAGAATATTTCTCCATGTCTCCCAACTCCGGATGTGTCAGCTCCATTCGTTTATTTGTGAAGACGATCTCCTCAAATCCTACAAGCCCCCAATAATCGTGAATTCAGTTCAATTATTCCTGTTTGATTGAGGATCGAGGATACTGTATCCCTGGGTTATGCGCGAGTCTATTTCATTTATAGTTTCTGTGAATCCCAAATTATGTATTGCGACACGGGGTCCACGTATTATTCGCAGTGACAGAAACACATGAAAATGCGTTTTCATGTCACTGTAACTGTTTTTAACGAGTGAAAACTTTCGTTTACCTTCCCATCGATAGTCAAGAACGGGACCCGTAGGTTTCTTCGCAGAGCTGACTAACTCCCACCGGAATGGATTTTCCCAATTGGCTAGGCATTCCGCCGACTTCCAAATCGCACACTGGGAGTTGGTCTTCAGCCTTGGTTTCTTGGGCTCGAAATCTAAATATTCGGCCGAAATAAATCGAACTATTGCGGTTCAAACAGACACCTAATTCGGAAGCTGATAAACTATGTACGGTCCTCGTCCTATTCTATGCCAATCTATTTCACTCAGTATGTAACTTGCCAGTTGTCAATTCTCTACTCACCTTCGATAATATTCGCATTGTCTGACTGGTAATTGTAATTCCAAACTAATGCGGAATCATCGTCTTCAGAATAACAAGTCAGCTTTCTCGTTGTAACGTACCAACCCCGTTCACTTGGATGCCGCAGCACAATAAGATCGCCGAAACTCTGCACCACCATTGACGTTAAGCAGAATACAACCGCGGTAAAACACGTGCGAGAATAAATCATTTTCACGAATTATCAGATTCCGTTTTTATCATTAATTCTCTCACCCCGCCGTGATGTTTCCTACTCGCTAATTCCCACCACTGTAATAATTTTTCACTTTATTTTTATTTTTCTTTCGTCTTTACCTGACCGATGCAGTTTGTTCCTATACAGCCAGCCACCACTTGCCTTTGAACTTATACATCACAACCGGATATAGACGAAAAAAATCATATTCACAAGAATATTCTTTCAGATTGTTCATAGAAACGAAAAGAAGTATAACGTGCAGCTGTCAGTCAGCGAATAAACCACACGAAGTGAAAAAGCGCGCGGCACATCACCGTCACCATCTTCCGGCTCGTGCATGTTGAGATAAGCAAAGCCACGTCCTCTGGAAATTTTATATTCTTTCAGTCAGTTTCTAGATGGGAGACCACAGCCGCGACGTACTGATACGGTCACATGCGTCAACTACAGCGCCGATATAATGTTAAAACAAAGTTTATTTCTCTCATGTTTCCTCTGCTCCTTCACTCTTATCCTATAAAATTGTTCTAAGTATTTCCGAACTCTCGTTTAATCTCTATTCTTCGCGTATGATAATCCGAAAACAATATTATTCATTCAGATCCTACCGATTCAGCGGGTACATTTAAAACTTTATTTCAATTATAATTAAATCGAATTACATATCTCCAGCTGCTTGACACACATATTACAATTAATAATAGGTATATATGTATATACTTCATTTTACTCAATTAATTACTCAGTAATGAAATTCTCCATAATAAATAATAGCCGTATTAAAATAAGTCAGAATATACAATAGACATATCATTACTCTATAAAAAAATTTAATTTCAATATACGATATAATATCCCGGGTTAATTTTCACGGCGAAAAATTCGGTATCCAAGAATGGACTCTTCTGTGTCTGCCCAAATCACACCTAGGTGCGATTAAGGCCAGCAAAGCCAATGCAGCACCCAAGAGTGAAACTCCACACAGGGCACCCGCCGTTATATCATGCATCGGTGTTCCGGCTCGCGGGGCTTTTGCAGCTAGTAATAAAAGCCCACCACAACTAAGTGCAGATAGTGCAGCAAGCCCTAGTCCCGTCCACGTGCGTTTTAGACTTCTGCATGCACCCGCCAACGCACAACATGCACCGCAACCTGCTGCACTGTCGAAGTAGTACCTGAGGAATGAAATTTTTCAATATTAGCTTCAAGAATAGTCTTGGAGATATTTTGAAGCAACGTAATCGAGAAGCGGGTACAGGAGGGAGAAACGTATTTGGTACGGATGATCAAGGCTTTTACGCGACCTTTCGAGCAAAGCGTAAGCTCTCACCTTCGTCCCTGAGTCCAAGAAAGATACAGAGATAATCCACAGGTCAAGACGCCGACCAGGACTAATAAAAGCGGTGCGTTTCTGCGCTCGTTTTTATCAAGGCCACTCGCTAGCGTGGTATTAGCGTCACTGTTTGGCGGAGACAAAGGAGGCACCTGAAACATATTTAGTTAGATATAATTGTGGGATTTTCACTTTTTTTATTCTCAAACGATGGAAAGCCACTTTCAAATCGGAGCCGATAATTCTTCTTACCGCAATAGCTTTTAGAAAATCGAAGCCAGGCAACTCACCACTGCTGTTCTAGCTACAAAAGCGCTTTCGACACTCTGGTATCCACTCCTCTTCTGCAAATCTGTCGAAGGGACTACCTGGTATCTTGGAGAGCTGCATATCATCGGTACCGACTCGGGGCCGTTGTCCAGGTATGCGTACCTGGGCGGTGGTTCGCACCTAACTAATTCCGTTAGATCGACAGGTGCTGTACCGACGTAACGAAGTCGGCCGCAATTACTAGCCGGACAAATGTCCTGTCCTCTGTTACCTCCGACTTCCGTTAACGGTAGGCAACGTCTGGCAGACGGCTCCTTGTTTGGTGTAGACGTCTGGGGTCTGTTAGGAGAAAATGCTCGGCCTTGTGGTGTTCCATGGGGTGTTCCTCGCTGGACAGGACTCAAAGTACGACCTGAAGAAGAATAAATAGCTTGTTAAACTCAGGTCTGAACGGATACGAAGAATTTTTTGATGACGCTTTTTCAAATACCCGAAGGAGAGCTTCCGGGAGTCAAAGCTCTTCGCGGAGTTCCCGCGGAGCCGTTAATCTGCTGTCTCTTAGGCGACAGGGTTCGTTCCTCGGATCTAGACCGCGGCTTTCTAGGAGTGGTCAGAATTTCGTGAAGCTTTTGCGTGGCCTGATTATTTCGCGGGGATACAGACTGTCCTGTATTTCTTTCCGGGAGTGCCGGCGGGTCTTCTTCTTGCATTGGAATCCTAGCGTATCTTCCTGCGCGCGTTAAACAGTTAGGAATTTTGTCGCCACGGTTCATACATCGATTCAAAGATGCTTTAACCCTCTAATAAACTCACCCCTTGATCCAACGGGCTGTTGAGGTCCCGGCGAATAATTCCTCCCCCCGTTAACCCAGCCGTTGTCTCGCTCCTGCGGCTGTTGTCTCGAAAAACTCGGATCGCCAGGTATCTCCGCATACCGTCCAACGTTTCCCGTACTACTCCGTGGCTGACCCCTCCGAACTCCATCGTCTTGGTTGGTCAGCGGTACGGAACGAGGGGAGCACTGTGGCACCTGTTGACTAGGAACGTAGGCGTACCTGGACGAGCCATGTCTTTGCAGCTGGGCTTCCTGGCCTTGATGATCCTCTTCGCAGTGTTCGTACTTCGATACATTAATGAAATTCGGCTGGCTTTCCTCCACCGGCAAACTCGCGTATCGTCTATGATGAATTTGGGCAGGAACAGGCACTGGCACCGAAGGACAATTCGATTCCTGAAGATAAACGTACCTTCCAGCCGGGCTAGGGCAAGGGATTTGAGCGGGTTCAACTATCGAGTGAAAAGCCGGGTTGGCTTGACCGTATTGTAGCTGTTGAGGTGGCGGCGGCAAGGGAAGATCGTCCCCTTGGAATTGCAACGGCGGTGGTAATTCGGCGTTATTTTCATCGTGGATGAATTCCGACTGGCGACAAAACGACGGATTCGTATAGCAATGGACACGAGTGGGATCGTTGGATTCTGCCATCGCGTTTTTTCACTCGAACACCAGTCACTGTAATTATTGTCAGTATCACTTGAATGGGGATTAATTATTGATTGATCATGATCAAAAGCACGGTGCTAACGTAAGAGATTTTCGGTCGCATCTCGAGGGCAATCGTCACGCTTGATATGTGAGAGACAACATTCACTTGGCCTATAAAACCGCGGTTATTATGGCACATGATTTACTCACGACAATTATTCCGCGGGAATGGAAACGGTATATCTTAATCTCGGATAAATTATCGGACGAAAATTTGACGTGGATTCAAATCTCACCGGTATATTCTACGGCAGTTCGTTCAACGGTGTCTCGGTCATGACTGGGCCTCTCTGTTGACCGGCTCATTCCGTTGCAGCAGATGCTCACTGCCTCTTTCTATGTGTTTGTGGGGCTCAAGTATTTACAGGGGTTGTTGCGGGGTACATTCGATACTGGGCCCGGTGTCCTTCTGTATGGGGTGGGGTTTGGAAGGGGAAAATTGAAGGGTCCGTAAAAAGGGGGGGCCTCATTCGCCTATACTCTACTCTACGAAGGTTCTCCGCTGTTTCCGTAGGGTTTAAAAAAAAAATCGTTGAAATTCACACGACGAAATAAACTGCTTGGAGATGATTTCGAAAAATACAAGTTTTCTCCAAGTCTTCTGTACCTTGGTTAGAAATTTTCCTAGAACGTAATTTCGTGTTTCGGAAAACTATTTCTTTTTTTACTTGTCACGTCGGTCGTTACGTTCGAAAATTTCTTACCCCGCTATTTTATACACGAACTTCGAACGCGGAATGTATAGTTGATTTTCGACAGCTGCATCGTCCGTTGGACGCGTGCCTTGATCGGGACAGCTGCCCCGCTTTATGTCGGTTCTTTTTTCCCGTCTCCCATAGGTCGTACAACTTTCTCAGTTTTATTGCTGACAATGAGTCGCGGCGTTTAAAATGACCGCGAAAATAAGCCTTTCAATTAACCCGAGGTTATTGCCCGATCCTTAGTTACAACAGAAGGAATTTTACCCCGAGGTTTTATCCACGCTTCAATATACAAACTACTCATTTTTCTCCGACAACGTAAAATCAGAGTCTCCGTCAGCTGCGTAGACAACGTTCATAGACTAGACCAGGACTTGGACAGAGCCTGTCGCCGATTGAATCAATGGCTATACTTCCTGGTCGAATATAAGTGAACCGGTTACCAGGTCAGGTCCTTGACGCCCGTAAGAAGAAAGCCTTGTTTCCACGCACCGTGAAGCAGGAGCTTTTTCCTTGCCTTGTGTTCGTTTACTTTTTCCTTTTACACCTCATTTAAACGTTCTTATATTTCCTTCGTATAATCCTATAGGCTAATGGTTTTGAAGAGCTTGAGAGAATTCTAGACGGCGGTTACCTAATCCTGGCTAATTCTCAACCTGACTATCGGATAAGTCGAGTATGTAGTAAATAGATTCGGACAAATGCGGGAAAGAACCTTAGATACGTTATTATATATCAACAATTGCATAGTTTCTCTTTCGGGTGACAAAAATATCGATTTTTACACTCCGATGATTCGGTAGTCGGGACTGCGAGAAAACTGTTAGAATAATCCGCGAAAACATTTTCGGGGTATCTTTAATGAGGCTCTTATCTCGGAAACGCGACGTTTGGAAAGGTGTCGCGGAACTGTGGGACGAGAGTCGATTCGGAATTGTTGAAAACCTGAGAGTTTCGTCGTATTATATAAATCGACGGCTGTGATTCACTGGCCAAGGTTATTCCTCGTATAGTTTATTCTATCGCATCGTATCTTTGTCAGAATGTGTGAGAGTGACTTCCTCCGATAACGGTGTCAGTCAGCTTGCGGTTTGTTACTACAGAGACGCGTTACAGAAAAACAAACGATATGTACTTATCCGAGGCTCGCTTTGTCCGTTGTGGAAATAAAAACGACGTTTTTCATTCGCTTGATGAGAACGCGAGCCGATTATCAGATCGAAGAAACAGAAACTGAGGAGGATGAAAATGAAACTTATTAACTTTCGCTAGTCTTCGCAAACTGCGAATATATACTAACTGATCCTGGTGCAGCGAAATAATTCGCGATATTTTAAGCCAGGGATTTATAAACGATTCTTTCGAACCGTTATATGGACGGTTTAAATAATTATCTTTACTCGACCTGATTTTCGCCACTATTATACAAAGTGAGTAACGTTTCTGTCTAATAGTGACAAGTGCTGGAAATTGTATTTAGGAAAAACGAAAGAAAAAAAATGAAGAAGCTCTACTATAGTTTTTCAGAACTTTTGTCACGTAGAACAAACGAACGATAGCGTTTGTCGCGGTTTTTAGATATTTGAAACTGTGTCAAGTATTCCATCGTACTTTGTTTGGAGTTTAATTAACTTCTTGCAGCTCCTTATTTGGCGGAACGTGGTTTTTTCCTTCTCATTCCTCCTCTGTCGTTATATCAAGGAATAATTATTCACCGTTTTTCTCAGCAATAATTTATCGTGGTCATCGCGGACGTTGCTAAATCCGGCTATTTATACGATGCAGTATCTCGCGAGCCCGCGACCTCGCGGAAATTTATATTTTATACTCGCGTTGTATCCCAGGATAATAAGATAATTGACGAGAATATAATCACAAGCGGATCCTTTACAAGTTTCTGGTAAAATCAGCGATTCTGATAAATCCTACGTTTATAGATTACAAATAATGAATAAAAACTCATTCATTTTTGCAACAATATCAATTCAATTACGCAATCTAACGCCGAGTAATTATAGATGAAAAATTAACCAACAAAGTAAAAGGAGAGAATAAGTATCATGCAGTTAAAAATATTCTATCATCGATGACAAATATATTTATTGCATTGATAGCAGAGGGATTAACCTTTGTTCGACAGTACCTAATCAGTCTAAAGGTCTCCCCGCTTTAACTCGACTCGAGAATAAAGGTTATAGCCGGAATACGATCATCGAAATATCATATTATATTCTCTACGTTGGGAGTTTAAGGTGCATTCAGATGCAAGAGACTGAGGATTTGCTCTTCGAGCTTTCGTATAACTATATCCATATTTTGTCAGCTTTCATTCTAATCCTCGCGGTTTTCTGTGTGAACGAAGCCTCAGGGCACAACGCGGAGCTGCTGCATCTGTACAGCTAGCTGTTTGTCCCTTTCACTGAGAGCGCGGTTTGGCGTGGGAGGCCTCACTACGAGGTCTCCGTATACTACGAGACCTACTAACAGCACTAAGGACTTAATCGCAGATACAACAGCGGTAGCCTTCGTCTGCACGGATCAGTTTCGATTTAGACAGCGCCGCGGACGTTCCGGAGAACGAATAAAACCTAGAGAATTTTCGGCGGTATTTAATTAAGCGAAAATCTTCTGAAGATACTAAAAAATGAAAATCAAGGGGCGGAAGATAAACCTACTTCTCAGTTCTTCGAGGCTGTGATAATTCATCTGCAAAAATAGTCTGAACCACTATCGACAATTTATTCACGTGTAAATGAATAAATAAATTTGAAGAAAAGAACCGGGAATATATATTCCCTGGGAATATCCGTACCGGTTAACACACAGTTGGTATATGTCATAATGCTATTGTTGCGGAAAGTTATAAACGCGAGAAAAAAAAAAAAAAATAATAACTTGCCGACCTCTTAACTGTTGCGGTCTCGTGACCTGCGAACGGATCACAGCTCAGCCCACAGGCCACAGTAGACAATAGGCAAGGATAAGAATAAATCGGAGTTACTTAACCGAGGTTTTACTTGCGCAATAGAAATTTGCGGTTTTCCCCGATTTTTCTCAACGTGGTTTATAATACACGGTATTTAATAACGTCAGTGCGGCTTAGTTATTTATATACCTATATATGTATTGGCAAATGATAGATGAACAATAAACGCTGTTTGTCACTGCAGTGAAAATTAGCGATTAGTATATCTGCAGCGAAGAGAAAGGTGTAGTCGAGAAAGCATCTGATTTGAAGATTCAATTAAAACGAACAATGAATTCACTTAAGCTTGATTTATTCGTCTCCGAGTGAGATCGGGCGTTTATTAAACCATTAGATCGAACTTTGACGCGAATTAAACCCGCGGAACCTTGAGGCCCGGGCTCATGAGTGGAGAAGTAAAAAAATCGCGCGTTTCTATATTGTTAATATCACAATCCACACACGGTGCAGGTCATTCCGCAAACAAAATCCCTTTCACTCACTTTATACCTTTTTCTCTAACAACTATTTATTCACGGTCAAACGCGGACGGAATTCTCATACACACGAGGTCAACGGAAGTACAACAACATCCTGTGGGGTGGTAGTCGCCAGTCCGAACTTTATACCCTACTGCTGTGAAAAAGGACTTAACAGGGCCGAGACATGCATCTAGGCTTCGAAATATAGCGACGGAATTAATCGTGTCGAAAATGAAGGACGTTTACGTGATAAAAGTGAAGACGAAGCTTCCCTTGTCTTCCCTCTATCCTTCGGAACGAAGATACTCATCGTCAACTGTCGGAGGACTTTCCCTCGTCCACTTGGGCCTTAGCATATTAGCCTTCCTCCTGGGCACCCTGGCCCGATCTCTTCAAGGACCAGTTCTCTCATTTGCATGTCTGGTTCCATTCGTATCGGGATTACTCGCCTGGCGGAGATGGTACATCGACAAAAATATATCCTTCTTTTTCTACGGCAGTTTGTTCTCCCTCGTTGTCTCGATCCTCTGCGGACTAGCCACGGCATTTGACATTGCTGCTGTAACTGAGAATGGAATTGGACCGACGTCGTGGAAGATAGAAGAGATCTTTCAATATCCCGATAGACTGGACGCGGAAAAACGGCTCATTCGTATCATAGAACAGAACGAAACTGACCAAGGATTCGTCAAGGTATTTGAAGACGAGGTAAAACAGGACTGCAACGATACTACATCGGGGATAAAAAATCCCGAAGGAAACTCAGGCAATTCTTCTTCCCGGATGAACGAGGACCGATATTTTGCCGGTTTTAGAAACGGGCTTTTTTCGTTCTGGCGTGGAGACGCCTCGTCGACATCGAGGACCAGTCTTCTTCTAGACGTAAACGTGCTGGTCACTTGCATCCTAGAAATATGCTGGTCGTTACTTAGCGTGAAAATATCGCTACGCGGAATGCGAAATCGGAACATAGACACGAGCTATGATAATAACGGATCGACCAAAGCCCAGAGGACAAAATCTCGAGCCCCGAACCCCCTGGGCGAGGATTATGTCCAATCCTACGATGAAAATTTGAGGAATTTCAATCACGGATGTAACCGAAGAAACTCAATGACTGATAATTCCGGGCCGAGATTACCCCTGCCCGAATCAAACAAGGAATTTCGGGAAAGGGTTGAACGCTTTCTCGCCAACCAAGCGGCGCATAGAATCGTCGAAGGATCTTGTTCGTGAGATATGAATTCATATTCGAGCCGGGATGTTGTTATTTCTTGATGAGTGATAATATAATGGACGATGATATGCCACTGCGCAGGCGGTAGATTATACGGAACTTTATGACTAATTAGAATTTAGCTTCTACGGAAGTTGTTAATATTACGTTTTAAATATACTACGTTGAATCTATTGTCAGACTGTGAATAGAATCTATAGGTATAGAGCGTAGTTATAGAGCATATTCCTGTGTGAGGAAATAAGAAGTAGAAGAAAGAAACGTCTGAGCAATTGATATACATCGAAAGTTGGTCGGTTTTGTTTGCCGAACATAAATGTCAGCAAATGTCGTAACATTTTCTAACCGATTGTCGCTCGGTATCAAATAGGTACACATGTTCAACTATTTGTTGACAATTCGTGAACGTACGAATTCATGTTCTTATTATAGTAATATTGTAATTTGCTCAGAGATATATACTTATCGGTTAGGTGATAATCGAGGAGGAAGAAATAAAGAAATATATATATATATATATATATATCAAATAACGCGATAAATGATCGTTAGTCATTTATATGAATATAAATGGTGATTAAATTTATATATGTGCCTTGAAATGTTCATTTTCTAACAATTTTCTTTCCTATATGCGCAAGATAATAATAATTTAATATCACATAATCAACTTGATAGACATATCTGTATAACTTTGCGGTCATTCTTTTTTATATTTTTATTTTAATTTTATTTCGTCTCTCTATTCCCTGTAATCAATACCGAGGTCTAATGAAATTATATACAAAGGAAATTTATTGACCTCGTGACACCGCGCGGAATGAAATTCGGCATGTATATAAGATACACTACGCCCTGTCGCGCATGTATGTGTACATTCTTACGAAACTTATCATTCTTCGGTATACACGATATTATATTGGCTAATGAAAAGAGAAAGAGATTCTTTAACAAAGGCCTGCACATGGTCCACATTCGCCTCGAGAATGTCGTAGGCGATTATATTCAGTTTAAATTAAATCATATACCATACTATACGCATATATATTCATAGAAGATTTTTTTTTTAAATATCCACACCATTTTTCTTTTCTTTTTTTTTTTTTTATGCATCAGGAAAATTTTTCGTAACGTCAACTTATCGCGGGTAAAAATAATGATCGATCTAGCGCGTGTCGCGAGTTGCCTGGAGTTAGGCGCGTCTTCAATTTAAAGGGCGAATAATTATCTGCAGGTATTTAAACGGAGGAATTTTGAATAGGAATTATTATTTGATATGAAAGATTGTGTATTCTTTTTCTTTTTTTTTTTTTTATATAACAAAGCTTTATTTAATAATTAAAATTACACTATTTGACAACACTGTTTTACTCTCGATTGGGCTAGTCCTTGATTTACTTCTTTCGTTTCAGTTGATTAAATCAGTCGAAAGACCATTGTATAGGCTATACGGATTTCCTATTCTGTTTTTGCTTCTTTTTTATACGATAATCACCAGATCCCAAGATCATAGAATCAGCGCTTTTCCGCGTCTATAATTTTATAAAATATTTGTTTGCTATCTCACATTTGTAATACCGTAATATTTCGCTCAAATATGTATACGTATAATTTAATAGCTGCTTTCTAATCAATCTACGCAATTTTTTTTTATATAATATACCTAGGTATTGTCCTTGGTCCTTTTAGTGCACTTCTCTCGATGAAAAAAACGAAAAACTTAATAAATTTAGTAAAAAAAAAAAAGAATGTTACCAAAATAACAAGTCCTTCCTGTTATTTAATTCACAAAAAATTATAAACTTATCGATTAACCAAAGGATCCGATCAGCCGAGTCAAAGACTACGTGAGAATACTCCACAGTGAAAAATGTCAAAGAAAATGAGTAAGAAATGAACAATAAACCGAAATTTATCGTCATGCGGTTCTTCCGGCTGTATAGGTTAAGTAAATATTTTGTACATTAGACATTTCCGTGTTTCTTTATCTGTACTTATGATCGAGTAGGTTTTAACATAGTGGCAACGGTCAGGGAAAACCGCGAAATGTCAGGGGAAAAAAGACATGGATAAAGTTCCGATGAATGACTGGAAAGGAAGTTCAAAAATTCACTTTTCTCGTCATATTATTGAAAAAAGATGTGAACATTGCAATAAAACGAAGAATTGGGGGTATCGATTCGTAGCACTTAATGCAGACAATAAGAACACCGGTCAGTGAAAAGTCGGGGAATCTTTTTTTCCGAAAAAGGGTTTAACTGTCGTCGTTAAATTGGGTATAATCGGTTAACAGTCGTTTACCTAACAGACAAATTAGTGCAACACAGGTTTTCCCTTCTTATAGTCAGTAGATAATGATTGTTCATTATTGAGATAATGAAATGAACTGAAGAATAATTCAGTTTCTTATGTTGTCGTATCAACGACGTGGCAAGTCTGGGCGGTCTTATAGATAAATTACTTAAAATTAATTTATACTTTACATACTAAAGACGTTCTTATCCTTCTCTGACGATTTTTTTTCATCTCCGTATTTTCCACTTTCTCTCTCAAAAAAAAAAAAACCCCCCGTTAAACGTTCACAGGTCTTACACTGTCATCTGATTGGGGCTGATCGCCACTTTGCCACCCAGAATCAAGTGTCGTAGCATCGCTTAGGCAGCATTGTGGCGCTTCTTCCTCTCTGTATTCTCTTTCACGATCTGTTCTCGCCCTTTCGTTATCTTCGCCAATCGAGAATTGCTCTTCCCTGAAGTATCCCGAGGCTGTTGGACTCTCTGTACCATTTTCCTCCACTTGAGGAGTGTAGTAGGCGTATCTCCCTTGCTGTATTACTTCGTACTGTGCATCCGGGGCGAGGAATGGTCCTCTAACATTTCTCGGCTCGTCGCTATTCGCGTAACTATCTGACGCCGGATCGCCACCCTCAGCTGGTAACGGAAGTGGAAGTCTCGACCTCTTCGACAATTGACGTTTTCCTAAACGGGCTGCCAAGTAGTCGATGCCCTCCGTGCTGTCGGCTCCTGTGAATTAAATAACATTTTCTATCCTTTAAACGCGAAGAAAAAGTAGAGGGAATCAGTGCCATAGTCTACAGACGAATTTACTCCTTCGTATCAGGATAGATCAGTGAAATCGTACCTTCTTTGTCGACTGCCAAATCGTAGAAACTGCTCTCAGGTCCACAGCAGGAGGAAACATCCCCGAAGTAAAGCTCGCTTTCAGATTGTTTCGGTACTGCCGTTGTTTCCTGTTGAAAAGCTCCGTTTTCGACTCCCTTCAAAGGTTTTCTGGCTCTTCTTCCCTTCATCGTACCCTCGTTGCCTCCCTCGGGGTCAGTGCTGTTCGATATTTCCTCAGCGTTTTCGTAATTCCCTGACGAACGCTTCGTAGCTCTTGGTCTGTGCTCTATTTCGACGTTGGAAAATACGGAAAGCTTTACTTTTCCACTTCATCCGAAAACTACAAACGTCCGAACCGTTCACACTCACCTTCGCTAACGCCTTCGTAATTATCCAGTCTCTTAACCATTCTGGGCCTCGGTTCAGGTACCTGGGGTCTTCTGGCCGGACTATTTGGGTCGCTGTAAGGCGGCGGAGGGCCCCATAAAGGAACAGGTGTCTCCAAGACACTGTACGAAGCAGTGCTCGGTGTGTAGGGACCGTTCTGGGCATTTAGAACCGAGTAGGGCCCGGCGTTCTGGGAATTAAGTACGCTGTAAGGGCCCGTTGGTTCGGCGTTGGATTCTACTTGTCTAGATGGAGCATGGAAGCCGTAATTCGAGTCTGGACTCGGTGCCGGACCTCGAGATCTAGACCAGGGCAGTCGCCATCGTCTGAAGAAAAATATATCCGATTATAATTTTGAGTTAGAAATAAAAGTAAAAGCCAGAAATTAAATGATCTCGGATTTCGGTATCACCTTGCTGGTGCCAGGTCGGGATTCGGGGTGTATAAATTTCCCGGAGTTTGAGCCCACCACGGACTCGCACCACCGCAGTCATTGCAACATCCACACGAGCCTGTCGTCGGCCCGACAGATCCTCCTTGGCCATAGAGCGATCTACATCTTAGCTCCAGCTGCTCCCAGTACATTTTTTTCTTCTCGTGACTGAGGAGCTGGTAAACTAACATACACGAGAATATACAGGCCAGGATTCCGGCCACTGATACTCCGAACAATGCTCTTAGACATGCGTATAAAGCCCCGTGGACTGCTTCACAGTGTGGAGTACCCTCGAATAGAACACCCGGATCACCCCTTGACTGTGGCGTACCGTAACACGTGCAGGATCTGAGGTTTAGGGTGAGAAAAAATGCGGTTAATTATCACGAGGCTTTCAGGGAATATAAGTACTGTAAGTTTTTTTTTTTATGGAAGAATCTATTTATAATTAAGATATCAACGTACCTTGCTCTCGCGGTATAGACGCATTCGCGGAGTCCTTGGAGTCTCGACATGTGGACAACGGTCGTCGTCACTGTTACTAATACGCAAACTAATGCGCACACGACACCGACTGATCCGCACACTTTCATCTTGAATGAAATATCAGTTTTTTAATTAACGATTTTAATCGTTTGATCAAAGAGCTTGGGACTTTTTTTCCTCATACTTACCAGGATACCGTAGCGTAGTCTTCGTCTGGCTAACAGCAGCGTAGACAAACCCATCAGAATCAACTGCAATATGATTACGAATTGGTATTTAGCTCCGGTTTTCTTTTGCCGAGGCACAAATTATCGACACTATTTTTTTTTTTTTTTTCAAAGCTTTTTCTTACCATGGTCCCAGGTATGTAGGAAGGTACGGTTTCGAATAGGGCTAAACTCGCTGTGTGAGCCGAGAGAATAGCGTGGACGGCCAAAAAGAGACTTCCGACAGCCGCGCTAAGTCCTCCGCAAAGACAACAGAGGACCACGTATTTCTTGCAGCATCCACCGTCTCCCGAGTGACCTGGAAACGAAAGAAATCGGGAAGGTTGGAAATATCTGGTGAAAGAAATTCCTTGATTTTTGACTCGCACAAAAGATTCGCTGGGTTTAAAGTGAATTGAGTATTATTGTCATGCAGGTAGTAAATTGCGATTCTTTGAACCGTGGATTTCGCCGTCTATTCAAAGTCGAGGAATTCTTTTCATGCGGCTTCTACACGCGGGGGCTGCATGCGTTTCCGCTCGGTTTGGATCTAATCATCTATTGTCACCGCGTTACATTTTCTAGGTATAAATATACCCTGCAGAATGGCAGCAGGTCGCGTTGGCAAAAAGCATTATGTATTATGCCAGGGTATATAATCTGTGCTGGAAAATCTTATACCAGGTATTTCATCTCACAATGACTGCAGGTTCGACTCCCTCGCATATTATACCTATATACCTGTAGTACAACTGTTACAACAGCTACTACCTGTCCTTCTCATGAAAATATTATTCAACTGGGAAAAAAGAACCTTTCTTTGTAAGAACTGAAACCGTTCCATGAATGGCTTCGACGTTGGGTATATACTCGATCATTCCACATCGCCACAAGACTTATTTTATTGCATGGGAAAAAATCCGGAAAAGTTCTAAGCTAGATTTTCAAAAATCAAAAACGAAAAAAGTAGTGTACGAATTTTTTCCAGGCAACTTACGTAGTGGAATTATATGGGTGGTTAAACTTTTTGGAATTCTAATTTTACATCGGACATTTTAATTTCCTTTTTTGGATATAAAACTTGGGAACCTTTACCGGCTTGTTTAGAGGGAGTATTAATCTACTGGGGAACTTATTAACTTCAGTAATCGAATCCGTGTGGTAAACATGGTGGAATCGTGTAACTTGAGAAAGAGAGTGCCATGGAGAGTTTGAGTTTGGCAAGGAAAGGGAGAAGCTGTGAATATTTCTGAAGGGTCTGGGGCTCGGGTTTGTTTCTCCTACCGCAAGGGTGTGGATGTCGTGGTCTTGGCAAATGTGAAAAGTGCCCGTGTCCCAGATGGCGTGAAGGCAAATGAGCGTGAGGTGCGAGAGAAAAGGGGTAAGCTGTTGTTGCACCCTCCAGGTCACCTCCTAGACGACAACGAACTATTTGAAGAACCGGATGCCCGTCCATATCTCGTTTATATCGCAGGTCGATGACCAGGCTTTTGGTCACGTTCTTTTCTTTTTATCCTTTATCTTATAATTCACAGATCAATTAGCGGACGATATGTTATTGGCAATGATCGATAATCTTACGGTTTACTTCTTTTTTTTCTTTATCTCATTTTAATTAGTCTTTCAGTTCTTGGCGGTGGTATCATTTCGAATCACATTATACCGAGGAGGGATTATCAGCTCCAGTCTTGTTATACCTTTAACAATGAATCGTTTTTAAATCGACGCGCGAAACAATGGGGCTGCATTTTTTCGTCACAATACCCGCGGAATCTCACTCTCTCAATTATACATCCCCGAGGCTTTATCCGAACCTTTTAACTTGCGGCCGAATTTCACAAGCCAGGATAACAAAGGCCCTTCCGGACCACGTCACTCTCTCACTTTTCTTTATCACGACCACTTGTCCACCTCGGAACGTCATGTTTGTTGAAAAAAAATATATAACATACAAAAGAAAGAAGAAAAAATGGGGAAAATGGAAAGAGAACTTGAGGCACGACCACCCGCGATCCTAAAGCACACTAGTCAGTCAATTTATCGTTTCACCCGAAGACACTACTGGGGATTAATGTCACTGGACACATTGCTAGCCCCGCGTAGTTACACCCGATGAAATAAACTTGCTTACTTATCACTTAGCGCTAAATCTGTGCCATCCCCTCGCGTTCATCTTCTCGCAACCAGCGAGAGAAACCCTGGTCGATATCGTGACGCGTTTAACGCCACGCTGCGGAGGGTCGTAGAACTTTTTGAAAGCGAAACTTAGATACGCGAATATAGTTTCCGAGATGATAACACAGGCCTTTCCGGCCATTGATAATTATCCTTATTGATAAGAAAAAGTTTTTTCAAGTGTGAAATATACCTAGCCGAAATTCTATCTTACTGCAGGTCGCTATAATACCAGCTCTACTCATCCGAAACCCTTTTCTTCATCAATTCTTCCTCCGTTTATCAAACTTTTATCACTAATGCAAATATACTCACGATGACTTGACGTTGACGTTTGATAATGTCTGGTAGGTCTTGGGGGTGGTCTTGGCGGTAATGCTGGAGGCTGATGTGTTCTCGATACCGTTTCATTTTCGTCGCATTCGTCCTCCGAACCCCTCTTGTTATTTCCATCCTGTTGTACAACGTGACATTGGCATTTACTCTTCGCCGGTGGAGGTACCTTAAAAACAAAAAATCATCCATTATATCGAATAAGACATCTCATAACGATTATTGAGAAGCTCGAACGTCCGTCTATCTACCTGTATAGCATTGACGCCGATCAAAGCACCAGTTTTACTTTCAGTCGTCGATTGATTGTGAGTATGCGAATGCGTGTGGATATGCGAATGGTGATGGGGATGATGTTCCAAGCTGGACGGTGCTCTCTGTCTTGTTTCTGGCACAGGATTGCCGTGCTGAATACCAGAATGATTGTGAATACTCTGCGAATGATGGTGCAGATCGTGGACATGGTCGAGTCTGCTGTGCACTCTCGTGTTCGCGTTTGAAGACGACGATTCCGACGAAATACCCGAACTCGCGTGATGGTGATTAACGGGTGAAAGAGGACCAGCTAAACTACCGGATGAACTACCGTGATGATGGCTTATTAAAGAGGATCCAGACAGGTTGCTTGCCACGTGATGATGCACCGTCGGCGAACTTCCGTGCTGATGATTAATCAGACTTGAATTAGACGAGGGTCCAGAACTTACGTGGTGATGTACACCCCCGAGGTTTTGATTAGTCGGTATATTGACGTGGTGGTGACCCGCGAGGGGTTGAGAATGAGGGTGATGATTGGTGGTTACCGACGCGCCTACGTGGTGATGATTGACGTTTGATATTTTCGCATTTCCGTGGTGATGATGAGTGTGTTGTCTCTGGTGCTGTTGAAACGCCATTAGACTTTCATTACCGTCCAAATTTCCACCGGTTCGAAAATTCTGATCTACGTGTTTATGCACGTGGCTATCTCCCCCGTGAAATTGCTCGTGATTATGCTGATAGGGGCTGAGAATCTGCTGGATATTCTTCACCTTATCTTTCGTCGAAAAACTACCGTGTTTTTGCGACAAATTTTGCTGCTCTTGCAGCTGTTTTTCCAGCTCCTTCGATCCCGTAGAGTCCATCTGACTAGGACTCGAAGACGAACTACGCTGGTGTTCAGCCGCCGCTGAAGACGACTCGTGGACGCGACGTGCAGCCTCGAATGCCAGGTTCCTAGATATGTCCAAATTTCTGGGACTGCAAGGCGCGTTGTGTCCTCGACGAGCCGCCAAAGATCCAGGATTATTCGGGGATCTTGGAACGGAGGTTAACTGCGTGTGTTGATTCGGGTTCACGCCGGAATCCGTGTTTCTAACTATTTCCAAATTTTGTTGATTCTCCGGCGTCACAATAGCCGCCGTCTCGCCCCTCCTTATGGGCACAAAGGCATTCTGCAGGCTCTCCAAAACTCGGGGGTGATCCTGACCGCTTGAAAGCCTCGTACTGACCAGACTTCTTTCAATCCTGTCCCTCTGTGCCCGAACAGAATCCACCGAGGACATCGCCGAGCATTGGCAAGGGTGAGGCGAACCTTCAGGGACCAGGTCCAGATCGGGGGTAGTCTGTTGCTGAGACATTTCTCGATCTTTTTCTCTCTCTCTCTTCCTTGTTCTTCGCTTTCTTAACCTAAATAACATTTGAAACAGAATTTAGCAAGCCGTAGTTTCATGAAGCGGAGACTCTCAGGCATCTGGACAATCGAATTCCGCGTTTCGCACGTCCGGTAGTAAATCCGTAACAGTACATTGCCTCATTCCGTATTTCGACCATAATCAATAGACCGTTTCAAACCATGAATGACCGCGACCATTGAATCGATGGACGGAATAATTCTTCAGCTTCTTTACGAATCGGACGTTCAAAATGTGATGAAAAAAAAATCAGAAAAGAATCGCATTGGATCAATTCATTATCGGTACATCTTTTGGCAGGTTTTTAGTTTTGTTTTTTTCTCCCGATCGTTATGTGCGCCGCGCGGTGGTGTACAAGAAACTAATAACGACGCTAGATATTCATTTATGCAGAATGTTACAATACAAGGTTCATTCCACCGGCATGTGAGAACGCAGTGGCCTATACTATACCTGGCTACCTTCCTGTCTACCTTTGGTGTATTTATTTCTCCGCGGTAACGGTTTGCGAATCGGTATACCAAGCCGCTTATAGCTTCGGTGCGGGCGTGTGTCTATTATCGACTCTGACTAGTATAGAGAAGATATTATTATTGTATAGAAATTTACGCATACCCGGTAGTTGGTATATCACATCGGCGAAGTTTGAACACACGAAGTTAAAACGAGACGCTAATATCTTATCTCACACAAGTTCACAATCACATTATCGACTCACTTGATGAATAGCGACGTTTTATTCCTTCCTCGATATCCATTGGTCGAACGCGCGTGCGGAGGAGCAGCCTTAGAACTCGTATGAAAACAGGTTGACGACTTCCTAATAGTTCGTAATTAAAAGCCGAGTCGTAAGGCCCACTATTTCTTGGTTATAAATTTCCTGGGCCCAGATCGGGCCTCGCGGTGTTCAAAGTATCAACGATCGTTACATTCTAATTACCGGCAACTGTACGAAGGCGTCTAATATCTAGCCTCAAACTTGAATTCGCGTAACTCGAAAGAAAAATCGCCACTATTATACGCATCTAACACATACATGTAAAGATACGAGGACAGCGCGAGAGGCGATCGAGCCTTGTGGGACCCTCCGCCTTCACTCCGAGGCGTTCTGCTTTGGAATGTGCCTTCGGCCCCTTCCGCTGGCCCCTCGTCTTAGTTCGCTTTGCGCTAAGGGCCCGCACATCGGAGACGACGGGCCTCACCAGTCCCACGCCGTATCCCCACCCAGCGCACAGTCCGCCCCCTACTTCTTCACTCTCTTTAACCTCACCTGGTCTAGACGGCGATCTGTTGTAAGTTACGTTGGCCTGAGTTTCGGCCAGTTCTTTTTCCCCCCCTTCTCGTTTCCCGCCTTATACCACCGGTAAAGGTGAGAAGCTATAGGCGAGCCGATAGAATTCTACTTTTCCTATCGCTCGCTGCTTCGCGAATCGAACTCGCGATTCCAACGAGGTGGATTCACATTTCTCGAAACATTTTATCGGGAGAGAATCGGATATTGTACATCAGCAATAAGAATTCAATCCAATAATCGATCCACTTTGGCTGTTCGCGGGTAAGTTATCGCGCCAAGGTATCCTACCGAGTCTCGAGTTCGCGGTCACAGAGACCGCTACCTGTACCGATTATTATTTTATACGTCACGTCCGTTTCACCTGGGTAAATGATTATCCAGGTAATTTGATCTGATATTCTTCTCACCTGCTGTGAATTGTTGGTTATATAAAAAAAGGGATATGTTATACTGCTTTTGATCTTTCGTGTGTAGATATGGATTTGATACATGTATGCGAGTATGATATCGGGAACGTTAAAGCAATCGAAGTTCTGACCTGAGCATACGGGGCAGGGTGAAATGCATGGTTGGACGGCACCAGCTGCAGGGTGTTATTGATACTACATTTCGCCCAATTTGACGAATTGCCGGCACTAGACTAATGGCTCGGATACGAAGCCGAGCTCATAGCCTCGGCGAAATTATTGCCTCCAGTAAAACTATAACCACCCATAACTTTCCGGGTAGGTAATGTCAGACAGAGAGAAAGAGAGAGGGAGAGAAATGGGGAAATCGGGGGAGAAAAAGCGAGCGAAGTATACAAGCTAGATATATTCTCGGGTATATAGGTATATAAGAGGGCAAAGACCGTGCAAGGGTTGATCGGCCGAGCGAAAAATTAGAGAAAAAGATTGCTCACGAAACCAAAAAACTTTTCGATATTCACTCTGATAGGTGTATATGCCCGGTGAACGAGTAGGTATACATGGATCTGACAAGTGAAATGAAAAATACTGAACCTGAGTTTGTGAAATAATTAATCCCCAAGATCGTCGAAGTATAGTTGAAAGAGTGAAATGATTTGAGCAGCGAAGAGTTCCATGAACGGTACGAATTCTTTCAATTTTTTTACTGAAAACAGCATTGGTCTCAGTCAAAGAATGAAATGAAAGAAAGAAAAAGTATCGACTTCTTCGATAATTCCTTGGGTCTTTTTTTCTCGATTTTCTTTCAATTCTTCGCGGATCGCGGTATTAATTCCTCGTGGTTGCCCGTTCCTGCAGTTTACGCAGTATAGGAAAGAAAGTCCAGGACCGATGTGTGATGTCTGCGGATAAATCCTGGGTCTTCTCCACCAGGCCTTGGCTCGGTTCTCCCGGATGCTCCTAAATAATAAATAGGAGAGGGTTTCCAGGGGGTTCCCCGAGGGTGCCATTAGCGGGGCACGGCGCAACCCCCCTGGCGGCGCCAACCCCCTCTGGCCGCGGGTCTAATACACTTAGGCGCTACGCAAGACATGTCTATGGGAAAGTATGGCAAAGGGGAATTCGCTCCTCGCTGGATACGTATACACTAGTCTCCTCTCTTCCTTCACATCCCGAGTTTCTTTTTTCTCTCCCTCGAATCCATCTCTGATCGTTTTACGAATACCATTACCTGCTTTCCTCTTCTCCTTATTTCTTCGGCTCTATTTCACTCTCCCTTTTCCTCGTCACCTGAGGTCAAACGCTTCCTATTCTCCGAGGTCTACTAGGCCAAGGTTAGAGGCCTTCGAGCGGATATGCCCACCTTTAAAACTCCAAATTTATCCACGATCACGATGCTTCTCGGGGAGAATGATATCCCGGAATATCACAGCGGGCCTGCTGTCCGCCCCCTTGAGTAAGATATACCGCCGAATTCGGGGGGAACGAACGATTCGAAAATCGGTCGAATAATTACCATTATCTCTCGATGGTGGTTACACTTATCTTTGATCGTGCGATTATGGCGCACTTAAATGTAATCACCCACTCGAGTAGTATCCTCCGCGTAAAACGAGAGAGAGTAATCGAGGGACTCGGGGACGAAGGAAGAAATCTCTTTGCTACTCGCTGACACACACTCTTATCCACGTTATGTACCTAGCTATATGAAAATAGCCTGGAAATCAGGTTTTCTTTTATAAAAATCTTTCAAACAAAAAAAAAGGAGATTACACGAATTAAATGTACATATATACTTATATACCCATTTCACACGGTTCTAAATTCGGCGAAAGAGTTTTTACGCGCGTTTTACATCGCGGAAAAACTACGCTATTGAAATAAAATTCACGTATCCACCTACCTACCTACCTACATGCAGTAGAAAATGAGTGGTCGATGGTCGGTGGATATCGTAAGTATCAATAATTGAGCAGCGTAGGGTGGCCGGCCATTTAGCGGTCGAGCGAGGCGGACTGCCGGGGTTTTCGTTTGGCTAAAAGGGAGGAAAAGAGAGAGGAGAAAGGGAGAGAGAGTTTGGCCTCATACCCGCAGTAAAGGGATATTGGGAATGGGGATGACACGGGGATGAGGATGAGGATTTCGGGTTGGCGGCAGTATCGGAGTTCGTATCGGCGAGGTCTGCTATCGACATGTCGACTGCAGGTACACCCGCCTCGCGGAGTCCCCAACTAGTATAGTATACTAGATAGAGGCTAGCCTCGAAATACCATCTGTCATTGGTCAACGTACCGCGAACTCTGGACGCTGACTGGAACCCCTTCTTGCCCCTACCTCGTCTTCGGTTCAATGACATCTCGACAATTAGCCTTCCTATCAAAACGGTGCTGATTATACTCCGGTCGTACAATCTACAGGGTCAGATATCTCCTCTTTAATATTGTGCAAATTTTCACCGTTTTTACTCATAATTCAATGTTCCTTGTATCGCGATATATACGCGGACAAAAAGTGTGAAAATTTTCAATGATTCCTCTCCTCTACCGTTGCTTTTCTATTCAACTTGCCAAGTATGTGTCTATACGTGCACCCCTATACTTGGAAAGTTTCGCGTTGCTTTTCAGCCGTTTGCGTTTTAACCCCCATTAGTGACCTGGCGAGGTTAGGTAAAAGGGCGATGGGTATGGCATGGTATATGGTGTGGCATATCCCTTCGGAAGAAAAGCGTAGCGTAACTTGGTGCATATACCCAACTCCGAGAACCTTAATGCTATGTAAAAATATCAGAGAGGTTTTTCCATCCGCCAACCTCTCACAGCTAATCGTCTTGTCTTCGTCGCTCGCTTGTATTTACTGTGCTTTAGGAACCGGGCGAGATATTAATATATACACTGAAGGAAAGCGAAAGAAAAGGCGCGGGGTGGTGGACGGGATGGACTGGGTGGGAAGAAACGGTTCCTCAGAGCCCAGATGCTCACCGGAATATCTAAATAACTCCAACGTTTAAATCGAATAAGTAATAGCCGAGATATACACTGTAGGCTTAGAGATATTCTCCAGGCTGCATAAATGAGCGGAACTGGTGCTGGTGCTTCCTTGGTTCCCTGCCTTGAAACCTCTTCGACGGATTCGCCTTCTCAGCGACTCCACGACGAGTTCCAGCTTATGCCTTATACCTCAGCTTGGATTACGCCCCGGAGCAATATCATATCTTTCTTTTCCTTACGTAGTAAGGTACCGTTTTACGCCCCAATTTACTAGAAGAATTCCATTTTTTTCTTTTTTTTTTTCTTGTTTGTTTCTTCATTTTTCTTCCATCGTGTGAATGAAATTAATTTCTAGCTATATTATAAGAATGTAAGGAATAGTTTTTTGGGGGGAAAAAATCGTGTCGATTATCCATTGGATTTTTTTTATTTTATTTTAATTAACAATAAATATGTTAGATTCACACTGTTTCGTATTATAATTCGTGGATGAAAAAGCTACTGAATTAAAAATTTCACAAAAATATATGATATATTTACACACTACATAGCCAGTTTTTCCTAGTTTCTTATACTACGGGTTTAATAATTTTTCTTATCTTTTCTTCGGTTCATTCCAGTTCATATTTACAGTCGCATTACAGAGCAGTTTGATAGTGTATCGGTCTCGTTCTCAGACTCCTGAAACAATGCGGTGAAGGAAGAAAATGTATGAAAATATGAACTAATATCTACGGTTTTAAAGTTATTAATTATAGCCCGCAGTGAAAGCCGGGAGCTAATATAGTAGCGCTACTTAAACGAGTCCATGAGGTGTCGGCCGCGGGACTTCGTCATCCATAAAAGATGAGAGTCCGCGTGAATATAGATATTCAAATAGATTCTGCAGGTGGAATTAAAATAGGTTTTTCAAAAATATCTACGCTTTTACTCTCAAAGAGACTGTAACTGTCTTTAATTTTTCGAAATTATATTACGATCGGGATAAAAATTAAAAATTCACCTCTGCACAGTGCGACGCAGTCTTCTTTGGTATGAAAGTTGTTAGCGTTTCCCAAACAACCTCCGTAGAAGAAATTCACACACTCTTTTCGATCCGCGTCGTAAACCCATCTGAGCATGGAAGCTTTACAGATTCCCACCTCCATCGGTAGGACACAGGAAGCTCTTGCCGAGATATTTGGCTCGTTAATATCTGGTCGAGGGAAATTAGGGCTTAGTTATTTATTTCTAATCTCCGAATACCTGCTCGGAATTGTGATGATAATAATTTTGAAAACTCACCGGAATTATCCTTAAGCTCGATTGGCGAAGCGTTCACTAGTATCGCGCAGGCGTAAGAAATGGCGAATAGCGAAATGACGAGTTTTGAATTCATCTTGTACCCCGCACTTTGATATTAAAATCGAATAACGTGTGAAAACTAGAACCGCGGTCTTAAAACTGACTCGTTTCTCTCCCGCCTCTTTATTCTTTCTCTATTTTTTTTTTTTTTTTTCTTTTTTTTTTACACTCGAAATTTGACTTCGATCTACCTCGGCTTAGCTTTTCTGTCTGATAGCTGGAGGCTCGCAATGCTCGGTAACATGACATGCCAGGCTTATATAGGAGGCGAGAGATCTCTGGTGGGGGTGCGTGGGGGGAAACCCGCCTCGATCTACTCCGACTGGGGCATTTTCGCTAAAACATAGAACGTGCTCGAAATGCAATTGCATATTTTGTCTCATTTATAATTGCGAGCATAACCATCCATCGATTCTCACTATTCCCGATCGCTTTGCTGCGCCTAATCCAAACCCAAATCAGGCTTAATAATCCCAGTGGATATCAAGGAGCAGAGATTGATTCGGTTCTTCTGATCTAAGATTGTTTCTGTCTTAAATCAAATCTTCTTACAAATTGAAGACTTTTGTTGATTCTTCGCGGTGCAGCGTGCATGACGCACGACGGTATTCATGAATTATGAATTAGCGGGAAATCACAAGAAGATTTATCACCTCAGGAAGTACCCACCTATACCTACCGTTTTGCGTTCGGATAGATACAGCCGTACTTTACCGAGGTATCAAAAAACGGTTTAGCACTGTCTCGGCATCGGTTTAATTCGCGTGCTGTAAATTAATTTTGAAATCATATACCCAGTCGAATTGTTATTCCGTGTTGTGACGCGTTTGTAATTGAAGATAAAGTAAGCAAGTAAAAAAAAAATCAAGAAATAACTTTCTACTTCCAAATGTGAAGCACACGTTTGATTTAACGTCTGCATATTATACTTTCGTAATTAATGAATTAATTGATTATTTTTTTAGATATTTATCACTACGATCCGTGGTTTTAGATCGAAATCAAGTTAGGTAAATATCGCGCATGATAAAGATTGTAAAATACGGCAAATATGTACTGTAATATATTGTCAACGATATAATGCGTGTCAGGTGCGTAATGAGTCCTACAAACGGGGCGTCGAACTCATGTCAGTTACTGGTTTATTCCGCGAAAGGAAGAGTTGTTTGTTTTCGCCGCAGAATACACACGCAGTCTATTGTACACCGTCGTTTAATCCGGGCTTAGATTATTCGAGCTGAAATTATCGTAGGAGATATATAATGGGTTGATTTTCATCTCGATTAATGACGAAAGTAAAAATCGTGTTCTTTATCGAGACGGCGAAGAAACATTCCTTCTTGGTATAATCTTCTCCTCGACTCAATCCCTTCATATTTATTTTACTACTCGGTATTTTCATGTACAAAACGCGTTACGAAACGCGCTTTGATTACCCAGGGTGACCGTGACTCGTGCGTGAGCGTAGAATTAGCCTTTTTCTACAGTTATCTCGACCTGTCTCTTTCGCCCATGTATATAAACCGACTAGTTCTAGCTGACCGGCGTCTATCCAGTCGTTGGTCAACTTTGTATCGTCCTATCTAACGCGGTTAAAAATTACGATAAAGCGAGATAGAGGAGGAAATAGAAAAGGGCCAGATATCATCTTAGAATTTATAAATCGACCGAGTAAATTACAGTTTGATTACGAGTGAGTGCGTAAATCAACATCGAGGGACATATTTCAGGGTATTGAGTAATTCGTATTTACCCAACGAGTCGGAGGTGCGAAGTGGGCCGAATCGACGTAGGAGAATAATGAATGACGCGGGTCCGCTAGTCACCTTGTCGTTTTTGGTAGCAAGTACATTATTTCGGCAAAGATTCTCTCACAGTTCATTAAGGAGATGTGAGGATCCTTGATGTCTAGCTTATAGCCGGTGAGAAAGAAACTGGATATAAGTTGGAAAAAGAACAAAATGGAATCGATGAAATCGTGACCCAAATATCATTGGATATAAATTCGCGGTTCTAAATACTTTTGCATTACTGACAAAAATGTTAACCGACTCGTTTTTCTCCTATGCGTTGCGTCGCAGCATCTGCACCGGTCTGTAATTAATCTTCTACTCATTTATATCCAGTAGTTTCTTTAGCGCGATGATCAGGCGATCGCGACGAACGGTGAAAGTCGAAGAGTCAGTCAGTCGCCCATCTATCGGTGTTTAATATTGATATGCCTGCAGCAACAGTGCAGACGCGATCGCTCAAACATACAATATTTAACCGTGTGGTTACTGCGCCGATGCATCGCGTATATGGGAGTCGTTTTAGTTGATTGAAACGTGGGTATGTATATACATACGCGATATCTCGAGACGGAAAAAATATTTACTATTATAATATCGGAGTCCGCGATTAACAGATAGATTAAAAAAAAAGAACCTTTTGTAATACTCCGTCGAGCTGTAGCTACGATATATTTCTATCTCTCCATACGTGTACATTTTCAATACGTGTTTATCAAACCCGCGATCAACGGGGACTCAAATCCCAACATTTGATCAGCTATGTCTCGCTGATCATCGTGCTGGGTCTTTGCTGCTTGTTTCTGCTGCTGTTCATGTCTTTGATCAGAAACTTCGAGCAAAGGAAGTACCGCCGATCCTTCAGACGATCTCTTGTCGTTTCGGTTTTCAAATGACTTAGTTTTCGTCTCGCTTCCTTCGTCGGCACCCTTTTTCAACAGTTTTAAAAAATCGTTCTTTCTCAAGCTACGCTTGTCTTTTTCGAAGATAGAAAGGGTCGGCGAATTTTTCGATGCCGCGGAATCCGGGGTCGCGTTTTCATCGACTTTATTTTTTGCCGTAGTTTTAACTTCGACAAGTTTTAATCCGTCGTTACGAATCGCTCGATTATATTCCGACGTGAAATTCTTCCCATTTTCGTCTCGTTTTCTCCTGGCTCCAATGTCCTCGGGATTCTTTTTCTTGTCCATTTCGGTCAACTTTTCAAACTGTTCTTTCTCCTTCCACTTCCCTCTCATGTCCTTGCCGAAGGCAACCTCTTCGAGCTGTTCCTCATTCTTGTTTTTCCACGCCTCGCGCTTACTCAATACCGTCACTTCGTCATCGGCGGTATTCCGCCCTTCGGTCATTCCCACTTCTCGCTTTTCCTCTCTGTCAAACTTGCCTCCCATGTATATTGGCGGCGCCACAGATCCGTGGACCAATTCGTTAGTCAACTTCTTCAAATAATTCGAAGACACCAAGTCGTCTGACTTTGGGTTTAGCCAAGGCTGGAGAGCTATCGACGCGCCAATAACGTCGCGTTTTTTCACCCGACTGTCCAGGTCATCCGAAATATCGGCATGAAAATTCAGTTCCTTTTTCAAATCGGGAGAATCTCTACCGTCTAATTTCCCGGACAACACGTCAGCCCAGTATTGAGGATTTCTTTCCTCCTCGTCGTCGAGTCTCTTTTTCCACATTGATCTTCTTCGTTTGCTAGTAAGTTCACCATTCGATGTATAAATGACTGGTTTCTCGTAGCCAGAGTCAACCGGGTCCCAATTATCTTCGTAGAGATTAGCTCGTTTTTTTCGTAGCATAGCGGCTCTACGTATTAATTTTTTGTACTCCGGTGACTGGGCGCCTTTCTGTTTCTTGTGTTTCTTCTTCGTCTTTTTCCTCCTCTTATTCTTCTTCGTCTTCTTATTTTTCTTCTTATGTTTGCGCTTACGCTGATCTCGTTCTTGGTCATTGGGGTGTTTGTGCTTTCTGTGCTTTCGCTTCTTGGCCGGTTTTTTTACACCCTTTTCCGAGCTACGAGTCGCTCGAAAACGGGAACGGACCAAGTGATTTAACGCCGCTTCTGTAACGGAATTACGATCTGTAACAAACCGTCTTAGAACCATAGAGGGAAATAATTATCTACTTGGCTGTTCGACGAACGTCGCGTTGCTCAACATCAGAATACTAGGCGTATTGACCAGCGGCGAAAGAGTAGATCCCTGAGCCCCAGTCCCGTTAGCATTTGGCACAGCATTTTGATACTGCAAAATATTACCACCCCCGATTTTTCCGGCTTGTGGATTTTCATCCCCCTCGTATATCTTCTCGTCTATGTACTTGATCAAGAGTTCGAGTTCCTTTACCTACAAGAAGTTGAAAGATATGATAAGAGATGCTGCACTCTGACTTTTCGTAAGACCAGTTTCTCACCAGATAATCATGGACCGATTGAACCTTCGTCTTCTCTCTATCAGTAAGAAAGTTATATTCGTGTATCAGACTCCTGAGAAGTTTGACTTTCTTGTTCAGCTCAGCGAGGTTCGCATTTCCTCTCCGCATCGACGGACGTTGGAATAAATATTTCTCCTCTTTTCGTTCGTTCGGAGTTTCGTCATGAACCAACGGAAGCGGTGGTACCTGTAGATTGATAAACTCTCGTGAAGAAACAAAAATTGCTTGACGATCAAACGGCCGATTGATTATATTCATCTACTTGGTCAGTGGCTTTGTCGTCGTTTTCGACTTCCAGCATCCATTGTAAAAATTCTCTCATATCCGGTGGCAACGAGGCGCAAGTTTTTCGCTGAACTTCGTCGAGGACCAGTCGGCCCAGGAGCTCCATGACTCGCCTCATCATTCCCTCCGTGTGCTTGACCTGATTTGCGGGATTCAATACGCTCGGTAATATCGCGAAAATTTTTATAACTGCTTTTGAAATTACCTCGTCCTCGTCCAGTCCTTGACGGTAAATCTTGTCCGTCGCGATAACGTCCTCGGATTTGTGTTTCCGATACAATCCCGGGCCCAGGGTTAACTTCAAAGCGTCGTTCTTCTGCACCTGAATATCAGTGCAAAAAATGTTTCTCCCAGCTTCAAAATCTCCAGCTATTTAGACCCAGATTCGCTTTTTTTTTTACCTGATCGAATATTCTCTCCACTATTTTACCCGCCAATTCCCCATGGAGCGCCAAATCCATCTGTGACTCGTCCTCCATATTATCAGCGGCTAAAAGTACTGTGAATTTTTTTTTCTGTGTCTCGTCTATCTCCGGTGTGGGTTTCTATGAAAAATAATCAAACCGCGTACATCAGCCTCCGCTATATATATATTTTTTCTTCAAGGAGGTTAAGCCTGAACCTACGACTGGATCCTCAGCATTTTCTTCCAACACTTTTTTATCTCCGTCAGTCGCGATTTCCGTATCATATCCTTCCGCACCCTGGTCGAATTTGCTTTGCGAAATTCCCCTTGCTGACATCTTATCATATGCTTTTGCCTGTTGCATCGGAGAGGCTCCTTCACCTTCTTTAAAATTTCTCTCCGCACGATCTTGCGGATTTTTCAACTGAGTTTTAGAGCCGGTATAATCTCGCAAAAATCCCGCAGTGCCATGTCTCGTAAATTCTTGGTTATTATGTTTTTCCAACGCATCGTGCCGATAGTGTCTATGATCCGATTCGCCATTCTCTTTCCCGGATTGACGATGTTTTTGCTCGCCACTTGCCCCAAAATTTTCCTCATTTTTAGTGTTTCTTCCGTCGTAATTATACTGCGAATTCACGTATTTCGCGAACGGTTTCGGTCTAGAAAATGATTTCGAGGCTCGGTATTTATCGAGAGATTTATCCTTTCCGCGGATCCTTGACCCCCTTTTATTAGAAGAAAGCGAATCACGACTCGCTGGAAAGGAGTCAAACTTGAAATTCTGGTCTCTTAACTTCACGCTTCTGATCTCTCGCTCGCGGAAGCCGCTCTTCACACTGTCGTCAAAATCAGATGAAGTTTTCGAGCCGCTTTCAATCTCGGTATTTTTTTTCTCACCAATCTTATCGCGTTTCGATAGCGTTTCGATAGTTTGACGCTGTTTCTGTACAGTAGGCGCGTTCATTTCCCACTCTTCAACGTTAGTCAATCCCCGTTTATCCTTGTCAATTTCGGTATCATTGTCCCCGTCAGAAGTCGAGCGAGTCTCAAGTCCGAAGAACTTTCTATCCGAATTCTCGCCCAACCCCGTAGAATTTCTTTGCTCTGAGATTTTCTGCTTTCCGTTCGAATTTTCGCCCGCTAATTTTCCGTCCGTTGAAACACTCCGCTTCTTTATTCTGTGGCCAGTTGTCCCAGATTTTTGAAAACCGTTTTGACTGCCTTCCAGATATTTATCAACAGGTTCTTCTCCCCCGTCCATATCCACCCTTCGATCGCCCCGTTGGAAAGGGTCCATCGGATAAGAAGCCGACTGTAAACTCCTGGCGAAATGGCGATGAGATTCTCGTACGCATTTTAAATCCCTACCGAATCTAGGCTTCACGTCGTCGTCAAAATCCCCGGCCATTTCTTCCGGGTCGACGATAGACTCGCGCACGACGTCTCTCGGATTTAACGCGAAATTTTGCGGCTTGGCCTTCGCCTTTTCTGACATCTAAAACCAAGATGTCGTTTACAAACCGGCTTGAATGGGACAAAACGTACGACGGAACGCATACCTTGATCACTTTCCACTCGGTTGTAGTTTTCCCCATAAAATTACTTTCCTGGACTTTATCCTCCGTTGGGTTTCCCTGTTCCACTCCGCCCTTGAACATGTCGTCGGTTATCTTTAGTGCCGAATAATTACTGCCCGACCACGAAGAGTTGTAATCATTCGATGATTTCCGCGGACATTGAACCCGGGCTGGCGCTATTACCAAGTACGTTCTTTCCCCAGGAGCCAGGTTCCTCGTTTCGCTGCGGTCAAGCATAGTTGGCAATGAATCTATGACAGACCCGGGTATTTCATCCGAGGGGATAAAAGGGCATTTTTGTACCTGACACGGACCCGGTTTCCTCCTTCATTTTTACCTTGATCGGAATCCTCGACGAGCCTGGCTTCTAGGGACGGTCTATTGTCTCCTTTACCGTACAAACTTTCGTCTCTGATGATCTGATCGTGGCTTATCGACTTTCGGAAGGAGGCTCGATCACTAGTTCCCTCTCCTATCCTGATACAAGATCTCATTTATTCACCTTGTTTTAATTAAATATACTTATTTTTCACCTCGCGGAATCTGCACCGTGTTGAAAATTACGAGCGGACGATTCGCCCCCGATTTCTCGATCCCTATCGAATTGATCCTCGATTCTCTGCCCACTCCGCGATCCAGACCTGCCTGAAATACCCTCGTATTTCCAGTCTCCGTCGTTTCCGATCTGCACTTTTTCACCATATCCCGATTCCTTGTCTTTAGCATCCCGCGCCTTCTCGTCCAGCATCGCGTCTATCGATTCTGGATCCAGTTTTCCGTGAACTTTGACACTGTACTCAAGCGGCTCTTCCAAAACCTCATCTTTCTCGGTTTCTAACAATTTTTCTTGTTCCCCAGGCTCTCCGGCGTCCCGATACCGACCTCGACGATCTATGGACTCGACTTCCTGCTCGGGATCAGGATCAGCTGGCTCGCCCAACCTGGTGAGGGACGGAAAAGTGGTGAGTCGATATTTTTTGGCGTAATAAAAATTTTCCAGGGTTTTACACGGTGGTTGGAAAAATTGTGATTAAGTTACCAGTGGCTATTTGCGTTTGTGTTCGATTCCTGGAAATCTTTATCGTTGAATTCGCGGTAAGATTTTTCGCCCGTTTCTAATACCGCGTTAATTTTACCAGACGGTGTTGGTTTTTTCTTCTGAATTTTTGCCAGCTCAACATCTGATATGAATTCTTCCTTTGGAGCTTTGTGATTGCGTGCTTCTTGCTCCAACTCTTCTTTTCTTTCCTCGTCCCGCTCCTCGTTCTTTTTAGTCATTGTTTCTGCCGTCTTATCTATAGCCGCTGACAGAAGAATTAGGGAATAAAAATGAAAGAAGAACTATTGCCAGACTTGAACTAACCAGTCTCTAAATTCGTCAAAATTCACCTTGAGGACAGCTAGGATTGTCATTATCCAAGTTTTTCCGATCGTCTTCAACGATCGATGAATCACCGTTCGAGCCAACGCCGTTAACCTCATTGTCGTAGTCATAGTATTCAATGTTTTCAGCTCGATGATTAATCTCCCTTTTAACATGCGCCGATTTCCCCTTTTCCCTATCGTCAAGTCTTTCTTTTATCAACATGTTTATTCTGTCCCTCATTGGGTCCCGGTCTCCGTCTCGATTTGAGACGCGAGCATCTGATTCCAGCCGATTTTCCTCCCCTAGAAATTTAAGGCAACGGAATTAGAATAAGGCGAGAGATGGAAATTTGCCTGGTTTTTGTTCCTTTACCATCATTCTTCGCCGTAGAGTCTTTAAAGTTCTCGTCATTCTGCGAGAGGTCATCGTATTCGTTTTCGGAACCGTATTCCATAAGTTCGGGTTCTCTACGACGTTCTACGATCTTTTTCACCGATCGTTTCCTCGATTCTGATTGCAGAACGTTTCTCTTATCTCCGTGGAAGTTTTCCGGATATTGGGATTCGGCCGATTTTTTTTCCAACCTTTTTGATCTTTCGCCAAGTTCGAAATCCGACTCGTCCCACGGGTCAGAGTCGGTTTCTGTTTTCGAGGATCGAATTCCCTCGCGTTTTTTTGGTCCTCGAAATCCCGGATCGACTGAATTCTTGTCACCTACATTATCCTCGGCAACCATCAGCGATCTTTTAACGAATTTAAACTGATCATAGTTGTCTCTGAGCCCTCGTGAATCCTGAACGTTTTTCAAAAATCTAGCCGGTCGTTCTCTCGATTTTTCACCCCCATTCTGATCCCAGGCTGAATCTCTTCTTCCGTCGCGGATCTCTACAGTTTTTAATAACTCCTTCGATTCATCTGACACCCATAACAACTTCCGGGTGAAATTCGCGCGTTTTAAAGCCGCGTCTTTTACCTTAGAATCTAAAATCTGGCCATCTAATCCATCCGCTTCTTTTTCGCCGTGACACGAACCCGAATCCAGGTCGTATTTTCCATTATCTTTCTCGCTGTATCCAATCAGCTGTTTATCCTCATAATTCTCTTCCTGTTTATACTTCACGTCTTTTTCCAATCGTTCGAGACTCTCTTTCGAGTCACTTGCTACGTCATTTTCGTTTTTCCTTTCTTCCTGATCAGTGTTCCCAATTTCCATTTTCAAACTCTCAGGCTCTACTAGTTTCACAGTTCCTGAATCCTCGCCACTTCCAGCTTTCATTTCATGCTCACGACTCAGCTCCTTATCATAATTCGCGTAGGTAAATTTCGGTTCGTTTACCGTCTGGTTATCGCCAGTTATTTTATCACCAGAATCTCTTTTAATCGTTGAATTTTCACTCTTAATTCCCGCTTCTTTTTCGTCGCTTTTTTTTCCCTCCTCAAGTTTTTCGTCGCCGTTTGAGTCGTGCGATAATTTGTGAACATCGTCGTCGGTCGGTTCCGACTTTTCCACTTCCTTTATCCCCACTTCTCTGCCGCTGATTTTCTCGCTTAAACTATCCGGCTCATCGTCTCGCGATTTTATATTTTCCCGCGACGAAACGTCCGCCAGAGACGAAGATCGTTTTTCACCCGCAAAGAGAAACCCGGTGTTCTTCTCCTCGAGATTTCCATCCCCAAAGGTTCCGGTTACCTTTTCTCCCACGCCGTTTTCTCCGCCTTTTAAAACGGCCGATTTTTCCGCCGGATTATCTTTGCGAAAATTTTTTATCTCCCCGTCAACCTCGCCCAAATAATGTCCATTTTCATTTTCATTTACATTGATATCCACCCTCTTATTTTCCCCGGTTTTAACGCCATCGGTATTACGCTCGTCATTAATCTTATCTAGACCTTCAGCCGCTCTTATCTCTCTTTGAACTCTTCCCGCTTTATTTATTCCTCCGCCACTTTCTCCCTGTGTTTCTTCTTCCTTATGGTATGACTCCCCAAACCCCGCCCTACGATAAACTCTCGCTATTTTCCGGCCCCCGTTTTCGTCTTCGCCTAATTCGTCAAATTTCTCGCGTTTTACTCGCGGCAGCATGTAGTCAAACTCGGAATCACCAGGCGCAGATTCCTCGTCGTCATCCTCCTCCTCTCCGTCGTCGTCCCGTTTTTTAAACTCAAACATGTCAACAGCCGACCTTGGATCCTCCCACCAATTCGAGCCTGAAAATGAGCCAAATTCAAAAACCCAAATCGTCAGAATCGAGCGGTTCTATTACCTCCGGAAATATCCGCCTTTGACGAAGAGGGATCGCCCTGGTATTCCCTGTCAATTTCATCGTAAAAATTCGACCTCTGATCGTAGTGAGAATTACCGTCAGACTTTCCACTCCCATAAATCTCCTGTACATATTTCTCCCGATTTTTCCCCGTACCGAATCCTTCTTTCGTTTCATCAAGCGCGTTCGCTTTCTTGCCGCTATCTTCGAGGCTCTTTTTAAGTTCTAGAACAGTTTTTTTCAAAGACTCCAAGGTCGGCTGTTCGGCATCTTTTCTAGCCATTGAATGACCAGCGTCACGCTCGTCTCTCGTATTGTCAATCCAATCATCAACGTTTCTACTAAAATCGTCCTTTCGAAAATTCTCTCCTTCAGCATCCCTCATCTCCTCTTCGTAGTCGCTTTTTGGCCAGTGATTAGCGCTAGTTTCATCCGATTTTTCGACGCTCGATTGTCCAGAGTCAAACCAGTCTGCAGGAAGTTGGAGTCCTTCCTTTTTCGCCCAGTTTTTCAAGCTCGAATCATCCATCGGTAGACCGTTATCATCAACAGCTGATCTGGGGTTAAAAGAACGGCTGAATTTCCCTCGGTTATAAATTAGCTTAATTTTCGAAATAATTAATTGACCGAGAAGCGCGACGACTCACCTTTCGAAATGTGTTTTCCGCGAGGGTCTGTACCCCCGATGATCGTATTCTCGATACGGATATTTCGCCTGCCTCTTTACCTTCATTTCATTGTCGAGATAGATTCTGTCAGAATTATGATCGTTGTGGACGTATCTCTGCTTCGACGAGGTCCAGGGATCCTCGTCGTCGTATAATCGAGGATCAGATCTCTTGAATCGAATTCCAGCGTTATATAGAGAGGCTGGAGTGCGGGAAGAGGATCTAAGGCGTCGGGATGGAACCCTGAAAGCGTTCGTCACAGGGATAATAATTCACCCCGAAACGTTACTTTTTTACTCTTGCTTACTTTTCCGGATTTTCCTTTGCACCAATTCTACGTGCGGCTTGATCGATCCATTTAAGTTCGTCCCGAGCCTGCAGTACGTTTTTGAGAAATGAATCAAGCGCCGGACTGTTGCGCTCAGTTCCAGTCGACGATACCCCGAAATCGGACTGAAGAAAACACAGGAAAAAATATTCGTTAAATTAAGATTCACACGCATAAAGGAAGAGAAATTTCTCTTCTAATTACCGAGATGCTATTATACCCCGAAAATGAGTTCTCTCTTTTTTTTTTTTCATATCAATTAACTTTCCTCAACCGCTTGCACCGCGGTAAAAAAAATCTCGTCGTCTTCCTCGAGAAGCAAGCTTTGTTCCTACCTAATTACCTCATGAATCAATTGCAAGTAGGTACACGTGCTTTTTTTTTTTTTTTATCTAACGGGTAGTAAACTGAGAATTTATTTTATTTTTTGTATTCACAATGAAATTGTTTCGTTTTTGAAATTCCGGTGAAATTTTTCAGCGTTAATTCGCATTCTGTAAAGGGTGGGAAAAAGATTGAAAGAAAAAGAAAAGAAGAATAGTGAGGAAGGAAGTGTTTTCTTAGATTTTAACTTCGTCCCCACCCTGTGTGTGAGCAATAAAGCAGTTCTTCATCATCTAGCCGCGGGATGGTTTTGGTATAAATATTCTTAGCCAGATAGGTAGGCAGGATACGCAACGCGGTCCTGCCAGCCTCCCGCCTATCGTCCTTTAGCGTCCTTGCGTGAGACACGGGAAGACAATGGTATCTGCATAGAGCGAGCTGTTATTAAAAATCCACTCCCTTCCCGTGGGTGAAGTGGCCCCTGGCAATCTGCATCTCATTCCCGTAGGCTCTCGTGTGGCCCAGGATCGTACTGCGACGAGCGACGAGCGACGACGACGACTGTCAGGACGGGAATTATAAACGCACCGCGGAAAAGTAAAAGAAAGTGAAAAAAAAAGTAAAGAAAAAAATATATAGAGAGAGAGAGAAATAGATGGAAGGCCGAGAGACGTTACGCATGTTTTATACATATATGCATTATGCACATACGTAGCTAAGTCATATATACCTAATTAGACCTAGACCTATATGGAACACGGCGTGGCGAGTTGATAATCACCGGAAGTGCACTTCGTTGTTTAATTATTTATTAACAAGCTGCTTAGCGCGAGAGAGGAAGCGGGAGAAACGCAAAGATAAAGAATAATCGTACTACCGCACGGTTAATTAAAAGCGAATAACGATCACAACTCGTTAATTTCATCGCAATCAGTTTGCGTCGAGATAACAGTTCCATGGTCTTTGATTTCGACTTCCTTTTCATTCGTTTTCTAGTTTTAGTTTTATTCTTATTCTTATTTTTTTTTTTTTTTCGTCAAATATGGAATTTGATTGATAGACGTATGCTACTAATCTCTCGATTGTAGTCGTTATCATTTTTATTTCCTTCTTCTTTTTCTTCTTCTAATCTCGCGAGTATAAGCATGTAAGGTATATATATTTTCTATTAATATCGCAAGCATTAATTTCTTTCCCAAGCTCACTGCAGCGTACATCTCAAGCGTTTTCCTCCTCGCGTTTGGATACTCGGATGACAAAATGACAAAGAGGCGGTCGCCCTGGGCTCGCGATATTACCGTTCGCGAACTATGCGAACTGTCTGACGGCAACGGCCGGGCCCCCCCGTAAACTCCGCGCTTCACCGCTCCCTCTGCACCCTTACTCACTGCAACCGTACAAGCAAAACCGTGATTGATTGTACTCGCCGCAGTTTTGGCTGTTTCTACGCTAACGTAAAATACGATCGTTTTTTTTTTTTTTTTTTCTACTCTTTTTTTTTTTGCTCTTCCATATAATGAGAAGAACAAAATTTCTTTTTCGCATAGACTGACAGCGAAAATTAATTTTTCCTTTTTTTTTGTTTTTTTTTTATTCCCTCTTTCCCTTCCCGGATAACTCACTTTGATTTTAGAACTTTTCGAATCGTTTTGTACGGCCAATTCTTCGGCTCCGTTTCTTATCGTTTCAGGATTTTTAATTGGCCGTCTAACGCCCTCGGATTCAGTTAAAATTGAGGATAATATGGCGAGGATTAGACAAACCGAAGTGTAAAGACCCTGAAGATTCATTATTCTTCTCCGGGTAATCGTTGTTCGATGTTTCATCTCTCTGTTGAAATAGAAAACGCGATTTTCTTTAAATTTGGAAAATAAAACGAGAATACAGAAAGCGAGTATAACTTCGGGGGTACAATTTCCAATTTTTACGTTACTCTCTGCATCCTTTAACGTGAGATTGGCTTGTGTGTGCTCGGTTGAACCTTTAAACTGGTAATTTACGCTCCACGGAAGGTATAGGTATAGCATACATATTCGCATTGGGGAAATTAAAAACGTCTGATCATAAAGTGTGAGTAAAGATGAAATACTGGCTAGCTCTAGATGTTCGCTTACCGAATTCAAATCGGATTTACATTTTAAACACCATATAGCTACACTCGCTCGATTTCTATATATTATCATACATATAGAAATTAATGTTACATGTATTTGTCTTTTTGCGTAAACATTTTTTAAAGAAACTAAAAGAAAATGCAAAGTTATTCCCCTCGCGTATTTTTTTTTTCCATTTTTTTTGTTCACTTTCAATTTTTCCATTTTTCTTCCCTTTCGGTTTTTTAAACACATTTAACGTAGGTACCTGTATGTATGGTAGATAAAAACGGTATAGTCGTGGGGAGAAAAAAATTAGAGGGTACAGCTGAACGTTTTGTTGTCTGAACGACGATTACAAATAAAATGCAGAAAAGGGTGCATAATGGTTGGCATAAGAGCCATTAGGTTATTAAAAAGGCGGCGCCTAGGAAAAGGGGTTTGAGAGGTGGACGAGGCACGGGCAGTGGCAGCGAGTGGTTCTAGAGCAGAGAATAAGAGAGAGAATGAGAGAGAAATTAACAAAGGCGGAAAATTAGCCATGATAACTTCACGTTTCGATGAAAACTGCAGTAATACCTTTTCTACTTAGCTTCTTCTCGAGATATCACCGACGATATACACTTGAGGATGGATAATAAAAAGCTTCGCAAGCTCGGCAGTCTTCTCAAGGTAAGAGCGAAACAGTGAAAGAAAAAGGCAGGAAACAAGCTTATTACGCAAAAAGGAAATACACATTTTATCAAGGGATGATGTAGGGTTAGTTTCAGGTTGAAAATTAGAAAATTGCATAATTTACTTGGTTTTATTCATAACAAATTACACCCGCATACTTTCTTCGTTTATAAAATTCACCCTGCTTCTTACTCTGGTATAAACCGTTATTATAAAATTCATAAAATGAAGAATCCCTCCTCTTTCATATATATTTATGCACGAATAAAACAATCGACAAATTGGCATCAGTCAATTGTTCAATTTTTATATCTGAATAACTTTTATTCGTCATCGGGCGAAATCGGCCACTCTCTCAAATCGTTACACCTCGCCGTTCCTGCGACAGGAATGGATTATTCGATCTGGTTATGGGGCTTACAGCCCTCGCGCCTAACGTGCCTAATTCCTACAGTTTAACCATAAACACACAACTGTTCAGATAATTGCTCCCTCGCTTATATACCTTAACGTAAATATACTGTACATCGTTGAATATACGATGAAATTGTAGCAAAATTTCCGGCCCATAGTTGCTGCAACGAGACTAGCAACACCAGCAGCTACGATATTCCCTTATTAATATCAAACGCACTGAAAGGGAGTATAGTGTTTGTGCTAATATACTAATCTCCTGAAACTAGCTCCGGGCTAAGCTAAAACCGACGAGACTTGTCAAAATTATATTTCAAACTCGGATACGCCTGGGGTTTGGAAGATTTGGAAAATCTCTAGATAACGTTAAGATGCGAATGAATGTAGGAAATTATTCTCGCAAATAAGTCCCGGGCATTTAAAAGCCGCGTTTCTGTACGTATGGAGATTTGCCATTTTCTACCCATCTATGGCAGATATGTGTGGCTATAGTCGACACAAACGAACGAACAAACAAACAAACGGGCCAACCAACCATCCGACCATCCAACCAACCATAGAACCAACCAACCAACGGACAAACAAACAAACAAACAAGGAATACAAATCTAGAGTGAAACGAACAATGCCTCGGAGAGTGACTGGCTTCTAATTGAAACCAGCGAACCTCACCCCATCGCTTTTACGGGCCCCCATGTACCTTCGTCCCCCTACCTAATCGCCCCCGCACAGATGGTCTCTGTCTGTATAAAGTGTACATTTTATGACAAAAGTTTTGACAAATCTAATACCGTTTTAGTATATTATATAATAATACGTATAATAGTACGCGTGTATTGAAAATTTAGCCTAATTTACGACCAAGACGAAATTCTCGTTTATAAACGTAAGGATTTTCGTATTTAATAGACTGGATTTAAATACTCAGGATTTCACACCGTTCCTCCCATTGTTTGATGTTGTTTAAATACTTTATAAACGCGCGAGAAGTTGTGATAAGTTTGAAAGACGGATCATCTCCCAATGAGACTTTTCTAAGCCGCGAATTTACCCTCGTAAAATATGGTACGGAATTCTAAACGGCGTTGAGAGGAGGAAGAAATGCTGGTGGATTTTGCCCGGTAGGAACTTCCGCTTTTTCAATCATCGACACCGAGGCTTGAAGTAATTTGCGACATATGAGAAACAACCAACGCGAAAGAATCCGTGGAAATAGAATAGCGGAAAATACGATACTCCGAGTCAGAGTGGCTTACGGACGTTGAGACATCTTATACCTTTTTCGATAGTCGTTTAGAGGACTTAGGAGATCTTCGTCCGCCGTCTCTCTATTCTTTGCGACACGTGTAACTCGTACCGGGAGTAACATACTCGAAGAGTAGCGTATCGCCTTGCGTCAGGCATCACGCGTTACGTATCTACACTCGCGTTGCGTTTCGTCTCGTTTCGTATCGTACAGTAGGTATGTACTGTAAAAATACCTACTCCAAAGCACCGAATGGCATGTTAGTTTCGGTTCTTCTTACGGCCCCGTTGGGGGCCGCATTAAAATGCCTCGAATTGTTTACTGCTCACCCGCTCTGTAATACCCACTGTAAAACTCGGGATAAAACTCAAGTCTAAAGCTACGGTACGAGAAGGAATTATTTATGAAATTACTCGCACCATTCTACCGTCGAACAACCATACGTACGTACGGCGCCGATAAAAAGAACGAGAATCTTATCCCAAAGTAGAGAACGAGACAAAGGAGCGGAAGGAACTTCTCTATGGATTGAATTTGACGAATAGAATAAAATAGAAGGATACTCGTGTCTCGAAATTTTGGCGAAAGTCAAGGTATATGGGATTGCATTTCACGGGTTACTAAAAACGCGCATCTACCTATGGGTTATTTTCCGTGGGTAAAACTGTAATGGTCCAAAGAGGTTTTATTGATTATTAATGAAGTGGATACACCCGCGGTAAACGAGGGGACGGCCCCAGAGCGCGTAATGGGTCGTTAGCCGTGCAAAACGCAACGAAATTCATTTCCCTCCTTCCTTCGTATACTACCCCACCTTCAGTTAAAGTTTGATTACATTATCAATCATAGCTAAAAACCTGCCCGGAATATTTTCCCAGAGGGTAAAGGAGAAGGGAGAAGAGGTAAGGACCAAGTGCCTCATGTTACACCTTGAACCACTTAGGAAGCTAAATATTTTTCGAAACTTAAGGGAAAATTCTACGTTTCTTATTTTATCATCTCTACTCTCTCTCTCTCTCTCTCTTTCGGGAGTTTCTTTTTTTTTTTCTTTCTCTTATTCCGATATCCAGCTCTTCCTCGAATCTAGATCGACGTATGCTGCACATCTAGGTATTGCAATACACGAACTTTCCACACACGTATTTTTATACACGCGCGCCTATCTACGCCGAGGAAAATATTCAAAGTGACTAAACGTTTCATGGGCACTTAGAGTATCTTTTTCTTGGGTAACATTCCATGAATAAATGATATTCTAGGTCTGGGTATAAATTCGAGGTGGCCCAGTCCGCCTCCCTAGGGTACGTACGCCGCCGCACCCCGTCTCGACATATAAGGGTTGCCTTTGATAGATTGTACGAGCCACCTACAAGTACTTATCATATTCCTTGTCTTTTGCACCATGGATGATCTTTTTCTTTCACTGATTCTGCTCGGTGAACTATGGGAAGTAAATCGGTGCGAAAAAGTCGAGAATTTCTTCTTCTTCTTCATTTTCTTTCGTCTCGCTCTTTCATCTATCATTCAATTTAATCACCTATATCACTATTTTGCGCTCTTTCTACTATCTGGCAAGAGCGACAAGCTTTTAAAATAGTAATAGCACAAGAGAAGACTGATATACGACGTCCAGACGACAAGTTTCAAGGTTCTTACAGACCGGAGGTAAGGCCACCTTAAAACTGACCCCGGACGGGTTAAATGTTCCAAAAGATATGTCCCGGAAATTTGAAACCCTAATTCGGGCCGAGGTCTTATACGGTAAAATCTCCACATTGTAGAGAGAGGGAAACACAAGAAAGAGAAAAGAAATTCTGTAAATTATATTATAGAGGCTTTCGGCCTTTGGCTTTTGGGTTTTGGCTCCTGGGCTTCTCATATACATCGGGGATAACGAACTCTGTATGATCCGAAGAAGAAAAAAAAAGGAAAAAGTATCCCCGGGAGACCATCCCCCGGAGACTGAATAGTCTTGCAATGTGTTTTCAATACGACCTCCACGAATACCCCACCTTATGGTGATCCCATGGTACATGGGTACTCCAGTAGAAGTACACCCATAACTCGTCTGCGGGCTCTCGGCTTCAGCTTGTAGCTAGGTACCTACCTATATTCCCCTATCATCTAATGGTATTGGATATCGAAGAGGCCGATGTTTATAAAACATTTCTAACCCGCGCATCGCGTCGAATCTATACCCTATACTTATACATATATACACCTAGGTGGATGTACCGCAACTCGAAGGAGTAATCGGTCAGGATTTCAAGATTCAAACTCACATTTTTTTACGGACATGTAGGTCTGACAGTGACGAAGGAAAGTTTGCGAAAAAGGTTGTAAATTTTACGGTTCATTTTCATTTGCTGTGAAATTTCAAATCGCGGTTATATACGTAAACCTGGTATATATGCGTGTGTACGGGAATTATATAGGTATTATACATTTAATTTGAAAACTAGAAAGAGAACGAATCGTGGGACAGGGGGTTAGCAGGCAGATTTTAATCCTTGTCGTACAAGGGTGGTAAAGGGGTGGTTGGGTGTCTACAGGAGTGAGGGAAAGACGGTGAAGTGACTTGAAGTCTCTTCAGGCGAGATGCTTAATTCCATCCCCATCCTCTTCGTCGCTCTTCGTTCCATCCTCACCCTCCTCAACCCTCAACTCTCAGCCTACAGCCCTCAGTCCTCAGTTTTCCGATCTCCCCGAGGGGCCCGAAGAATTCCCGCGGCTTGCACCACATCCCGGAACTTGCACCAGAAAACCGCAGGATATAATCTAGACGTTGATTTTTATTTTTATTTATCATTTTTAGAGAAACTATCAATCTTCAGCTTTATTCTTAACGCTATAAAAATCACCATTCGCGGACGAGACCATGTCCATCTATATCCATACCGTGGTCAACGTTGATTAGCCAAAAAAATCTTCCCTTTGTCGTTTCAAGAATCTTTTCTTCTCCAATTTCTTTGGTATATCTTTGATCATATCTTTACGTATGTATAATATGTAGTACATAGAATATAAAACGTCTATACTTTTTTTTTGTTTGTTTTTTTAATGACGAATTCGTTTATAATGTACAAGGGATGGGGAAAGAAAAGATAAAAAAGAATTTGAATATGAGACAACAGACGGCGAAAAACTTAATTTTCACTCCGCGTATTGTTTCGTTTGTTGTTGCACTTAGTCTTCGCTGCATAGGATACGCGGGATACTGAAACTATACTTGGTATATGTACGTATGTATGTATGCATGTACCTACCTATCTATCTAACCAAAGAAAGAAGTGAAAGAAAAATATATATGAAAGAGAAATGAAAACTGGTGTAAAAATTTCGCGTCATCTACCAGCAGCACCAACAGCCAAACAGCAGCCAGCAGCCGAAGCTGTGGCATCAGTACAAGTAGAAGTAGAAGTACAAGTACAAGTACAAGTACAGAGATCTGTGGTAGTATTATAGCTGGTACTGAATACTTTCTTTTTTTTTTTCTTTTGTTTTTATTTTTTTTTTTTTCATCCCTGGTTCTGGCTCGGTGGAAATATACCTTCCCCCATACCTACAACGTACTTTCGAGATCCGTGGCTTTCATCTTTCATCTCTGCCTGAGCACTTATACACTCTAGTCTCTTCCCCTTGTTCCCGTATAACGTACCCACCGCATTGAGAATAGTCAGGCATCATATTCTCATCGTGAAATACATTTTAATTTTAATGCCTTTAACTCCTTTCAAATCCGCTTTAACTTTATCCGCCTTGCCCCCGCCAGGCCTTTCCTTACTCTGACTTATACACTCATTCACGTTTAGTCTCTTTTTTTTTTTATATACCCCTAGCTCTACCACCTATCTTCCGATTGCACCTGACATTTCGGCCTTCGTATAGTATCTATAAAAATATACGATTTATTTCGTCTTATATTTATTACATATATACATTAGAGTTACACACACACAGTGGTTAAATTCTCAAATATATATACAATTGGTACGTGGATATACATCGACGAAGGTAAACTGGGTTATATACACGTATAGAAGGTAAGAATTTTCTACAAGGGTGTTAGCCGCGTAGATATGGTTTAGCTTTGGATGTACGGTAAAGGGGTTGTTTTCCTAATCCCCGGTATTTGTGGCATTACCGCGTTAGAGGCTTAAATTCAAGACACCCCTTCTTCATGCAGCTAAGATGGGTATATAATGCATAATATACATCAGACCGCGAGAGAGGAGCACGCCGCGACTTAAAGCCCAATAACAAAACCACCGCGAGTGACAAACCCACCCCCGTACTCCAAATAGTATATATATCTACTTATAAGTTTCCTAAAACGTTTCATTATTAACAATTTATACGGTTTTTCCTTCTTCTTCTTTTTTTTTTTTAACAACCATACTTCTCTTACTCTTATTTAGATCGGACGATAAGCCGGTGATCAGTAAGGCACGTACAGGAATCTTACGGTTATACCTAAAACTGACGTTCTAGTTAGGTGTATCGAAAATTGAATCTCGCTATGAGAAGAGCCGCCGGTGTTGGGGAAATTGGAAATTTGTTTTCTCTTCCTTTTTTATTTTTATTTTTTTTCTTCTTCTATTATTTACGATAAATTTACCACCAAGTTGGACAGTTTGATCCGAAGAGTATCGCTCTAGCTCTCACTCTCGCTCTAATCGTCTGTCAGTTATGCCTGTATACTTATTACTACTTAAGTATTTTAATGGACAAGTTTTTAGCTAACTATATAACCGACTACCTAACCCCCGGGGATTTTCCTCATACCTATTAATATCGGGGCCAGATATATATCAACTTTTAAGCTCGAAGTCACCCTTACTTACTTACTTACTCACTTGTATACATGTATATACTTACTTTCCGGATATTTCGTTCTACGGACTTTATTTAGCCTCGTTAGAACAATCAACCCTTAAGGGATGAAATTTTAACACACATTTTAAGATACGTACAGTATCTGGTATACATTTCGCTGTACACGGGAGTAAATGAGCGAATTTTAAATCGAAGAAATATATACGTAATCGAGTTTTGGGGGATTTGAGTGGAAATATATATATAGAAAAGAAGCATTCCTTCTCGTCTTTGCTTCCGGGGACTCGGCGCGATCGGTGATGGGGAAAGAAAATAATTCAAATTTAAAATCCCGCTTATTTTCCTCAAACACGTCAATTTCCAATTCATAAATTCCCCCAATCGATATGGAGATAGGCGTAGCCAAATATATACAACATTATATATTTCTCACGCGATTCGAGCCGAGGATATTTGAACAATTATTAATTTTCATATACGAGTCGTGGGAATGAAAGAAAAAAGACAAAGTGGGAATCACGAATTTTCGCATCGAACAAATAAAGGGAATAAACTATGAGTCAAGATTTCTGCCTCTTATTCGAAGACGATATTCAAATTTAAACTCGAAATTTTTTTTTTTTTCGGATAGTAAAGTAGCGTCTTTTCGTAATGCAGGGTTGATATGCATCTACGTGACTGCCAACAGCAGCATTCCCCGTCTTATTAATATTAAACAGCAGCTTTTGACGCCCGTTTATATATTGTCAACTACCAGTAAAACATTCACCTCCGGAGGGCTATCGAATGCCAAAACATTTCCGGCCTCGGAAACACTTTTAAATAGCGGAACAAGCAGTCTATGAGTCAAGGGATTCTCTTCCTCCCTGATCGCCATATTTAACTATACCTACAAGTACTTCACCCGTTATTCCCATAGAACCGCAGAATCTGCGTTGCGCCGGGGGAAGAAAATTATTTCGGGACGAAATTCTATACCCATTTTATTTCACACCGAATCTCAATCTCTTCTTTTCTAATCAGATATAAAATCTCGGAGATATAGACTAGATCTATTAAATACGAGGAGTTTATGATAGCCGGTGAAATTCGCAGGCCGAAAATTGTCGAAAAATATTTCTGCATTGGTTGGCGGTATATTGCATATTCAAAACGTTATTTGGCACTTGATATAGAGTCAGCGAACCGGACTGCAGAATAGGTTGAAAATTTCCCTTGATGACTGGTCCCACCGCGTGTGGACCGAACATCTTCACTTTTTAAGAGTACGAAGGGGATTCGTGACGGAACAGGGACCAGGGACCGGGGTCGGGTTTTGTTGATTTCCCATGAACTCTATTTCGCGGGGTTAAGCGAGGCGCCCACGATCCGGGAGAAAAACAAGGGCGAAATATTACCGAAGAATCGGAAAGATTCTATCGATAAATCGGAAAATATCTGCGCCTTAAAATCTCCGGGAGAAAGAAAAAATTTGCGAACATTTTTGGAAATTATTTTAGCAGTTCGCCAAGCCAACCCCTTAGAACTATCACTGCTGCGATAGTGGAGTTCAATAACCGTTGGTATTTCAATGGGGGGGAGGCTTGTGTTTCTGGAAACGCGTGGCATACATTCCGGTATGACACATTTGACGTCTTCTGACGGAGGGAAACGTAGGGAAAGGCAACGTCCGGCGATAGTGTCCGTCAGTTGCCAGCGGGGTACCAAACCACAATGCAGCATTGTTGCGAACTTATTCCATTACAGATAACGCCTCAGTGCCTACCAGCCACCGTACGACATTCGTTGCTCTTCGGCATTCTCCCGCATCTCTCATCTCCCCGTCTCTCGTCTCCCGTTTGGTACAGAAAATCTGACTAAAATTATTCTTTCCGATCCTTTACTCAGCAACTATCATAGTCCAATACCGTACGTGGACGTGGTCCGCGTCTTCTCTACTCCCGCGATACTCTTCCTCCTCATTTTACCTCATCTCGCTCTCTCTCCTTTGGCAGCGTCCGTAAGATTTGATCGATTCGATAGCCGATGAAATTTGTCTCTCAGCTAGCGGTGCAGTGATATTGTACACGGTACGTCAACGACAGAATTTCTCTTTATTATCATCCTCTCTTTATTCTCTATAGGAATAAACGGCGAAGATATTAATGAGAAAAATTCATCCCTACATATTATACCGGGGGAAAGAGTTGAGATCATTTTTCACGGTTATATAGCTTTCCTTAACGTCGCGGAATTATGGGCCTTTATGATCCCTCGGACAGTGCCTCACACTGCACCAGATGGAAACGACATTTTAATACTAGTGTAGACACAACGCGATCCTCATCTCTCCTGCAGGGTTATATCGCAGTACTTTTTCCTTTACTGTTTTATTCGACCATCCCTCTCCTCCTTTCATCTCTGTATCATCTTCTCCCTCTTCTTCGTGTATCTAACACGAGTTTTATAGTTTCTTTATTATTTCGGTAAGTGTGATGAAGCCCTAGCGTCCTCAAAGAAATAACCTGATGCACGGCAAGGTAAAAAGTCATGGAAGATTCATTCCGATTGGAGAATCGATCGATCGCTGTATACATTCTACTTTTATTTTTGCCTGAATATTTGAAGGGCTGAAAATAAAGACGGAGAGAAGAGAACTCGCCGCTTTCATCACATGAATTAATTAGCCTCACCTACTGTTCTATTCCCATTTTCTTTTGTACATCGGTGGGTGGCATTTTGTCCGATAAAAATTGCAGGAGAAAGTATCTCGGATACCAGATGCAGGATATACCTCTCGCTTCCGTCTACATCCACATCCTCTGCATCCTACCTACCCACCTTCTTTTCGCTCCTGTCTTATCCACCTCTGGGCGTAAAGAAATACGGGGGTACGTGATCCCATGCTCTTACCGCGGACGTGGAATATCAGACTGTCTGATGACGACGTCTTGACCTCAGATATAACCGGGGCTAAGAAACTTCCAAGGGTTGGAAATCGGCGGGATAATTTCCGAGGACTGCAGCCCGGAGGACCACGACGAATAATTATACGGGGGGCATAGAGATCGTATGGGAAATGAAAAGTGTTATTATCCCGTGATTCGATGACAGTCGAGAAGAGATTCGACGATCGTTATCAACCCTTCGACGAAACTATTCGTTGGAAATAATCGTAGTACGGATATTACACGGGGTTGAAGGCTAAAAATTTTTCACCTGTATTTCTACCTGTACCCTCTGGGCGTCGCTGTTCGTAAGCCCCACCTACAACCCTCCGAGGGACGTCGAGCGTCCAACTACGTCACGAGGCATCCCCTTTTCCCATTGGTCCGTCGTATCGACGCGACCGCAGTATTTTATTATATACTAGACCCTGGTATCACTTGTTACCTTTGCGTCTTGTTCTCTAGGTATATGTTCCTAGTTGCTGACCGTCACCCTTTGTATTTAAGATCTGAGAATGGCCAGGGTGCATCGATTGACAGATATATTTCCTTTTTTTTCTTCCTCTTCTTCTTCTTCGTCTTCTTGTTTTTCTCGTCCTCGCAGCTCCCGACCCTTTGACAAAAAGCAACGAAAGTGACCGAGTATAATATCTACGAGGGTATTGTGCATCCCCTATATCCTACGTCTATAATAATGCGAGGGGTAAAATTGTGATATTTTTCTTCTCTTTGATTACGGAATACTAGCTAGCTAGTAGGATAATAAATAAGTAAAGTGAAGAAAATATGGTAGTAATAAGAAGAGACCCCCACGCCCTTATACACGTGTTGAATTAGGGTATGGAATGAAAAATCTAATTGCAGAACGATGCGGATTGAATATCAAAAGAACAGTAAAGTTTCACGGTTTGTTATACTCTCGTAAACAATATCCGTTGATGATTTAGAGCCTGGGGTTTGTGCTTCGAATACTTGTTAGCCCTTCGTAACGCTTGTACAGCTAGAGCATTAAAAAGGAAAAGTATATTTTATAATTTCTTATTATTTCTTCGAGTTTACGACTAGGTACTTGAGAAATAAAAACAAATTTAGGATTCAGGTAGGCGTATTCAAGGGAGATCTTTTTTTTTCTTCTTTTTCTCCGTATAAAACCATTATGAAATAGTGGAAATAAAGTAGGGAAACTGGTAGATGCGGGGTGCAACCAAGTACCTAAGTAAAATAAGAAAATAGATAAGAAAAGTATCTCGAAAGTTGAAAGACACGTATGTCGCGAGCGTCTAGACGCTGTCCCGCGTTGCACGCCGCAAGCCTTTCAGCCCTGCAGAGGTTTCAACCCCGGAGGTTCGCTCGGCGGTGTGTTTCGCTTATACGTAAGCCAGGGGTTAGCTTGGCACCTGGTGCCCACCCCACGGGACTGTGCTTGTTATTCGGACCACCTTCTGTACCGAGACCGAGAAGAGAGAGGAGAAACGTCTTAATAATTGTCTTTCGATTATAACGTCGAAACGTTGCGCACCTGGAACCCCCGTTCGTACTAAAAAAGACTCTGGTTTTCTTTCGCCTGACGTGATAAACTAAAGTTTAAGAAAATTTATCGCTTTTCTTTATGATATATGGGTATACAGAAATTGTTCGGGAAATTATTTTCGCGGTCGATTTCGTCCCATAAGAATATGAAGAAATGTATAAGGATATGGAATACAAGAAAGTGAGACAGGAACCGGAAGGACTCCTTGAATTTCCGACCTCGTACGAGCTCTGGCTAGATCCGTATAGGTAGGTAACGCGTATTCTTTCTGCACCATATATCAGCTGGACTTTTATCTTCGATGGTGATACCAAATCCAATAAGACGCGATGCAGCCTGCCCCTGTCGTAAAACAAGACAAACAAATTTCGCGTCTGATATATTGCTCTGCCCTTACCCTACGAACAACGCCTAAAGGTGTATATATGTAAGTACAGCACAGATATACAGTGGTAACATAGAAACTGAGAAAACTGAGATGAGAGAAAGAACAGAAGGAACAACAACGCCGAAATTTTGTCAAGTCGTAGCGGAAAAGTCGGAAATTTCATTCCTGATTAGCTCCGACTAATCCAAGGAACTCGATGACACGATGAACCGTCAGACTACGTGTTTATCGACTGGTAATCCACTCATAACTTATTTTACTCCTTTTTCGCGTTACTATTTCTATCGTTTCGTTAGCAGCTAGACTGTATCTTCATAGGCGTAATTCACCACGTCTGTAAAGTTTGATTGGCTTTAATGTTTAACACGTGTTCTCGTCAGGGTTTGTATAGCGATGAATTTCGCCACTTACCTAAACCCAATGTGTATTAATGCGCCTGATTAGATCGTCTTTGTGCAATCCCATAAGTAACCTAGTGCATACTTTGCTGTTGAGTGCAACGATGGCTCGATTCAGTGCACTTTCCATAAACACCATTCCATACGAGTTCACTTAGGGGTAAATGAAGGGTTTACCTATTATATCCAGCCGTTAGATACTCGCAATTATCACTAGAACGCCGTTTTTCTAAAAGGATAAGAACGAAAAAATTCCCTCAAACTTTTACGAGGGAAAGAATGAAACGTCTCGCTGTGAAATCGGAAACTATTGAGTATTAATTGCGCGGGGACGAAGACATGTAGATCCGGAAGCAATAGATTCGGCGAAGACAACGTACGAGACGGTCTAGGCGATTGCTTGGTTTAAAGATTCACGAATGGGTTAGCCCGAAGCTTACCATCAATAGTTAAACCTCATCTAGTCGCATGCCTTGGCGACCTGTAGCAGTTATCCGCCAGACACTCCTTACGTGTACTAGCTAAAACGTCTCGGCGTATTTCGTCCTTTGCAACTAGGTATACACTCGCCTTTCTCCTTTTCTTCGTTTATCTACCACGCTATCTTTCTTTCGATGTTTGTCGGCGCGAGGGTGTAGAACGGCCACTTTATTAGCTCAGGATTAGATGGCGGTTAATTTAACGAGCGGACAATTTAATGATCGATTTTGTGCTTTAGCGAATTAACAAGACTGCCCGACATACGGCTAGGAAGAAACGAAAGATTTGGGCCAAGCCTCGAGCCTCGAAGACCATAGAATCGGAATGATTTCGGAAATCGGAACCATTCCGAATTCGGAATGATTTTCCAACGTCCGTCATAGTTTCTATAAGTCGAGATTTTTCACGGCACTGCAGAAATGTTGATGGAATTAATTTCCCGTCTATATCCTTCGCCGAAAGAGACTTCGCCCATGGGAGCTATTTGTAACCCCTCTGCGGTATCAATTGGCGAGCGACTCCCGCAGGATGTCTCAAGGGAGGTAAGGGATAGTGAGACGTATTGTCCGGCCTTGTGCCGGTCACCCACTTAATATTGAATAAGACGACCGCTGACCAGCGGACTTTTGCTGCAGAGGACTATCGCTTCTCACAGGAAAGGAAAATGTTTCGCGACACGAGAACTGGGCGGAAAATTCTTTACCTCCGAAACCGCGGACTAAATTCCTTATTATCTTTCTCTCGAAAAAAAAATCACCATATCAACTAATACACCGCGTACGATTCTACTACGATGAAAGATCTGATCGATTTCGTAGCTTTGACATCGAAAACAGACCTCGCCCACGCACTACGATTTTCTAAGGGGCCTGATACGGATTTTATCCGACAAATTTTCCGAATCACAAAATTTTCTGGAACAACTCAAGCAGAGACCAGTAGCTACCATAAATCATGATCAACTGCATCGGTCAAGGCAGTGGTAGGGAGTGGTCAGTGGATTCGTAATTTTTTCTTTTTTTCAGCACCGCGTTAATACTGTATCGGAGAAATTCTTCACGTGTAATCTCGGTCTTCCCCATTTATGTGATTATGGTTTATATTATATTTTCGGTACTTGTTTCACCCCTGCGTCTAACATTATGAATGAATAATTACGTGATGCCACGGGGGTGAGAGATGGATCGGTGTATCAATGACTGGAAGTATGTTAAACGTCCTGCACTCAGGCATTAGGAAATAGCTGGTAGAAATCGGCGCCAGTTCGTCTAATGAAATTGCGGGTATCTGATCCGCATACGGTCTGGGGTGTTGGAAGCCGCTTTTCACCGTGACCAGTCAATTTTCTGACCATTTCTAACCGTAATTTCAATCACTCCGATTATACGATGTGTGAAAAGTACGAAAAGCAAAGCTTTTTCGACCAATTGACCGCGCGATACGTTTAAATATAGGCAAATACAGGCTCGTTTAATTCCACGATAATCTGCAATCGTTTATTGTTCCCGATTTGACAATAGAGACGATCAATAGCTCACGTTTACTGTCCCAAAGCCTGCGTGGACAGTATACTCCACCATGAATTGAATTTTGGTCATTAAATAGCCAGAGAATTTCTATCCGCATAGTTATACCTATATGTATATGGTTCTAGAAATTGAGTGCGCCTATTGATAGGGAAGGCTTAGTGATAATCCCCGGGACGTTACTCGAAAATCCTGTATATGCCGGATATACTAGTTAGGGTAGGAAGGTATACGGGTTCAGAGAAATGAATAATCATTGTCGCAGTCAGTTTCCGCGTCTATATTTTTCTCTTTTTCTCTTTTTATCCCAACGATTTCAATCCCCATTTTCATTCCCTCTTTCTTTGCCGTTTTCTTCTTCTTCTTCCTCCTCCTCCTCCCTGCGGGTTATTTTTTTTTTTTCCCCTAAATAACCAGAATAGAAAAATGTCCAGGGAATATAGCCACTCGTAACGGACAATGGGGGATATGCCTCTCGATTTCGCGTCTCTCATACCCACTACGCCACTTCTGACAAGTGCGGAGCGACTTCCGGCCGCCTCATGATCATCGCAACAATGGATGCCAAATTTAAAACGCCGCGAAATTTCTTTCGTCGATAGAATATTTTCCCACCACTTTTTTATAACATCTCATAGACACGCCGGGGCCATATAATCGGGCAATTATTATACGAATTGGGATAAAACATTACCCGTCTAGGATGGAGACACGAGTAATCCACAATCGCGATTTTACATGTTCCCAATCCCTTCGTCAATCCGATATAACCAGCCGGCTGCACTTCGTATAAAATATTCAATTGCTCATTGAATTAATACCTGAATGATGTACCGGCTATTAATTTCTGCCGGAATCTACCCCCCCGTAATCGTAAAATCTGATATTCTGTTTGGGTGAAAAATTTGCTGAGTATTTTGCAATTTTAATCATGTTCATATATGTACATGCCGATTTGGCATTCGAGGAGGCAGAGATTTCCTGCTTGAGATATATAGAACATATATCGCGAATTTGACGATATACTTAATTGACTATAGGTCAGTGCCTGCGGCTGTACCGCATATATACTAGTAGTAGTGACGAGTAGGGCGGCGTTCGAGTAACGGCAGTAAATGTCACGAGCAGAACACTAGACGTCATTGACCAGGCTGGGTGTTGTCATATATGGTACGAAATTTGCATCAGGTTGTGTATAATAAAGGGAATATACACGTGGCTCGTCGTGTTTCCTCACCCTATCACTAATCCGGTGTAGGGATGCAGTCAGGAGTCGAAAAGGTGCGATAGAAACTAAATCTTTCCTCGGGGGTTGCAGTGCGGGTTTTAAGGAATTTCTAAAATCACGATCATCTGGGTGTAGGTGTAATTTGAATGGAAAAATAAGGGGAAATAAAAATGAAAATTATTCTAAACAAGTATATACAAGGATTTTAAAAATCGTCGAAATTTATATACTCTGCGTGGAATACCTATACCTACACACCCCATGGTGATATGCTTCGGCTGGTGCAGCAATGGGTGCAGAGATTCAGGGCGACTTTTTAATATCTAGGGATGATCTCTAGCAGAACCGCTGTGTCAGCCGCTGTCATTGTTATCCGAACCTCTTCTTCACAATGACAATTTCTCTGGTTTGTTTTTTCCTTTTTTTTTTTGTATACTTTTCTTTTTCTTTCTCTCTTTTCCTCCTACTCTTATACTACTACTTTTACTACTAGTATTTCTGCGTTCCTCGCCGCGCATTCTGCACTTCTTTTACATTTCCGTTCCCCATATTACCGGTTGCTGGTTCGGATTCTCGCTCTCCCGCCCGTCCATCCGATGTCTACAATTCCGTCCGTCTCTTATCGCGTCGTTTTGTCCGTGACAATTGCCTGGAAAGTGGTTCCTCGTGGCCCTCGATGCAAGCGATTCGCCCACCGTATTATAGGCTGTTTAATTTCTCCTTTTTCATTCTTTTTATCTTTCATTTGAAACTACCTTTTCCTGTTTTCCTCCTTCTTCAACGTTTCATTTAACAACAAAAAAAATATAATAGTAATATCAAAAATAAAAAAATAATTTTTTCCACGTTTTGCCGATTTTCTCTTTCAATTTTTTTTTTTTTCTTCTTTTTTTTCAGTTTTTCTTTTCATAGTTTCTGAGTCTGTGCATATATTTCATTCTTCCATATTCGCGTAGACGTATAGTGTAGGTATATGTATGTACCTACCTATAGGCATATTATATATGCCTTGTTTTACCCTGGCATAGTATAAGAAGAGCATCATCCCGTAACAAATATCATAGCTATATACCTACCCACGTATCTCTGTATCATGTAGCGGGTGTCAAATAAATCTATTACCAAGTCCCCCATGGGGTTTACCCTCGGGTGCCAGAAATACGGGACGCGTAGATGAGGTATTGGCAAACGCATATGTGTCTCAGTTATGAGTCCTAGAACTTATATAAGGCTCCTCCCGTAATATATTTGTTTGTGCAAATCTTCTGGGACATCGTATATATTTTCTCATATATATACCTACTATATGTATATATATATATACCTATACGTACACCTCTATACACTTTTTTTTCTTTCCCGAGTAAAGAAAAAGAATAAGAAGAGAGAAGAAAAAAAAATAAGTATTCCAAAAAAAAATTATTCTTCATTAGAGATAAAAAGATTCTAATTTCATTTTTAATCCTATCATCGCGGTGATCCCTACCTCACCGACGTTAATAGATCTGGACCACGCAGCTTTCGTGGACTGATGCACGCGTTGCGAACATGTGCGTTGTAACGCGTTTACTCGACCGGGAAGGTAGATTGCGATTGCAACAACAAAAGTAGAAATAAAAAAATCGGAGTGATTGGAAATATTTGTAATTTTTTTTTTTCTCTTTTTTTTTTCTTCAAAATGTTTAACATACCTTCTCGTACATAATTTATTTGATTTCACTAATTTTCTATACGATTTGAAATATATTTGTATACACGTTCACAGGGGTATGTATATATATTTATATGTATATAGGTATACGTTGGTTGTAGAAGCGCGACGTGGAGCCGCAGACGGTAAGGTATAGGGTGGTAGGGTATAGGTATATTCCGTTTTGTTGAAAGGGGTGGTTTTGATTAGCTCTGTAGACAATACCCTCTCTCTGATACCACTGTGATTTTCTCTCTCTCCGTACCCGGCGTCCCCCCTACCCTTATTTCTCATCCCTGCAGTTTCAACCAGCCGCGAACGCAGCGCAGCCACTTTGTAGGCGACTCGACTGTTTTGTGTCTACCAAACAATAGGCCTACAACGCCGATAGTATACGTATATACTATATACTGGGTATAGGACCTAATACCTGTACACACATATACAGATCTATACACACACACACTTTCATAGCCCATAACTACTGTCTGCGGAGAATAAGGCCTGCATCGTATACAGTACATAGTACATGGAAAATAGTAGATAGTAAATAGAAAATAAAAAATAGAAAATGGAAAATGGAAAATTGAAAATTCTCCTGGAAGGATCTGCTCGTGTTCTAGCATCTAGGTGGTTACCTAATATAGGTGTAGAGGTGATAAAGTTCACTTTCTCCCGCGACCCGTGATATACGATGATATACCTAATCCTCCGGGATTGTCGCATTCGAACTGTATGGTCCCTTCTTCAGGGTGGGAATAAAACAAGAAATCATGCATCCAGGTTTGGGTTGGACTAAGACATTATCTTCGATATACCCTATACACAGTTTTATAGAAAGGAGTAAAATGAAAGAAAGAAATGAAAGAAAAAGAGAAAAATAGGACGAACCGTGCCGCAGGGGTGAGAAATATATCTTACGATATAAAAATCATCCCGGTTTTATTTTACACAGTTAATGGTTTATCGAGGGATCAGACTATATATATGTAGAGATGTATCGAATTATTTTTATCCGTTACTATATAATACTGTTTAGGGGGTTGGTTCCTCCTTCTCCTTCTTCTTCTTCTTTCTTTTTCTTTTTCTTTTTTTATTATCATTTCCGGCTAACTATAAAAGGGTTGCAAACAGGTATCAAATTTTAATTAAAACATTTTTTACACGTATTAAAAAAAAAAAAAAAATTTATATAAGTATTACCCGCACAGTGTTGAAAAAAAACATATTTGCATTCCACGGCTAATTTCCTTGATAACCGCAGACTGTTATATACCCGAGCGTTTATACAGTATACACATACCTACATATACTCATATATATACCGCGGTGTGTCCGCGAGCGGGAACCGCAACGCGGTTCGTAATACGAGAGAAAAGAGGATAAAGAACGAAGAAAAAAAGTGCGATTATTATTTTTTTTTTGTATTTTTTCTTTTTTGAATTTTTTTCTATTCATTTATTTATTTTTTTAATTTTTTAATTTTTTTTTTCAATTTTTGCACCGTGGCAAAAGCTGCAGCAGTGCTTTAAATTAAAAATTGCATTATCATACTTTTAATGAACTCGGGCTGTATAGCTGGCTGCCTAATGAAAGGCGTAAAATTAAAACGATGCGAAGTTAAATATCGTTTCAGCTAATTGTGAGTGAATTTCACAGCTCATTGTTTGAAAAAAGAAAAGAGAAAAGAGAAGAGAAAAAAATGCATCGTTCACGTTATAATTAAAATTCAAGACATAGTTTTGCGGGAATATAATGCATCAAGCGAAACGCGATATTTACCTACCCCACTATATTTGGGAAAAAATTGAGAATACACACAATATAGGGACGAGGTTTGTGGTGAAATATATAGATAACCTGATATACGATGGAATTTTTTAATTAGCAACTCCAGGATGCGAAAAAAGAAGTGTTAAAAAAAAAAAAGGAATGAAGAGAAAAAAAAAAGAAAATCCGATACGATGATAGGCAGCTAGTGTAGTTAGCGAATCAAGTATCCGCGTATTGATCTGTAACACGGTGTAACGTAAGGCTGCAGCATATAGCACTCACTAATACATATCACTTGTATATTTCGTATATACGTATAGACGAAATTGTTAATTTTGTGAACCTAGTGTGTCTCTATGGGTCTCTGAGTTCGGAGTTTGTGTACGTCTCGATGTAGTATATGGAGTAACTTGACGCTCTTGGCTTCACGTCGCTTCTCAATTGTTTCCAATTAGCCAAAAGGTCACTTACAAACGCCCAGCGGCACGGCGGGGTCCAACTTGAAACTCTGAAGTTATTTCGAACCAGCTACGGATGCAGGACAATTATTATTGTTCAAAGTTTATTTAGAAACCGACGAAAGAGGCTAGGCCTCGCTACCTTGTTACATAAGATCGTCATATCCCACCTTGGCCAAGATTACAGATGGAATATATATATACATATATCAATCAAGATTGAAATTTCGTCATTATTCAAGTTTCTTCTCGGCAATAAGACCAATTATTCCGCGTTTACCCCGAGGCTAAATCTATTCTAAATTATTAAGTAATACTACTCTATACCCTACCTACTCTATAGTTGGTGCGTGCGTAAGGGCTGTGCCTCAGGGCATTGCGTGACGTATAGTGATCTCGGTCACTCTGGCAATAATTGTATCTTGTATGGTGGAAAAGAACGAGAGGTATACTGAGCTGCTGGGAGGGGAGAAAGTGGAAAAAAATAAAGGTGAGGGTGGTCGAGGGGGAAAGAAAATATTGGTACGATTCCCATGCCTTAGTGCAACCCTGCAGGTATATAGAATATGATTTTTTTCCAACAATCTAAGGAAACTATTCGCCCGGAAATGGTAGAATAAAAGAAACGTAACTCGTACGTGATTTTACATACGATTATACCGAAATCAAAGACGGATTTGAATCTGATCTATTTTTCATTTTTCTTCACGTCAAAAATGTTTCTAGTTTTGAAAAACTGATCGACGATCATTAACGAAGTTTAATATCTATATCTATACCTACATGTGCTTCTTCTGCTTCATTCTTTTTTTCTTTATTTTTTTCTTCTTCTTCGAGGTAAAGGCCAAAGGAATGAAATACTTTAATTAATACGGCTGGTTTTACACAGGGCATTATTATACAATCTCGATTTAATTCAAAGGGAAGTAACCCGCGGGTTCGCGGGATAAGGTATACAACTATATATATATACACAAGGTTTAAAACGACAAGCTGCAGAGCCAGTTTCTCTCCTCGAATTACCATTGCAAGCTGTTCGTAATGAAAATCTGTAAATAAAAAGCCGAAATCTTGCATACCTTTGTTAAATTAAAAATGTAAAAATGACTTACTAAAACGAATACACGAGATACCACGTATAACGAGGTTTGCGGTTTATCGTACGCCTCGCGTGCATACATTTTTTTTTTCTCTCCTTTTTGTTTTTTTTTTTTTTTTTTTTGCGATCGCGGAAGCTGACCTACGTCGAATTAATTGCATCTGCTCTCTCTCTCTCTTCCGCGAGAAAAGTAGAGATATACATATATATATATTTGTCTACATTGACGTCACACGATCTGAATAATACAATCGGGTGATTATTTCGTCGAGATTCTTGTCTCTTTTTTTTATTCACTTAATTTTTTATTCTATTCTTGTTTTTTCTTCTTTTTTTTTCTCGACTTTTTATACTCAACTTTAGTATTTAATAAATGCAAGAGCTGCAGTAGAACCACGAGCAGCAGCAGCGGCTAACAGTGTGGCCATAGAAGTTATATATTGTTAAAATAATTATTATATTTCTTTATTCAACGTTGCAACGTGCTCGCATATATATATATATATATATATATCCCGCGGAAATTGGAAATATTTTCAATAGAATTGTAGGGTATTCAACGCGATACTACGGAACTTTATTTTTCTCCACCGTTTCCGGGTTAGACTTAAAAGAAGTTTGATATAAGCTAACCTCGGGGTGAAATTGCCGCAGATCTCTATTATAATACATTACTTATAGGTATAATACCATATCTGAATATAAAATCTATACGAAAAGCGTGATAATTAATTTCAATATTAATTACATCATTATACCGTAAAAACTTATTCATTCAAATACATTGAAACCTGCAGTCTTCCTATTCACATCCTAGGATCGACTCTTGAAGTCTTTACAATTTTAAAACCACCCGGAGAAATGTATCTCTGAATATATCGATGCGTATAATTAATTAATATCGTAAAATGAACGTCGTGGCGATTATAATGAACTATTATCCTGATCTTTACCGCGATATATATATTCCTGACCTTCGCGAGATCGGGATCTGAATCAAACCCTTTCACCCCTGTACCCGTTATGCCTACCTACTCCAATCCCTTAGTCGTTTAGCCTGGCCTAACTCCCACACGTGATACAGTCTAGGTATATATCGGACCTCAAAGAGAGGTCCACGATGATTAGACTCGCGGTATAGCTGTGGAACTAACAGGACTGGGATCAGGAACCTTTGACCAAGGAAACTCCGCGACCCACGCCTTCTCTTCTCTTCTCTTCTCTTCTCTCCGATATTAATATCATTATTATCGTATCGCATATATTAATAATGTATTGCCTATATGTGAAGCTATGTGATGTAGGTATATCGGTAAAGATACGAATGATGAAAGGCTATAGGCGGTTGGAATTGTTGATGACGGTGGATCTGTACATCGTATGAAGGGGGTGCAGGAAAGTCCTGCACTGAACTGAACTGAATTGTACTTTACTGTAGGCACCGCATACGCATACCTTGATATGAATATGTCCGTAATGCGAGTGTCGCGAGGGGGAATATCTAGGGGAGGTTAGAAAAAGAGATGGAGAAATAGGAAGAGGAAGAGGAATAGGAATAGGAATAGGAAGAGGAGGGGAAGAGTATTTCACCCCTTCTACGTGTATACGGGAACGAACGAAGCGGAGGACGATCAATGTTGACGGCCCTTCTATGCTCGAACCCCACCAGCGACGGTTGTCATGACTACAGCATCCCTCCATCCCCACTTTACACGGCCTGGGTAATGTGGTGGGATCCGGTAAAACCGATGTAGGAGTTTGAGGGGGTAAACTGAGAATTCCACAGATGAAATTCCTCCGTCCTGGACGTTGCCCCTGCTCATACTCTCCATATACATGTAACGAAAATCTATCTAGGTAGACCCGAGGTAGTGATGGGGGATGAATTATCGTGATTTTACTCGGATTTCATAGCCACATTTCTGACAATTATTTCGATGAAATTTTACCGTTCACGAACTTTAAACTGTACGCCGACCTCGTCGGCGGGGTCAAGTGCGACTTTCTGCATCGGCGGAAATGGAATTCACCACTGCGGAATGATATGGGGAATAAGAAGGTAGAAAAAGGCAAAAAGGCCGTGGCAATATGGGGATAAAACACAAGCTCGTGCCTAGGGTAGTCTAAATCGAGTTATGCGGGCTTCTATAGCTAATTTACTTAACAATTAGTCCCCGTCTTCTCTCTTGGCAGTATATCTACTTATAATACCCTAGTAGGGTTAGTAGCCCGGTATTTTCTTGAGACACTACTACTGTTACTATCGCTTATTGTTTCGGGGTACTTCCGGGATTTTTTTTATTCTTATAAAATCAACTCAGGTGTAATAAGGGATGCTGTGGAATTCTGCCTTACCGACCTAGCAAGGAATACCGAGGACCGAGGAACCACCCCAAATCAAGTTACGCGCCCTGTTAGAGATAATGATATTTATGCACGTCACGTGTGTATGATATGGTTACTGCTGTTCTATGTACATATATATACACACATTATACATGCATTACACATATGCTATGGACCAGCCTACTACGAGGGTGAAACATCCCCTTTCCACTATCTCCCTCTCTCTTTCTCTCTCCGGCACTCTGAAACTACACGATTATACTACCCCGCGGCTGAAGAATCCTAATTATTTATTTACCGCTATGAAATCGCCTCGAATGCGTATACATTATTTTTTTTTTTTTCTCATCCCCTCATTCATTCATTCATTCATTCATTCATTCATAGTTTTCTCATGCATCATGACCTGTTCAGAAATGGCCCCGTGAGTATAGGTATACGTAAGAAATTTGGCAAAAAGGTGAACCAGTCGAGGTTTCTAGTAAACAGAGAACGGATACGTATCTGGGTTGTTTTTGTTTTTCTTTTTTGCCATCATTAGCCGCAGGACTGAGGGCCAAGAGCCCTCTTCTTCCTTCGCATTCGGGGATCTGATACCGAGGTAATAACAGTGTCCGGTCGCCTGTTATCGCGAGGCAATGTAAAACAGGAAAACTCAGTTCCCTTACTACTATCTATACGCGTACCTTTACACAGATGAGGAAAGGACGCGTACATCCCTTCGCGGTATTTACTCCGAAACGTCCCATCATACTTCCACCCCATATCTCGTTTATCATTTATTCCCTTATACTCTTATTTCCTATTAGTTTTATAATCGATTTTATAATCGTAATTGTTTGGTTCTTTTTTTTTTGCTTTTCAAATCGCTTCTTTTCTTTATCCTTTCAGTTTTAACCCCCGCGGTCAAACTCCCGCGTGGACATACGTGTATTTATAACAGTGCAGCGCAGTGAAGTGCAGTGGAGTTTGTTGGTAATCGAGAGTTTGCGATATATACGTAGTTTGAGACGGGTTCTTGGCTGACGTTGAATTCACGGTGGACCACGATCCCACATCCCCTACCTAAAATGGGGATGCAGTCGTGGTAGGGATGAGGGGTCTTCCTAGGGGATATAGGAGAAAGGAGGGGAGGGGGTGTTATATAAGGATAGGACGTGGGGGGGAGACCTCAGTGCGTTGAAGAGGAGCGTATTGTGACGTCGATTCGAGATTTTCATGTTCAGGCGGCAACTTTACGAAAAGGAACTCGAACTGCGAAAGGAGATTGAGGAAAAGTCGACGTAAAAAATAGGAGGTTTTTTTTGCAAAGCCAGGATGGATTCTCGTCTAATATCAACGTGTTCATCGCTATGTGCTTTCATTAACACGTGAGTACCGCAATTTATATATTCCACCCATCACCCAATTCTCGCTATTCATTATTCACAAATACTCCGTTCTACAATATGACCGAAGCTCCGTCATTTCCGCGATAATATGATTTACAATTCGTATTATTCATACAAAACTAGTGAAATAAATATATCTCTTATTTTAATCGTATCATCAAAGTGGCGAATGATGATTTTTCATCCCGTTATTTATCTCTCTCATAATTCTTGCAATATATTAAATAGAATCAGTGAAGTTTTTTTTAACCGCTCAATCTTTCGATAAAAAAAATTTCAATCGCTACTGCAGTTCCCCGTTGGTATATGTATAACTCGTCGTGAATCAGTAGCTGATGCGAAGCCGTGAAAAATAGGGATACGAGAGAAAAAAGAAAAAAATCAAAATCAAATCAAAATCGAAATCTGCAATGAATCGGCTAATCGTGACTGACAGCGAACGCTACGTTATAACTGGTCGAAGGGTTCGATTCATTTCATTTCATTTCATTTCGTTTCGTTTCGTTTCGTTTCGTTCTCGCATATGGCGAGGCGAGAAGAAGAGTGGAGGAGACGGATCCTCTAACATGTGTTATACGTACCGTTACTTTCGCAGAGGTTAGGGCTTAGCCCTCGACGAGGGTCGGTCGCTACGGGGTAGGTAGGTAGGTATAAGGTATAAGGTATAAAAGGTATGAAGGTATATATGTAGGTACGTATGTACATACGTACACACATACGTTCGTTGGACAAGGACAATGTAATACGTGGTGAACTGGCGAACAGCTTACACTACACACACGTATATTACTACATACAAATACGTAGGTATATAGGTATACGTGCGCGCGTGTGTATATACTTTCATTCGCGTGGGGATAAAGCGGGACGGCGATAGTCTGGGAAAGTTCATTCCACACCCCATTAATCTCATCTTTGTTGGATAATTTCTGCTTCTCCCTTACTCTCTAACGCGGTTTTCCTTGTTTGCGGACATTTTGCACTACGTACCACTCGGACTTTTTCATTTCGCAAATTTTTTTCTTCTTCCCATTTCTCCCCTCTTCTTTCTCTCGTTTCTATATACATATATAGGATATCAACTACGAGATATTTGACGTAGCTCGTGAAACACGTTGAATATACGTCTATAAAAATTGAACGAAAATAGAACCTCTTAATTAAAATCAAACTAATTAACCACCGCATTTCTATATCTGTATATAACCGCATGTTATATACGTATAGGTGAATCTCGTTATTATGACTCTTGAGCCACGCGATATACACATTCATAAAATTCGAATGCATATAGTACAAAGGGAGGAAAAAGTCTATATATGTATATGTATATATAAATATATTGGTGTTTTATTCGAAAGCGTGAAATGGGGTGGGGGGCTAGGTATAGTAGAATCTGCACAATGGGGTAGGGAGCTGACAATGCCGTCGTTAGCGATGGCCCGAGGCGTTTGGTAAACTGAGACTATAAGTGCGAGAGAGCGAATAGTAAAAGTCGGAGTATGAGGTGTGAGAGAAGAAGTTGAAAATGCTAAAACGGCAGGACCGCGGAAGAACAGCGCGTTTTTCTATACCGCTACTGAAAAACCGATCGGTCTTCGAAGTCGCGCGAATTCAGCTAAAGAATTTTTTTCATCCCCCCCCCCCCCCCCCCCCCCCCCGTCTATACGGCAACTGTTATAATGATCCTTTCGGAAACGTTCTGCTTCGTACTGTCGTCGGTATATTGCTGTGGAAGAGGGTTGCTGCGAAGACAACCCCCCACGTGTCGAAGGACGGAAATATATATTAAAAACAAAGAAGAAGAAAAAAAAAAAAGGAAAGAAAACTAAAAGGAAAGATAACAGTGGGTTGAAAAAATAAATATATACTAACCCCTAGCTATAGCTAGGGTTTATATATACCTATGTAACGAGATAAAATCGCGTACCCTCCATAAAAATTCTACTAGAGCCATATAACTTATATCTTATACTAGCTGCTACGACATGGTAACAATTACCGGATCTTGCACGGTTAGCTAATCAAAAAATCGTGTTCTTTGGAATTGCTTTTACACTGCGTGAAGGAGGATCAATCTTCACTCGAATGCTATTCCAGTATAGATTTCTTTTTTTTTTTTTTAATCGCGAAATATACAGTCTGAAATTTTCCCGTAAAAATGTGGTAAAAAAAAAAGAAAAGAAAAGAAAAGAAAAGAGAAAGAAGAAGAAGAAATTGGAGTCTGTATATGTCACGTATAGAGTTACGGCGTACTCATATCGTTCAGTTTCGTCCCTTACTTCTACCTACCCTAAGCCAGGGTTTCGTGCCGAAGTCGCGACCCCGTATCTTCGATAAAGACGCGAAATCGCACGGGGTGGTTATATACTCACATATACCTATCTACACATACACGGTATATATACATATGTACGAATGAGAATCGCATCTTTCGGTGAGAACATAAGCCATAAGAGTTTCGCTTTGAGATATGACGTTATACTTCTGACGTTCTATGACGTTGTTTGACACCTCGTGCAGAGATAATAGTATGACGTCCCTCATTTTTTCTTTTTTTTTCTTTTCACTTCTTTTTATTTTTCACTCTATATATTTCCACCGCGAAAGCGTATTATGGATGTTAGATTTTTATTCAAATGTACCTATATACGTGTTGTAGGTGGTATAGGGATTCGAGAAAAGACATCTTTCATTCCGCTCGAATGCACCGACTCAGATATAGGAATATCCTTCGGTTTTACTCGGTTATATATTTTTCGATATTGATTCCCTTGTCCTGAAATTTATTTATCGAATTCTTGCCTACGGCGAACCAACGGATCGAAGGTTTAATACCACAGTGTCCATATATCTACAACGACTATTAACTTCTCGCGGCACATTATACGCTTCTATCGAGTTAATTGTTCTGTTTTTCAACAGCTATTTAACACCGTTACTCAATCCCGCGCCAATTCCCACCGTTCGCTCATTATTGTATATATATATATATATATATATATTTATTTACTTTTCCGCACACGTATATCTTTGGATCTATATACGATTGTATAAAATTCAATATGTTTATGACTATTAAAATTCGATTCAAGATTAAAAAAGAAGGAGAAAAATTTCATAGAAAATGGTAAATTTCGTCTTGCCATTATACACTATAGCCACATTTCTGCGGGGCGGGGAGAAACTCTAATCAAACTGTTCAAATATTAGGAAGTTATACTATCGCAGTGGTGCGAGGAACGAAGAAGACTCGAGCCAATTACCATTGCTAGCTTTGTTTGATCGTGGATATGAATAGCGCGATTCTCAAATAAAATAAATACCTAAATGAATGAAAATTTATAAACTGATCATTAAAAGTAAATTCCGTTTTTTTTTTTTTTTTTTTGTTTGTTTCTTTTTTTTTTTTGTTGGTTTTGTTGGAATGGATATATATAGAGACTATAACACGTCTAGGATAGGTATTTCTATAGCGGGATCTACGCGCGCAAGCGATGCATCGTAGGGATGATACGCGTACGTATAAAATTATGTGAGAGCACGTTCGGTATGCGGGTTTGAGAGTCGGGGAACATATTTTATTATTTATTCGGTCGTTACGGTTCTGATGACCAAGCGGAAACGGGGCGGGAAACCGCTGACCGGAATGGCAAATATTGAGGCGACGTACCACTTCTGGTCCAAACTGCTCCGTATATATATATACTATAATTCGCTCACTCACTTACGCTTTATTATATTTTGTCATCTTTTTTTTTTTCCATTTTTTTCATTTTTTTCCCCCATTTTTTCATTTTTTTTTTTTTTTGTAGCAAGCTATACGCGGTTCTTTGAAAACTGAGAAACAGACCGAAACTTTCGGAGTTTCAATATTCTGAACTTGAACGTTTCTGAAAAATTCCAAATCGTCTCAAATCGTTTTTTTTTTTTCTTTTTTCTTTTTCTCTCTTTCTTTTTTTTTGTCAGTATTTTTTTTCCCTGTCGAATTTGTTTCGCGGATATTTTGCCGCTAGCTCGCAAACCGAATTGTATCTGGTTAGCTATACCTACCACTCGGTTCAAACTATGTCTGCATCCCCCTCGGGTATGAAATACCAACGAAGTGGTGACTGAGGGTGGTTATAGGCGAAACTGTGGGGCTCGACATTACTAAAATGTCAGAGAATGTCACCCATCTCATAATCTATGCCAACGAACGTTGGATATACACTGTCTATACGTACACCCTATATACTACCTCGCGACACATTCTATGTGGAGAAATTAATTTTCCTATAGGTATACACGTGTATATACATATATATATATATATATACCATTAAAATAATCACTTTTAACGTCGATGATAAATCCTCAGGACATCTATATACCTATATATCCTACTAGTTCGTATATATTTACACGAAATATTGATACACTATATACATATACATATATCTTCTATCTAGGATATTATATATTTTTCTTTTTTTTCTCTTGAATTTTTTATAATTTTCTTTCATCTCTCATCGTTTTTTCGATTCCTTTGCGCAACTTATACGCTGTACCAAATCTTTTTCAATCGCGATGTTACCCGAGTAGATATCGGTTACCAATTCGGCTATTTTTAATCTCATTTTCTCATGTATATACGGTGTATATATATATTCTGTTATTTTCTTGTTCAAATATATAAGAGAAAAATCGTCCCTCTATATAATTCCTTCAAAATCTTATAACACATATATACGATATATAAAAATAAAAAATATTGAAAATCGAAAAGTAAAAAAAAACATTTTTACACCTATTCACATGTTAAAGCTTTTTATCCTCACCTATACACATGAATGTCCGTTTAAAATCAATGTTCGATTACGTAAGGCTTCTTAGCTCGAAGGGAAGATATACGATCGCGAAGGGGGACGTTCGCGCTTTTCCTTCAGAGAAGGGACTTTCTTCACTTCTTCGCTTCTTCTTTTTCTTTTTCTATTCGTTTCGTTTTCGCGTATTATCGGTATTAGGCAGACGTCAGTTATACACATATATATACCTACAGATAATCACGAGATAATTAAAGCTTGACTTTCGACACTCGAGACAAATACACTTATCAGATAACTTTACGACTTATTTTACATGTAGACCAATAATCACTAATAGTATACTAAAATACTTATATATATAATAAAATATAAAAATTAACTGTTGATTTTTTTTTTTTTTTTGAATTTCGAATGTCTTTTTTTTTCTTCTTTTTTTTTTTGAACATCGTATACTATCAAGGATCTTGTATTACATGCGGTACTCTGGTTATACCTTATACCGAGATCAGGGGTATTAAGACCCTTCTTATAAAGTAAGAATTGGGGGAACAAAAGAGCCGAGATTGAGGGCCGGAAATGAAATGATTTTTGTCAGATCTATAATACGCGCCTTTTCCGCACCGTGGCTTTTAAGTACAAAGAATAAGACGTGTGATAATATCACAGAAGCATAGCTATGGGATACTTCGGGATGAGAGCGTCGGGAAAAACGTGACGGAGCTATGGATCTGAGGGGTGGTTTTTGAATAAAAAAATGAAAAAAAAAAATGAAGAAGTTAGAAACGGGAAGAAAAAGAAAAAAAAAGCCGACTATCATCTATTCATATTTTTTATGTTAATATAATTTGTCACATATGAATAACATGAATGAATCAACTTCATTCCCTTATTGTCACAGGTTTCTTTATCATATATACGGAATAAGAAATCCATATAACACAGTCTATATACCTAGATACGTATATATATTTATATATATATATATATATACGGTACGATCGCGTTATCTAAAAATGAGCATAAACGTTTTGTAAAATAAGAATAGAGTATATATATATATATGTATGTAGCTTGGGAAAAATGCACCGACCAACATCAACTCATTCGAGAGATAACTGAATTTGTTCGTTCGTGTTTACGAACAGGTATATATATATATATATATATATACGTACCGATATATATAGAGGCGTTTGCACCCTATCTACCCTTTTCTACTTCGCGATGCCATGTATATATAAGAAACTCGATTTTAAAAAGCTTAGAAAAATCTTCTCGGATGGAAATAGCGAGGAAATAATGGAAATCGGAATCATTCTTCTCCTCATTCTTGTCTCACGTTATATTCACTATAACGTCATCGTCGGGTTTCTTACTATACAAGTTGCAGAAAAAAAGAACAAATAACAAATCTTATTTTCAAAATCCGATGAGAACAAGGGAAAGATCAAAATTTCAATCTTTTCTTTTCATTACTTATCTTATGTTACATACTTACTTACAAGTCCTTTCTTTTTTCAATGTATATTTTTTATTTTCTTCTTCAAAATTTGCGAGATAATCGAAGAAATCATTATACGAATCTAATATATATATATATATATATATATATATCACAGTATGAAAATTCATCGGTATATCATCGCGTGTCTATATCTTTTATAACAAAGTTTGCGAAAAAAAAAAAAAAAAAAAAAACGAAGAAAGGAGAAAAAACAAAGCAAAAGTTATCCAATTTGCGTTCAATGAACGCAAATACAATAAGGCGTCTAACGCGGATCTATATATATATATATATATAGTGTCTGTATACATGTACATAGCTCATACCATATACTTAGGCACCTACCCTATCTGGAATATGGGTTTTGCCCTTTTGTACCGAAATAAAAAAAATAAATAAATGAAAAAAATAGAAAAAAGGAAAAAGGGGGAAATAAATTAAAAGACAAGTATATGATTATAATAGATATATATGTATATATATATTATAAGAAGCGATTCATCATGTATAAAAGAGTGAAAGAAAAATAGCATCGAATGGATAATAATGATAGTAATAATAATAATAATAATTATCCTCACCAATTAAATACGGTCTTTTAATTGTCTAGAGTTGTATTATATACTAGCTATATTATATACCGTATAAAAATGCATTTTCGGTAGTAAAAGCCACGCGTCGAGTCGAAATATACTTAGTATATATATATGTATATATTTACATATATATTACATATATATATATAGATTGGTAAAAACGCGGGAAAAAGAAATTATAAAAGAAAAGTGTATTACACCGTATGCCCAGAGGGAGAAAGGCCCAATGTGCGGTAAAGGGGAGAAAAAAATAAAATAAAATAAAATAAAATAAAATTAGGAAAAAAAAAAAAAGAAAGACAAAAAGTTGTGTGTAGGATCTCTGCGCAGAGTGCTTTTGCGGCCTGAGGCTTTTTGGCGGACTTTCCCGCTGGATTTTTCGGCCCTCCAAAGTTTCATTACAGTTTATTTTCACTTTCTTTCTTTTTTTTCTCTCGCACCTTTTTTTTTTGCTGTTTTTACTCCCACGGTGACGTGGACACATCTGCCATTTTTGGAATTCGTCCGATCCATATAATTATAGAGAACGAACGATTTGACATTTTCCATATAACGCTGAGATTTATAAATCCGATTTTCTTCTACCTTTTGAAACTTAAAAAATTTTTTTTTTATAACATCGCATTATAATATTTCAAAAAAATAATGGATTTATTTCTCTTTCTATATCTTTGTTTCAATGCTATATATATATATATAGAGCATTGATACATGTAATATTATATCTAAGAAGGAATTTTTCATCAAACTCAATAAATCCCTTACACCCACAACGTCCACATTCTACTTCGCACTTAATTTACTACCTATATATAGCAACGTGAACTGTCTCTTCACTTCAATTAAAACGCGTTTCAAGGTATAATAATTATATGCCGAGGGAGTAGAGATTATGGGATTTAAATTAGACCTAGTCCGTTTAATTGCGAGGCGGTATATCTTATCTAAGAATTCATTTCACCAGCTCTGAGGTAATATCAACCCTGAAGACTTATTCAGTTGGTACTTATAATACGTCTGTAAATACCTATAGGTGCACCATGCACATAATATAATATATGTGTGTAAAGAATTCTTTTTTTTTGTTTTCTCCTTTTTTTATTCAATACATCTTATACAATATCCATCAATATTTTATTTTTATTTTTTTTTTTTTCAAATCAGACACAATAATTTTTGCCAAAAATGAGAAAGATTCGGCCTCGGACGAGATGTGAATAATGCAACATTCCGCAAAGCTACCTCCTCTGTCTATACATACCTACACGTATTACCTATATATATATACATACATCAAAGGAGGAATTTTTTTTCATTCCGTAAAATTTTTGGTAGAAAGTCGTGAGATAATTTCGCGGTACATGTATTATATACAGTATATATTATTGAAACGAAACAATTTATCGAACCGAGTGAAAGCAAAGAGAAAGAGAGAGAATAAAAAGTGTAAAAGCTTCTGTTTCAATTCAGTATATTATATAAGTTTGAAAATTTCCGTAAACCGAGCGGAAAAACTGCCTGTTCACATGATCATTAATCATAGATGATAAAATTCATCGTAACTTTACTAGGTACACGTAGGTTGATAAATTAACAGTCGGTTTAGCCATAAGAACTCTAAAGAGTTAGTATATGCGGTGGTGGTGTGCCATGGCATATGCCATGTCGCATGGATAAATAAAATCCCCATTACCTAAACGGTTATTTCCTCATTATAATTCAAGCTGCAAGAGTATTAAGTTAGTGCATCACGTTTATGGTATTGGTATAGGTATATGACGCGGCTTGTATAGAGATACGGTGTATCAACTTCCTAACAATTCCATATTAGGCTCTGGTTTCCGTCTCTAATCGTCAAACTCACTTCCTGTAACAATTTTCATATGTTTTACACCCAACTCGGTTTAGACATTGTTTAAAATCGATCATTCTCGAGTTATATCTTGTCCAACAATAACTATACACGTACGTATAAAGTGTTGGGAAAGAACGAAGAAGTAAGAGGAAAGAAGAGAGAAAAAGAAAAAATGAAAAATGAAGAAAAAAAAAAAGTTCATTTGTAAACGAATAGAGACGCTGAAAACTTCCCTACTTCTCTATACTTCTTCGTAGAATAGTAGCATGTGAGTTTTTGAGAACTAAACAGCTACGGAGGTCGCGCCCGGTAGCAGCTGTGCTCCATATTTGAAGGATAGGATATTCTTCGTTCTTTGTTGCCGCGACAAAAGAGCCTCTTCGACAAAGACCGACCCCGGTAAGTCTATGAGCATTCAGAACCTCGCCTTGCCTTGCCTTGCCTTGCCTCGGCTTGCCTTGCCATTGCCTTGCGCCTCGACGTCGACGTCGACGTCGCTCATGCCAAAGCCTATACCTACTCTTCGCGATACGTGTATATATGTATATATGTAGATCTGTATATTTGTATACATATATACGAAACTTGCATTGCCTCGTGCGTTCATGTGAACCTTTTTGTCCCGACTAACTCACTCGCTCGTTATTCACACGACGCACAGTGCATTGGCGCGGAGATGTAGTTATTTCTTTATATAATATTCCCTCTATTTTTTTTTTTTTTTCACCGATGGCAATTTTATCCGATTTCGAATTTAGACGATAATATTAAAATTTTCGTAAAAAAATAAGATTTAGAATAAGACAAAAAAAAGTATGTTCTATAGCATCTTATATCATATACCTACTTTATCGCGGCAATAAAGTTTCACGCCATTTTCATTAGCAATTTTCTATATATACGGTATGTATGCTGTATATTACGTGGACATACGGTGTAATAATACTATATAAATCTTTGAGGGTCTTGGAAAAAGCCAATATCGACAGAACCGGGGATCACTTCTCTGTAGGTTGATTTTTTTAGGACTGGCTAGAAATAGATTACGGAAGAATCGGCCCGAGATAAAGCTGTCCGCGAAAGATTCGCTCGTTTGGCAAAGCTTTTAACGTTTATATACACACACATATATATATATATATATTATATACATATAGAAGATTGCCTAACGACTACACTAATACCAATACTACGATCATTCTATTCTATATACATATACATATATAGATATATATATTTATAATATGTATACAACATTCGGTAGAAAAGTTTAAGTCGTATCGAAAAGCGTCGGTGTAATTAATTTTAATTGCACGGTTGTGTGTAAGTGGCTCGTTGTATAGAACCGGTGTGCTCAACTTATGCGGAATAATTGACGCCCCGTTACGGTTATAAAGGCAAAAAGCAAACGAATGAATTGATGAACGAGTTTGACTAATTTTCTTCATATTTATATATATGCATTGAATAAATTGCAATTGGCTATTTCACAGGGTAAGAAATATTTCCAGAAAATTTATGCAAATAGTGTGATTGATACACGAAACTCTTCTTAAATTTTGCCGAACATTGGAAACAGAAATTTTTATTCATCGGAAGAAAAATTCTAATCGCTGATATCTAGTTTTATATATTTAATTATTTATTTTTACTTTTATATGAAATTCGGTGATTTGAATTTCGCAAACCAAATACACGAGCAGAGAGAATTAAATTGCTTTTTACCGGTCTTTTGTGCAATTTGTGGGCTAAAAAGACGGTCATTAATTATACTTTTCACCGACAAAATATAGAAACGAACTCGGGTCTTGGCCGTAGGTAGAATGGTTTATAAATGCGACCGCTGCAGTCAGTCAGATCTCTTCTTCTTCTTCTTCTTCTTAAGAACGAAACCCAACTCCTAGAGAGAGAGAAAAGGAAAAGAAAAGAGGAAAAAATAAAATAAAATAAAATAAAATTAAGTTAAACACGGAGACGAACTGCTTCGTGGTTATTCAACATCTTGTTAACGATATATACATATATATATATGTATTATATAGTTGTACGTATATGACTATGTATGACGCTTTGGAATTTCGCATCGTGAAACACGGACTCCTAGTGGGAGGCGTTTACTCAACTAAATGAGATAAACTGATATAACTATACACTAAACAGTATAAGATAGGTATATATACTGATATGTGTATGCATATAGCTGCAAGAAACATATTTTCTCAATTATTTTTTTATCATTTTTGTTTTCGTTGTTTTTAATTTTCGTCGTCAAAACATTTTAATGACTTTAACTATAATACCTATAACTGTATATATGGTAAATTTAAAACACGGTTCTTGGACAATGATGCGCGAAATTTTATTACGGTTTTAAAGAATAGAAATAAATAAAATAGAAAAATTTTCAAAATCGTTGAAAAGTTTTGATAAGAAGAAGAAGAAGAGAAAAAAAATGCTACGTGTAGTTTTTACACCATATATAACTACCCTTAATTCCCTCATCTTTTCCCTGTTTTGGAGCAGCTGTCCATACTTAAGAGACATAGTATATGGATGTAGACAGCGAAGGAAGGACTTGGTCCTGTTTCAAAAAGTACCTCCGTGTCGTCAACGTTCCCAGGTTACAAAACCGACATACTTACTTACTTACTTGCCCTTCTACCTCATCACATCGACTTATATATCGCATTAGTCGTGGTCAAAGTTGTGTCCCAGTGTTTTAACGACACGATTTTCGTCCCGCAAGAGCTATGCTATACGAGAAACGCGATGATCTAACCAGACATGCCGTTCAATTAAAATACCAACATATATATGCGGATGTAGGTACTCATCTGAAATGTTACAAGCTACGTGATATATATGTACAGCAAATGCCCTAAATCCGAGATAATAGGTGGGAGAGAAAAATCCGAAGGAAATAAGAGAAAAAATAAATAATAATCATCTGGAATATAAAAACCGCGATTGATTTTTTTTTTTTTTCTTTTCATTTTGTGTTTTTGTTTTTTTTTTTCTTCTTTCTCCAGTCGCAATTTGAACAGTACTTGTACGTATCGCTATATATGTATATAGGGTTTTGTCTTCTCTCCGCTGCGTGGTGGGGTATAAGAAGAAAAAGAAAAAAAGAAAGAAAAATATCATTTGTGATCTATAGGGACTTAGTCATTAGTAAATGAGCCTCAGGCAAACTGGGGGGTTTCAGCATAGGGAACCCAGGTGCTATCTTTGCTTTGTTATATATAAAGATATACCTATGTATATATTCCAGCTAGGTACGAGAAGCCCCTTTATAAGGCGCGCAATGAGGAATACAGGGAGGAGGATCAGAGTCGGGCAAGGGAAAGGGAAGTAATGCTTTTTGTTAATTATTACACCAGCCACACTTAGGGGCTTAAAATTTCCCATAAATAATCGTCGACACAATATTATACCTCCACCTTTTCTCCCCATCTCTAGCTCTCTTTCTCTCTCTCTCATGGACAATTTTCAACCGATCTGCACATACAATACATATATGTATAATATTATATCCACCATACTAGATCAAAATCTGTAATAAGTAAACGATTATTCATTATCCAGAAGTTCAAAGCCATCGTGAAAATTTTTCATTTTCTTTTTTTCCTTTACATAGATTATTGCGAATTTTCTCCCATTCGTTCTATTCTGTTTTCTACACTGCTATAGCTCGTTTTCTATAGCATTTATTCGCTCGGGAACGATTTGTCAGCTCTCTTTGTATGATATTATATGTACATAGGTATCTATGTATTTATACGTGTATATATAACTATATATAAAACTGAAGAGTATCAAACGGGGAGGAAATGAGTGGTGGAAGAGGTGGGGTCAGCTGATACCGTCGAATTATCTGCCAGTCTACTTTGCGCCATCCGTGAGTTCGCTCGTGTTTTCCCAAAGGATAATCACCCGTACCCGTAAGACCACCCTGTTGCCACCCCGTTCGCATCTGGAGGATTGATTGGGAAAGTTGATAGATTGAATCTCTGAGTGAATGTAAAAATTAAAAATTATAAAAAATAAAACTAAAACGAGAATAAATTGATTGATCGAAAAAATTAGAGAAATTAAAATTTCTCTTATTCGCGATAATATTATCGTTGGTGCGTTAAAAAAAAAAAAAGAGAGAAGAAAACCAAGGGAAAGTGAAATTCGGTTTAATTATCATAAAACATATAATATTTATTTTTCTCTTTGATAATAACTTTTTTTTTCTAATATCAAAAATCAAAGAAATATATAAACGTCGAAATTTAGTCCATAAAAAAAAATTCAACTTCCTTTATAGATTATAAAAATTTGATAAATATATATTATCGCGCTTGAGGTTTGATACCAATTGATTTAATACATGACGCGTTGTACTATATGCAATGTGTATACTGTACACATATATTATATATCACACCCACACACACACATATATATAAGTACTTGAGACTACGTATACTTTATCGACGGGGCTTCGTACTGATGACGACGCCGACGCGTAACCGTCACTTCGACTCTATCCGTATATTCGCTAGCTACATATATACCAGATTAGCGTAATCGTCGCGTCCGCTTGCAACACATCGCGTGGGGTTACCGCGGAAGATAATTCTCTCTCTCTCTCTCTCTCTACTATACTACGCTCTACATATATATTCATATACGAGAAAAAAAAAAAAAAACACAAAAAAGTTATACATATTATAAAACATGTGTATGGAATTATTTATCATTTCTAGTATATAATCCAGGGTAGATCCCTTTGCCTACTATATAGTTTCTAAACTTGGTAAAGTGTTAGTTGAAACTTGGCACTTCGTAGAACCCGCGAACGACCTGGACGACCCTCTTTTCTCGGGTCGTTTGCGTCGTAAAGGAAACAAGCAGCAAGGCGAGTGGTGCGTAGTGACGTAATCGCGGTTCCTTTTACTACCTCATGTCCTCCTACTCTGTGCGACACACCGGTAACCGGTGGATGTTATACATACATATATCTCGTATAGAAAACCAGGGAGAAGAGCGCGAGGAATATGCAGAGTTTGGATAGGCCGTTCCCAGCTTTGGTTTTACTCGCTTAGTTACTGCTCCTAGATTTCTTTCAACTTCTTAATCCCGTCATGCGACAAGTTGCGTCAGATATTGCATTACACATAGATATACACACGTAAGCAGTTTGCCGAGTAGTTTTTAGGCGAGGACGAAAGGGAGATCCGTGTGCATGGTCGTAGAGTTGAGATAAGGAACGCTTGAAGGTTGATAAAAATATTGTATACGCGGACCCTTAGAGTGCAGGGATTATTTCTATAACGGGATAAAGAACGTGGGGAATTTTCTAAAATTTTATTCAAACGTCCGATGGTATTTTGCAGAAACATTCGCGAGTAACTGACGGACGTTTCGGGGGTCCCCTAGCTCGTAATTCGATCACGTTTTAACGCCATTCAAAAATTATTATCCCGTTTGCCATCAGAATTTACCCCGACGTTATGACTTAATACATTTAGCTGCGGAACAGATATTGGCCATCGCTTCGCGTTAAGTTTAATCTAAGATACGCGAGGGTAGAAAATATTTTTTACCTAATGCGGTAGAAAATTTTGAAGGAACTTTTTTTTTTTTCTTGAGCCGCCCGTTCAATCGTTCCGTCGATTTTTCGATTCCGTGTGTAAAACGGAAAGTAAGAAAAAAAATAAATAAATAAAAAACAATATAAAAGGAAAGAACAAATACGGGACCACGCCTTTTCTTTACTCTTTCCCTGTTTAGGGATATATTTATTAGCTAGTGGCTCGTGGCACTGACGAGGAAATTACCATCGCTGCGAGCTCTGAACCCCGTGACCTCCTCCCTGGCACGAAAACCCAGGCTGGTTCTCTGGCTCTCCTCATTCCCTATCCTACTCTCGCTCTCTCACTCAATCTCTCTTCTGCTCCTGCTCTCTCGTCTCTTCCGGGTTTCCATGGCAACCATTCTCGCCCCTCCGGGTCCACCGTCCTAAAAACATTGACCTTCCTACCCTTAGCTCGGCGTGTACATCGCCGTGTCCTTTTGCCCATGATTCTTTCTTTGCGGTAAGAAAACTAGTCTTATTTCCTACAATTTTATATACTAGATATGGAAGAAAGAAATATATTCAATTCATTTCCTAAATATAGTCATTCTCACACGAAACTCTCTCTCTCTCTCTCTCTCTCTCACTCTCTGTACCTATATACAAATTTTAACTAAGGAAACAAGGTGACTGAAGTTTGCATTCGGGAATAATCGAATCAGAGACACTCTGTACGTCGACCAACTGACGATGAGAGTAGATATACACTTCCTGTCTACAATTTGATAGTAGTAGGAGTAAGCGTGTATAAGGGAAGCGAGAGTAGAAAAGCACGTTAAATCGAGGATTGTAGGAAACGGTGGCTTGTCAAACATACTGATAATAACCTTTTTACTTTATAAACCGGATTATGAAGGTATGACAATTGACTGAGACATCCTTTCGATTTATTTAAGAATTTAAAGCCTTGATCTCGGTATACATAGTTTGCCCGAATTTTCTTCACCTTGCAATTTCTCATTCGGTGAAATTCTCCTAGGATAAACCACCGCAAATTCGTACCAATTACAGGGCTCAATTTCGCACGTTGCTGCAGAAGGTAAACCTCTCTCTCTCTCTCGCTCTCTCTCTTACGATTACTCAGGCTCCCCCTCTTCTCTTCTTCTCCACGTTTAACCCGCGGGCGTAAATTTAGTCTTAATAAGTCGTTACTCTGAGCTGTTATAACGCCTTAACGGTACGTCGAATTAATTGCCTCGCGGATATATATCGCGGCAATGAGAGATAAAAAAAAAAAAAAAAATCATCGCTCTGACGATATAGCGTATATATGCGTATCCTAGGTATTAAATACGCGTCACCTCGAATTTTTCAATAATCAATTGAACTTATCATAGAAATCGATGTAAAATTAAAATAATACACAATTTTAATCATTTATTTATTTATTTATTTATTTATTTAATATATAAACGGATTGTCGCTTGAAAATTTGCTAAAATTCATACATTTGCGGGTGTATAGTGTGATGTATTGTGTCTTCATATTATCGACTATAGACTTGCAGATTGTGAAGTAGAATGTGAGTTGTTTCCACGGTACTGGTCACCGGGTCAAAGGTGATACGGGTCTGACACAAAATGTTAATGAGGTAGCTATTGTATTCGAATACGTTTTCTCCGCCTGTGCATCGAAGTATTCTTTTTTTTTTTTTTTTTACATTTTTCCTCTGTCTTTTTTTTGTTCTCTTCTCATCTTTCCTATATATATCTATATACACACAGTTTCTTTCTCGCTTAATCATCATTATATCTATCCATTCTTTCTTATATTACGCGCGTAATCAGTACGCGAATGTTCTATATACGATGTTGGATTAAAAAAATAAATGTAAAAACAAAACAACAAAAAAAAAAAAGAAAACAATAATCTGCTGCAGTCTCTAGAAACGCGCGATATCCCCTCGAGAATCTGACGCTGATTACTGCAAGAAACGGTGCTCAGATATTATCGCTTATATATACAACGCTTGTAATATACTATAACTACCGATACACACTATTTATTATACCTATATATTATATCCTTAATGAATGCTGCACCGGGCTTCGTGGCAATATAAGAGCATATTAGACAGCATATAGTATATCCTATCTGTATACACTCGGATGATATCTGCAGGTATGTATGGTACGTGATCAGGTAGAACGGGGGTGCCTTCTCTCACCCCTGATTTCTAACAAATTGAAATTATTGGCCCGGGCTGCCGCACATTACTAGCTCGTTAGCAAGACATCGCCTCCTATACTCAAACTGTAAACCCCCACATTATTCACACTGTCGTAAAATCTCGTATATCAATGCTTCAGTATTGAAATACGAAAAACTAAATAGCAGGTATCGATAAAAGCAGGGTTCGTCGTGCGGTCGAACAGTAAAAAAGATATATTGAGAATTTCTCTCGTATGTATTGGTGGAAACAGTGATTTCTTATATATTTATTTATTTATTTATTTATTTATTTATTTATTTATTTGCCGATAAAACACGACGGGGTATTGTATATACCTATTGGAGGTTTTTATATTTATTTATACGCACCGCCGCGCGTAATACTTCCGTTCGTTGGTGACTGGGATTGGCTGTAGTGTTTGCCACCCGGAAATGCCGCGGGCGATTTAGCGGCGGATCGAACCTGTGCGGACGTCGGGGTTTTAACCAAGAGAAGGGGACAGAGAAAGAGAGAGAGAGAGATGAGAGAGCGAGAGAGGGAGGTTCGGAAGTCCGTCAGGCTGTCATTGGGTTCTCGTTGGGCATCGATCGCGGGGCGATCTCTCGCGGAAAGCGCGTTGCCCCGTTAAACGGGACGGTTTCAACGGCATCACGACATAGCCGGCGACGGCTTCGGAAGTAATGAGGGAAGCTGACGGTTAAATACCCGACGATTTGGTAAAAGGATCTGGATGATCCCCGGCTGCTATATTACTGTACAGATAATGTAAAGAGGGAACCGAAGGGGAGATGAAAAAAGAGAGAGAGAAAAAAAAATTAATACTGGAAATAACTCGGATGTAATGAATTATGAATTAGAATTCGTTTCATCAAATTTTACGAAATATCATTAATAATCGGCATTAGAGTAGCTCTTTAAATGATTACAAATTCCGATGAAAATTGATCGGAAACACATGATTTCTGTCCTTGACGCGAATTAGATTAGAAAATCGTTCAACTCCACCACCCTCGTCGTGAAGAAAACTATTGCGAGATTTATCAACATTATAGACGATTTTCATCCTTCCGTTAAGGTATATAATTCGGTTAAGGTATACACTAGTTCTAGAGGGCGAAAACTCGCGGGGAAAATAATGCCTTGGACAAGGGGTATAGAGGCAAGGGAGAGAAGGGGCGAGGAATAAGGCAGGCAGATGCCTAGGGCGAGTCTCGACGTCGTTCTAGTCCTCGTTCGCGAATAACCACCACGCCCAGTCACCCTTTAGCTTCATTCCTCGAGACTCCCAGCAGCAGCAGCAGCAGCAGCAGCAGCAGCAGCAGTCGATATTTTCAAAGGGCGTCTCGCCTTGTACTTTATGTATAAAGCCCTGCTCTTTTCGTTATCTTATACCTACTTTAGCACCTTCGAATTGTAACAACGTTTCAATGACACGATATTCTACTCGAAACAGGCATTTGTCTGATTTACTAATTTAATTGTATTTCTCCGTTAATTTACAGGGTGAAAAGATTTCGGAAGTGAACAGCTGAAGACTGAAGGCTAGCCTATAGAACGAGAAGAAGTTTGCCCCGACGAGAATATACTTGAATACATATAATTAGGGGACTCAGAGTTGAGGGCCTAGTTTTCTACCCGCAGCTTACATCTGTATGCCACTTGAGTCCCCGCCAGACCTGCAGAGTCGGTTTCTCTCTTCGGCTCTTTGTGACGCGAGGAACACATGTCTTCGGGTGCACCGCGGTGCAGTAGAGCCTTCGCCTTCTGGTAGTAAAAGGTCAAATTTTCTCTACTCTAATTATAAATATATAAGACCCATAAGTAGGTAGGAAAAGGGAAACAAGGGTATAACGCTTGGTTTCATTTAGTCTACAAGTCTCGTTAATTGTAACCGAATCTCTTGCCAACTCTTCAGCGACGCGAGTAGTCAGTGAATACATACGTATAGGTATAGAAAAGTTATAACGTCGACGTATGTATTATGTATATATATATATATACTCTCGGCGTAAATCCGAGCCGCTTTAATCTCTATATTAAATCTCTCTCCCTCCTCGAGGGTCTCTGTGCCGGCACGATATTGTCGCGCAGGATGCTGCGCGATTCAAGTGTGTCTACTCGCGCTGGCTCCCGTAGCCTCAGCGTAGGCCTGCATGCAGTCTGTGCGCGTGACAGAAACGGAGCTACGGGAGGTCTTGTACGGTGCAACTGAGACGATAAACTGACGTTCCTTTTTCCCCTTCCACACGCTCTGGGAAATAGTTCGGTATCTTGCCGGCAGTCGTAGGCACCGCGCTACGGTCGAGAACCGAGGTACGTCCACGGGTTTCCCGGTACTCTGCACTCCGCACTCCCCAGTCGTGATTCTGAACTTGGTATCGTCGGGTCGCAAGTAGACGCAAGCTTTCAATCTTTATCTTATTGAGGAAGCTAACCAACGCGTGTGTTATGGTAATTTTATTTTTACTCTCCAATCGTTATCGGTGGATAAGCGATATTCTGTGTCATCGTGGCGATAGCGGTACGGAATTCCGAGACTGCGTTCTCAGATATGTTCACGTTTGACAAAGAGAAAAAACAAAAAAAAAAAAGAAACAAAACGATTATTTAACACCATGCCGAGTGAACGAGAACTAATTCATTACCGAATAGGTAAAGTATGTCAACTATTATCGTACTCGATTTTATCTTGTTCCTAAACTCAGTCTCGACTACTTAGTAGATTAAATTGCAATTTTCAGCGTTCCGCGATTCGGCCTAGATGTAAAAATAAAGAAAGTTAACGTCGTATGTCTCAAGGCTAGCGGATTTAAGACGAAGCGAAACCTGCAACGGTGTAGCTAAATCTATTGCTAAATAATATTCTGCAAAATATCCTTCATTCAATATGTTCTCTTTTTTTTTTATCTTATTTTTATTGTTATTATTATCAAATTCACACTATTGGTTATAGAAATATATATATATACAGATCAGGGAAGCCGCATATTAAATGCACTTGTTTTAAGTGGAACAGACAACATAGTCGTACCCGTACAATATACACGCCGTATCACGTAACATAAATTCCGCTGGTTATTAAAATCTGATTTGTAAAATAAAACAGAGAGAGCGATGATTTATCAATTAAAATATATCGTAGTAACACCGCAATTGACTTATACGTTTTATTACTCGTTTGTATACTATACGCAGAACTTATATATATCTGGTATATAAGAAAAATTTTCAACGTTCCGTTTCATCCCGGCAAACTCCTCCGTGGTTTTAGAATCAAGATTCTAGATTCTAGATTCCAGAGTGTAGATCCAAATATAAATAAGGCAATCTCAAGGCTACAAGATTGCGCATTGTGTAATGCTGCTGCCGCTTGTTGGTCGGCTGTCCCCAGGGCTAAAGTAATTCGCCGAGGCCCAGATTACTACTTTTTATTCTCCCATTATTCATTCTTTTTATTTTTTCATCATTTTGTTCTCTCGCCAATTCTATCAATTCTCCGTATAGAAATCTCTCCCATCCTATATAACATACGCGTTTGTTTCTCGCCAACTACACGGGGCGGTAATAATCACAATTTGTAAACTATGAGGTTGCTTATTAGCTAAAGATATACTATTTGTGTTATAGTACCGCTTGAAAGAGGAACGAATCCTGAGAATTAACTACAACGTGTGTATGTACGTACGTACACGTATGCTATGTACACACCTGGTATTGAAATTTCCGGTAAGGCTAACTTGAAACGTTGCTGTATAAGGCTTCTCTTATCGGCTACGTCTTATCGCCATAGGAAAGTCGTTGACAATATTTACTGACCGAACGATAGGGCGACACAAGTTACTGAAAACGAGAACTCATCGTCAGAATCTCGTTCAAAGACCCGTAATTTCTTTTTTTCCTTCTTCAAAGAAATTCACTCGCAGGCTAGTAATTTTGCCGCGATCGAAGGAGAATGAAAAAAAAGAAAAAAAATCACCAATTCATGTATACTTATATATAAGTTCTCTCTGAAAAAATTCCTACAGAAAAAAAAAAACTATTTGTATCGCGTCATCATCATCTTCGTTGATTATTATTATTATTACTTTACACTCGCGGTTTGATTATGATTATCCTTTATTTTCTTTTCTAACTGTAGTCCCGAGACTTCGGCAGTGGTTCGCAATCTATTTAATCATTGTCAATTATATTATTATCATTATTCTTATTACACGCGATTGGTTTCTTGCGAAAGTAATAATAATAATACCTAGAAAGAAATGAAATAGAGAAAGAAAGAAAGAGGAAAAAGAAGAACTCAAGTATACATACCCGAAGGACTTTATAAATATAATGATACGAAATATTTCTGTTTCAGATTCTGGCCGACGAGGAAGAGTCTGAAAAATATACTTAATAATTAAAGTGCCCAAAGTCCCTTATCATTCTCTTGCCCGGTGTAATTTTTTGAAACAACTGGACGGAGAACTGATAAGGGCCCGCGGGATACGAATACCTCGTGGGATTTTTCTAAAATTTCATTTCTTTTATTTCATTTCATTTCGTTTCGTTTTATTATCATTTTTTTTCGCAGTAGAAGAAAAAAAAAAAAAGTAAAATAAATTCATCAATATTTATCAAATTTGAATTTTAACATCGTTCGCGTTTCCGTCTTTATTGGTCTATCTCTCCCCTAGCTTCTGCTGCAGCGCAGCTGGCGGGGACGAATAAGGCGATTTGTGTACAATGAAACGATACGATATTATACACTATGAGGTCTGATACGTTTGGCCCTGAACCATACAGTCGGCTTTGTTAAGAGAGAAATGAACTTGGAGTGATAAGCTCCAGGAGATTATCTTTCATTGAATACTATGCCTCAATAATTCCCTTGTATACGGTTATAAATATATATATCTACATCCCGTAACGCGTTACCTTCCATATTATATCGTCGATTTTATTAAGTATATATATCTATCCACTCATCCTCGACGTGTGAATATTAATAGTAATTTGTCCATTATAATTATGTATTTATGAAACGTTGATATACGTATACGTTTACAAATTATTTCATCAAATTTTCAATCGAACTGATGGAAAAAAAAAATGTTAATCACAGTACGTTATACTTTGACGTCTAGTTTGAAATATATATAGTGTATATTTTTTTCTCATGTGATAATTATTTATACAACTCTGTATCTAATCAGCTCTTTCTCTGTCGATAAAATTTTAAATTCAGTAATTAATAAGGTCATTTATTATTTTATTTTACTCTACTTTATTTTCTTTCTTAATTTTATTTCTCTACAAGATTGTGTATCTCGTTGATATACATTTTTTTCTTTTTTTTATTTGGATATATTTGAAATGTGTTCTTTCTCTGTTTAAAGAGGAAAATTCTCGTTCAACAACTACTTATTGTGATACAAGATTGTTAAAATAAAATAAATATCGATATGAAAAAAAAAAGAACCTATTCCGATGGCACGCAGTGCAGTGATTTGTTCAATTCTTTCAAATTGAATCTCCTATTATCACATTAATTTTCGCCCTAAATCCTGTACTTATTATCCTTATTCATTTACAGAATGTCTGGGTATAATAAAAAAAAAGGAAAAAACGCTCTAGATTCTACAATAAAAATAACCAATTCATTGCACAGGTGATTTTATTGCAATAGTACTTAAAAAAAAAAAAAAAAAAAAATGTACACGTTATAACATACAATACTTGTGAAAATGATTATTTACAATTAATCAGAACTTCGCTTTATAACATACATGCTGATTTCGACACAATTTATTATTATTATCCTTTAAATAAGAAATCTGGTATGTATATTTGCGTTGATAAATGCGGTGAGGACGCAAATCAATGCTAAATCGATTCATTCGATGTGATCTCTCCCTTTCTTTTCTCATATATCAGTAATAATTAATCCGCTAGAAAATTAATTCAATTACAAATCCAATCTTGCGTTTATTATTAACATCATACCATACATACGCTTACGATCCGGTACTTTTCGAAGCGGCATTATCAAGTTCGAAATTTGGATTTAGGCGAATAATCTGTCTAGGATTATCACCGCTATTACGCAGCTGGTTTTTTACGATTAAAATCTGTTTACCCTTCTCCTTACTCCTGGTCATTACGTGTTCGACGTCTACCACCTTGATGGCTGATATATTTCTCACTATTTTACCCCTCTTAATTAACGGACTTAAACCGACACTAGTTTTAGGCAAAATCATTGAATTCGTCGGGGTAGATACTGACGCTTTCTTTTTCGGCAATGCTCCGATTTCTGTCGATATTACCGACGTACGTTTGATAGCTGTTGCCGTACCTGACGTAACTATCGGCGATGATGTTTGTACCAAGTCTCCGCCGAGGGATATCACTTTAGGACCGAGAATTATACTGTTACCTAAAATCAGAGGATAGAGAAAGGTGAAAATAAACTATCATTAATGAATGACAAAAGCTGCGGTATGCGAATATTTTATAAGGAAAGAGAAAAAAATTACCCTGTTCCATCGCTTTTGTCACCGGGCAATCCTTGTGCGCCAATAAAAGCGTCTTTAACTTAGCTACTTCGGAACGAAGAGCTCGGACTTCCAATTGCAATACAGCATTAGCTTCGTTAACGTTGTAAACCGATCTTTCCAGCTGCTGAATCCAAGCCTTTCTCTTTGCTCTGGCACGCATTGAACTCGCACGATTTCTTTCGAGGATATCCTGCTTCTTGGTAACGTCTAATACTTGGTTGTTAATATTGTCGTTGTCATTTGGACAGGCAGGAGTCGGCTCAATCTCGTGGCTTTCGAGAGCCACGCCATTCTTTCTTAGAACTTGCTTCAGCTTCTGTAAAATAGAATTAGCACCGATTAGTTCAATTATTCGAGTCAAAGTCGATTGGTATTTCTCAATATATCACCATCTTTGCTAAGGATAATTTCGTCGACGAAGCTGACTTGACTATACGTTTCTTTTCCATATAGTTCAGCGACGGCTCGGTTTTAATCACCACAGTCTGAGTGTTAGACTGTATGTTAACAGTGGTAGGATTCAGTTCTGAATTAGATACTGGAATCGCAGACAACTGCATTAGCTTTCCGTCTTCAGTTTTCATCAACAGCTGTACTTCCTTTCCGTTTATAGACCTGGTAAAATGCAGAAGTATTGATTATCCATTAGTTGCGATCAGTTAGAGAAAATAATTGACTGCATTGAATTTATTCAAAGAAACTAACAGCTGAGGAGAAGCCTTCTCCTGATAATCATTTCTCAAATTAAGAACTGTGGTAGAAATAGAAGTGTCCGCTTCTTGAACAACTATAGTTTCCACAATGCTTTCGTCCTGAGATTCTGTGTCCAGTTCTACGCTCTTTAATTCCTTGGAATTGTCCTGGCTTATCCTCTCAGCGCAGACTTGTATGGCGGAAGAATTCTTCCCGTTATCATCGGAAGAATCGGTGATGCTTATAACCGGTGTGTCGGACACCCCGTTTTCCAACAAATTACTCGACTGGACGTCGACTATGTGCGGAAATATGTGAGGAGTGTGGAGAGTGTCGTCGGACATTACACCCTGGTTAAAGGAAAATTTTCTATAAAGCAATTACCCTCTCAAATAGATTATAAATCTCTTTAATTTCATCGTACCTCAGGTACAGCTAGTGCTCCGGTCTTTCCCGCCTCTACAGCTCTCCGGAATGTTTCTTCGAAGGGATTAACGTTCTGGAGGTCTTGGAAGAGGCCAACTTCTTCACAATTTCTTATGAATCTGGTCGGCGTAGGAGTTTGGTCGGCTGTTTATAAATCAGGGAAGTACGAGTATGTAACGTTTGTACGAAGACTTTGACGTGTTTTAGGTTAGAAATTCAAATATTCTCTATACTTTACCCACGAAAACACCTGCTTTCCCGTTCGAGCCGAGATTCAGAATCATATCGTGTCTTTTTCTGTGCACTGTGAGGTGATCCTCGTTGACGAAACTCTGTAATATAATTAATTCGTCGAATATCCGATGTTGTTTTTAGGTTATGATCGAGGGATCGTTTTATACAGTATTTTATTCGCTTACGTACCATGTTGCAGCCGGGCGATGGGCAAGCGAAAGGTTTTTCTGACTCGCTCATTGTTGTCTTCTTATTATTTATCAAACTTGTTAGTTCTTCTTTTGATTATTATTATTTGAATGTACTAAATCAAGGGTGTAGAGTATTTCACTTTGAATTATCATATGTATGTCGGGAAAACGCGAATAAATTTCAAACACGAGATTCATTCAAGAATATAATTTATTATCCAACTCCGACACTGTATACTGTAAATAGTCGATTATTCAATTGATTGATACATATTATTATCTTTTACAAATGTAGTCTTACAAACCGAACGATTTTCACTGCGATATAGTTCGTAAATAATATTGAGGATGGCGCTGAGGCAACGGTCTGTGGGGGAAATAGTTTGCCCCAAGCTGCAAGAGAAGGTTTCAACTTAATTTTCTACACATTTCTTGAAGTGTATAATCTGACTTATTACTTGTTGTAAAATTATTGATCTCTGATCAATGCAGGCTTTGTAATCTTACATTTACGTATTATGATCGAAAGTTAGTGAGGCGGTGCGCCGTATCATGCGCAACCCGCAAGCCAGCAAAGAATGCAATTTGTCTGTCTTGATTTTTGTGAAATTAATTGGACTAGACGTCATTACGGAAACAGCTTTATATTGTAGCACCTTGTGCCAGAATGTGAATAAATAATTTCATTGATTACGAAAGACCGTCAGTTTTGAGAAACAATAAAAAATTTTACATAAACTTTAACTACACAAGTAATATCGATCGTATAAATTAATATAACCTATATACTAAGTAAATAAACTGGCCGATGCTAAAATAAGCTTAAACGGTAAAGGGGGTATGCGTTGTTTCATGCAATCCATTTATCCGTGGGTAATTTTATTATCTTCATTATTTTATTCCTTCTAGTTTCATAGTTCCCGGCGTTAACTGACCTACGACAATGGCGTTCCACCCTCTAAGCCGAACGGCAAGTGAAGGACGGATGCCATGGGTGATGTAACGGAGTTCAGTAACCTTCTGCCTTCGTGCCGTCAATGAGTAAGTGTCTGAGACAGGCAGAAATTTGTGCGATGGATTGACCAGCGTGTGAGAAAATGCTTGACGATTGGTATATGAGCCGCGATGGTCCGCGTTCATGGAGAGTTACGGCTCAGAAAAGCTGACATCAATGAGAGCACGGTGGATATAAGTGAGTTTGAAATATTTCAATCAATAATTAACTATACCAGTAAATAATTGAGGATTTTTAATGCTTGTTCGCTAGAAAAATATTGCCGATTCGTTTCAACCAGAGAATACTTAGTATTCAATGCTTTTTGGATAGGTTTCATGTGTCGCGTATTTCAGTTAACAATTTAGTTAGCAACAAATGGATTGCTACGAACAGACTTCGTTTATAGACATATTATTTGGAAAAATCGGTAATATACAAACGTATTCTATCGGTACTCGCGAATAACCATGTGAAAATTTAGATTTCCTACGAACATTACCTCTCGTACCGGTTTTAAATATAAATATGTAATACACGAGGGAGTTTTATTTGGTAAACTTTCAATGATTATTACCTCATTATATTGATAATTACTGTCAATTGAACAATATATTTCCAAATGTCTCGTAGTCTCGTATCCTTTGCTCTCTGAGCATATTCTGCAATTTTGACGAGAAACTGATTCGTTGTGTTACATCCAGCTGAAAAATGCTTTCCGGAAGAGTACTCTTTCCCCAGTTCATTATTTTATTTAATCGTTTGACAGCATCATTGATCGAGGGCAAGCTGAATCAGCAATTCAAACACTCGTGGAACATAAATCCGACATGCTCCTAGCTCGGAGTCGTACACAAGTCAATACTCCCTAGCCAGTCCTGAATTAATAGTCAACCAAGATAACTGTAAGCTTTTTATTATACCAGCTAAAGATTCCGTGTAGCAACAAATGTATATCAACAAAGCAACGGTGCTGAAATGCATTTCGCTATCCGATTCACAGACAGTATCTATCTCTCGACGTGACACTGTTTGATCTGATTGTAATCATACTCTGGAATTTCAGAATTTGGGAGGTAAAGGCAGATGTAGACAGTTCAGATGTTCTTCGAACTGTTTGATAGCGGTATGCCAGCAATTATGGAGCATATCGGCGACCAGGCTGGTAATTGACCTCACCTCGGGGTGACCATCATCAACGGCGAGGAGGATATAGGAATCGAGGTAATTAATTTTTATTCTCAAATAATTCAAATATCAAATAAACAATATCAAATTTATCCAAAACAGAGATTTTGTTAACGAGTCAGATGTATCGTTATAGTTGAAAATTCTTTAGTTCTCAGTCAAGATTGTTTACTTGAATACCATGTCCAGTTGATTCTTTCCAATGTGGTAAAGATTCAGTGATCCAGTCATTGAAATATACCACATTTTATAATTTACAACAAAAACAGAGATTGGTTCTGAGAAGACTGATTAACATTATGTTTATATGGTTTTCATCTTGACAGGTGTCTTGAACGAGCCGAAGGAGCTTCTGCCCATCTTCAATGAGAACTCTTCAAAAATCTACAAGTCAACGATTCTCACCAGAGACGGGAGCAGTCGAAGCACGTGGAAAATGCTACCAGACAACTTTGCATAGCGGAGTGTAATTCAATTACCATAAGCGTATAGTTTTAGGCCCTGTCGTATCGAGTCCGTCATTACAGTTCCTTTAAATTCTTCCATCCTATTCAGTAATCAATTCCGTTTAAAATATTGTACAGAGAACAAGCTGAGCTAGCTGCCAGTAATTTTCGTTCAGCAGACTCGATAACATAGCGTTATTATAGTATGAAATCTAATTTCAATATTATCTACGATAAGCGACAACCCCAAGCTTTTTTATCATAACATCTGCTGCCTGCTCTATGTAAGATTCAATCAAGGTCCTTGCCGTGTCCCACTCGAGGGATCCATATCAAATGATAATTTCAATCTTCAACAACGACTTTCCCAAATTGCTTTACAGATTGTTCCAAACCATTTGTCGGAACTATAAGACAATATATGAACTAGTTATTATACAGCACGCCATACCAGACTAATTCATACGGTAATACCTAAATCATACCGAGAGTTGGAAGATTATCAATCTTTTAAAATAAATAAGAAAAACATAATATTAACAGCCCATAGCACTTACAAATACGATCAAGATATGTGAAATAATATTTTACTCCCTTCATTTTCTTGTGCTCATTCGATCGGGCCAGTCAAAACACACCAGAAATCACCGCAGTGGATCAAAAATATTCTTTCCCGTTAGGGAAAAATGCGCATATTGGTTTTCAGGACTTCGAGACATATCTTTTTTTCTTTTCGCTCTTTCTTTGACATTGTCCGCAATGAGTAGAGAGTAGATAACTTAGAGATTCATCAATCAGAGCGCATCCTCGATGTCTTTCAACAACCAGTATATCGCGTGACTAAAAGCAGAAGGGCGTATACGCCAAAAAGCTCATTATCTCGCCAAAACGGCGTATACGCCACCTATAAAAGCAAAAGGGCGTATAATCTGGCGTATACGCCTTTTTGATATTGAAAATAATTACTACGACTAAAGGTAAAAGGGCGTATGCGCCGTAAATTGGCCAGTATACCAAAAGGACGTATACGCTACCCGTAAAAGCAAAAGGGCGTATAATCTCGCGTATAAGCCCTTTTGGTATTAGGAATATTTTTTTTCGTTTTAAATCAATGCTAAAATGGCGTAAACGCCCTTTTGCTTTTAGGCATTTGTAAAAACCTTGAGTTCTCTACGTGCAATAAGGGCGTATCTCGACGCATATACGCCCTTTTGCCTTTGCGCACGACAAAAATATACAATCATATTCGTACGTGCATATTTCTCATAGGTTATCACGTTGACACTGTTTTACGTGATTTTTAAATTTTATACGCCCTTTTAGCAGGTACGTGCTAAAAGGGCGTATAACGGCGCATACGCCCTTCTGCTTTTAGTCACGCGATATGTAAGATGAAGGAATCATTTGACTGCTGTTCACGGGGTTCAACTCTTACCGTGAGAGGAAATCCACGATGAAAATAATAATTGTATTCTGTATTCGTATCGCGATGGGCAAAATATAATGAACAGCTCCCAGTATTTGTATGTATTATGGTTGCAAGGATTAGTTTGATTTAATCATAGGCTTAACATAGCCTAATTATAAGTTTCCTCGTTTCACATTGAACTGCAATTATTATCCTTGTAGCATCCCATTCGAAACATAGCGGATAATAATTTCAATTCGGAACAGTAACATAGTAACAGGCGTTTGCATAATTATGAGAGATTGCTGTATAGTTGAAAACACATAAACACATGCTGTTGGTTTTCCAACATAGTAACGTTTGCTTCAGATAGAATAAATATAATTAGCGAAACGATACCTTTCGTACGTTTCAATAGCTTTTTCGACAAATTGAAAAACTAAGTACTATGACACAATGAATGATTATTGTGAATGATTTGTAGAAGCCATAAGTAGTAATGGATGAACTCTTTACTGTACAGCAAGTTATACATGAATGATTCATACGGCAATTCTGTGAAATTACGAGGAAAAGACTTGTGATATTACAAAGTAAATGAGAAGTTGTGGCGATATATTATTAACGACATGTTCTTATCCATATATTATATTGTATCCAGCCACTAAGTACTGACCTAAAGGTCTCAATGGTTCTGACTATCTCAAAGAATAATTTTTCTCAATCGATTAGACTAGTTGTATTTAGAAAAGAAGAGTAGCTAGAGATTGAATATTCGTGAAGTATACTTTATTCCTTTGTAAAATCGTCCGCAATAAATAGAGACTAGATAATTCGGAGATCCATGAATTGGAGAGAGTCATTAGTATCTTTTAACAAGAAGTATGAGTAGAGTGACGAATTATTCCAGTGTTCGCACGAAAAAATGACGTTCTTGAACTATTATTGTGAACGAAAACCAAGAAAAAAATAAAGATTCTGTTCTTTATTCGTATTGCGGTCTGAAAAATGGAAATAAACAGATCGCTGTACCTTATCAAGACCAATATAAAAATTATACGCTAGAAGAACTGTACTTGTCATTCTGTAAGATATACTTTCGTATGTATACGAATGTATTGTCGCCGCAAAGATTAGTTTTAAGTATGATAATAGTTTAAATGTAGCCCAATTACAGATCCAACCAATCTTCGAACTTGTAAAATACCAAATATGTAGTATTTAGTAATATAAGTAATGTATTATACGTATTACGATCGCATCTACAATTGTTCGAATAAAATAATCATGTATACAAATTATTTATACGAAAAACATGTATTATTATGATGAACTAGCGCATTTTTCAATAAACATCCCTTAAATCGCAAATCATCAACTGTTGAATTATTTTCCCCTGTCCTTCACTTGCCTGTAAGTCGAAAATCTTGAAAAACGCATTATTTTGTAAGTTTGAATTTAAAAAGTTGGCGCACGGGGTGACAAATGCTCTCGCCATCTCGCGGTCAAAGGGACGAACTAATTTTTCTAAAAAACATGGTTGCGCCTAACCATATGCAACCCGCATGCCAGTCGTGTAACCAATTGCCTAATATCAGGCGTTTCATTTTCCCGCCAAAATCCTTGTGACTCCGTCAAATGCTGGTATAAGTTAATTATAGGTATGGAGAGGTATAGAGAGAGGTATGCATGAATGAATCAATACACATAGCCTATTTTGAAACACCTCCTTGGGTCAGATGTTCTCCTGATACCAGGGGCAGAAATTTTGCGAGTTAAAATACTTCTAACTCCAGAAATCGCTAGTATTAATGAACTATAGGTATAGAGAGATATAGAGAGAGGTATGCATGAATGAATCAATACACATAGCCTATTTTGAAACACCTCCTTGGGTCAGATGTTCTCCTGATACCAGGGGCAGAAATTTTGCGAGTTAAAATACTTCTAACTCCAGAAATCGCTAGTATTAATGAACTATAGGTATAGAGAGATATAGAGAGAGGTATGCATGAATGAATCAATACACATAGCCTATTTTGAAACACCTCCTTGGGTCAGATGTTCTCCTGATACCAGGGGCAGAAATTTTGCGAGTTAAAATACTTCTAACTCCAGAAATCGCTAGTATTAATGAACTATAGGTATAGAGAGATATAGAGAGAGGTATGCATGAATGAATCAATACACATAGCCTATTTTGAAACACCTCCTTGGGTCAGATGTTCTCCTGATACCAGGGGCAGAAATTTTGCGAGTTAAAATACTTCTAACTCCAGAAATCGCTAGTATTAATGAACTATAGGTATAGAGAGATATAGAGAGAGGTATGCATGAATGAATCAATACACATAGCCTATTTTGAAACACCTCCTTGGGTCAGATGTTCTCCTGATACCAGGGACAGAAATTTTGCGAGTTAAAATACTTCTAACTCCAGAAATCGCTGGTATTAATGAACTATAGGTATAGAGAGGTATAGAGAGACGTATGCATGAATGAATCAATACACATAGCCTATTTTGAAACACCTCCTTGGGTCAGATGTTCTCCTGATACCAGGGGCAGAAATTTTGCGAGTTAAAATGCTTCTAACTCCAGAAATCGCTAGTATTAATGAACTATAGGTATAGAGAGATATAGAGAGAGGTATGCATGAATGAATCAATACACATAGCTAGAAAGATACTAGTATTATAATATATACTCATAGAGACGTGCATGAAGACACGTATGAATGCTTATATGCAAGTTTCTACTGAGCCTCACTGTATATTTTATACGAGTATTTTTCAGAGTTAGTAGAAGCATTTTGGCGAGAAAATGTAACGCCTGATTTTAGGCTATCAGTTGCACGATTGGCGTGCGGGTTGCCTACGGTTAGGCGCCACTATGTTTTTTTAGCTAAATTAGTTCGTCTCTTTGACCGCGAGATGGCAAGAGCATTCGTCACCCCGTGCGCCAACTTTTTAAATTCTTACTTATAAAATAATGCTTTTTTTCAAGATTTTCGACTTATAGGCAAGTAAAGGACAGGGGAAAATAATTCAACAATTGATTATTCACGATTTCAAGGGATGTTTATTGAAAAATGCGCCTCTTCATCATAAAAATACATGTTTTTCGTATAAACAATTTGTATACATGATTATTTCATTCGAACAATTGTAGATGCGATCGTAATACGTATAATACATTACTTATATCACTGAATACTACATATTTGGTATTTTAAAAGTTTAAAGATTGGTTGGATCTGTAATTGGGCTGCACTTAAACTATTATTATACTTAATTATTATACTTATTATTAATCTTTGCAGCGACAATACATTTGCGGCGATATACATACGAAAATATGTCTTACAGAACCTTCTTGGTCTTGCTAAGGAACAGCGAGCTGTTCATTTTTATTTTTCTGGCTGCAATAGGAATAGAGAACAGAGTCCTTATTTTCATCATGGTTTTCGTTAACAATAATAGTTCGATAATAGTTAGTCATTCCTTAGCGTGAACAGTGAAATAATTCGTCACTCTACTCATACTTCTTGTTAAAAGATACTAATGACTCTCTCCAATTCATGGATCTCTAAATTCTCTACTCTCTATTTATGGCGAATGATTGTACATACCAAGGAATAAAGTATACTTCACGAATACATATCGTGTATGCATAGATATTGCGAATATTTCATACGGTAATGTCTAACCCAACTATTTCAATCTTCACTAGTCTTCTTTTCTGAATACAACTGGTCTAATCGAACAACAAAAATTATTCGTCGAGATAATCAGAAACATCCAGACCTTTAGGTCAGTATCCAGTAGCGGCATATAATAATATAATACATTCGTGAGAACATGACGTTAATAATATGTCGTCTCGACTTCTGAAATACTCTGTAATATTACAAGTCTTTTCGTCGTACGATTACAATATTGCCGTATGAATTATTCAGGTATAACTTACTGTACAGTAAAGAGTTCATCCATTACTACTTATAGCTTCTACAAATCATTCGCGATAATCATTCATTGTATCACAGTACCGCGCTGTACTTAGTTTTCCAATTTGTCGAAAAAGCTATTGAAACGTAGAAGGGGTATCGTTTCGCTAATTATATTTATTCTATCTGAAGCAAACATTATACTATGTTGGAAAACCAACAGCATGTGTTTGAGTCCCTTTAACTGTGCAGCAATCTCTCATAATTATGCGAACGCCTGTTACTAAGTTACTGTTCCGAATTGATTATTATTCGCTATGTTTCGAATAGGATGCTACAAGGGTAATAATTGCAGTTCAATGTGAAACTAGGAAACTTATAATATTTTATAGGAAACTTATAAAACTTAGGCTATATTAAACCTATGATCTTACCAAACTATTGAAACTACCATTATATCTAAGGTTCATAAAATATAAAGTCCAAGTATGAACTCCGTGACCAAAGGGATGGGTACCGCAGGACTCCGAAACAAGCTGGAGCGCTTGAAATATAAAATTTGTTCCTAAACCTTTTTTTTTCGTCTGGAAAATAACTTCTGTAAGACAGCTATCATGTGAAATAGAGAGAAGCCTTGTGAAACATAACAAATCTCCCTAAAACGAAGAAAGCCAATATGGCTACACTGAAAAATTATCAACCGTCAGATCAAAAATCCCTAATAAATGAGAAACTAATGCCTTTTCATGAGAGATTAGTTAGTGACGAGCTGCTAAATAGGTGTACACATGAAAAAACTCTAAAGCAACAGCCAGAGATAAATGAGTATCAAAAATCAGCACTGAGAATTTCTGAAAACCACAATAATAGATCGCAGAATGCAGCACGATAGAATATGCTGCTACAGCCAAATTGATGAAGCCGCAACGTAAAGTCTTGAAGATAAAGAAAGACTGGACTACAAATTCAACGATCAACTCGTTCAATTTTCTTTTATATGATGGCGAATCTGGAAATGCAGGGCGAAGAAGATCTGCGGTCCAAGATGCCACAGCAGAAGAAACAGAAAATCTGAGATGCCTCAATGAAAAAGTTTGATGACGTGACGTTTCGAATTATCTTAGACCATATATTTTGCAAATTTATTCAATTTGTAACATTTTTCATTAAAAGGCGATTTACTCAAAACTACATTTTCAGCTACGCTAAATGTTCCTTGCGTCATAGTTCTGCTCCGATCAACTTCCCCTTCGCAGTGTAGATTCATGCATACCTTACACACGAAAGTATGTAGGGAATTTTTTCTACTGTAAAAGGAACATAGTTTTCAAATTCCATATAACATAAAAAATGTGAAAAATTGAAAAATACAAGTTTAAAATTCTGGTAAAATAAAAACCAGTGATCTAATCTCAAATCAAATATTAGTAAGATCCAATCAAGATTATGACGCAGGGAGCATTTTGAAGTTCAGTATCTTTCTGCCCTTAATCGTTGCGTAACTTCTATATTACTTAAGTAATCTAGCAGCTCAAGATGAGGATTTTTTAGTCTTAGAGTACAGTTTCACAAGACCTATCAATAATTTTAAATATGAAAAAAATGTGCAAGTTCTCAATTTCTGTAGGGTCTTCCCTTAAATCAAACTAATCCTTGGCGCCATAATACATACAAATACCAGGAGCTGTTCATTCTATTTTTCCCTTCAAGATACGAGTATAGATTACAATTATTATTATCATCGAAGGATTCCCTCTGACAGTAATAGTTGAACTGTACGAACAGCGGTCAAATAATTCACGTATCTATATCGTATTTGTATGTGTTATGGGCCTGTTCATCCTATAAGATTGATAATCTTTTAACTCCCTATATGATTTAGGTATTACCGTATGAACTGGTCTCGTATGGCGTGCTGTATAATAACGAGTTCATATATTACCGCCTATAGTTTCGACAAACGATTTGGAATAATCTGTAAAGCAATTTGGGAAAATCATCGTTGAAGATTGGAATTAATATTTGATATGTCTCGAGTGGGACACGGCAAGGACCTTGGTTGAATCTTACATAGAGCAGGCAGCAGATGCTATGATAAAAAAAGCTGGTCGTTGTCGCTAATGATAGATAATATTAAAATTAGGACTCATTATTTGTCAGACATATACTATGTTGGAAAGTCTACTAACTGAGAGTTATTGAGAACCAGTTCATCTTGTTCTCTGTACAACGTTTCAAATTGCTTATTACATGAGATGCGAGATTCTACCAAAACTAATCCCAAAGGAACTGTAATTGCAAACTCGATATAACGCAGCTTAAAGCTATATGCTTATGCTACTTCATTAACACTCTGCAGTAGAAAGTTGTCTAGTCTTGATTCCCCTGGTGCTTGGACTGTTCCACTGCCTGGTGTGAATCGTTATTCTGAAGAATTTTTAAGAGGTTTTGTTGACGATTGGCAGGACCCCGTTTCCCGCGATGAACAACACCTGTGAAGATGGAAAGTAGATAAACATACGGCACATCGGATAAATCAACTCAATGTGTTGTTCAAGCAATTATACTCGACTGAGAACCAAAGAATTGTCAACTGTGACTGTACATCTAATTCTAATGAAATTTATTATCATATATGTTTTATGATTAATTTTTGAAGCCTGCCTGAACAATTCTCAAATTTAATATAGACTTTAAACTATTTTCAATAGATCTAAGAATGTTAATGAGCTAGTATTAATTATGTATACATGAATAGATTTTTCAGTATTCTATTCGTTATTACAGATACCTGAGACTCGAAAGTAATTCACTACCAATATTGAATTGACTTTGAAGTTTGAAAAATAAATCTCATGCCTGATTAATGCTACAGTAATCTAAACTCGTGCCGTATCGTTGCGAATATAAGTCGAGGTTTTTTGTCAACGATATTACGCACAAAAATCGGAAAAAATGGAATTCATAAGCTTATAAATGAATAAACTATTATAAATTTTGACTTGTAAGTCAACTTATGTTTGGAACAATACGGTATTCGTTTCCATATTCAAATACAGTAAACATATTTTCTTCCGATTTATCAATCTTTTCCTACTGTTTTTAATAAAACAGAAATATTCAAGCTCGTTGTTAAAAAAAAACAAGTTATCATTATTTCAAAGAATTGAGTGTTCCGTGTCTTTCAGACTTACCCTATAATAAGATATCCAAGTATTACACGAATCACGCCAATATCTTGCAGTCGGGTATATTATTGTCGATTCCGTTGATGTCAGCCTCATCGAACAGTAAAACTCCTTAAACGTGTAACGACGCTGCGTACCAAATGCCGAACATTTTCTCGCAGGCTTTATTCAATTTACCGCGCAAGTTTCTGGCTGCCGCAGGAGCTTCTCGCACCACGCGCATGTGCACTCATTGACGGCACGAGGACCACTGGAAGCACTGAAAGTGAAACTTGTTAGACCGGTTTGCTCCTGCACCCCACCCTTGACGGCGTGGCCTAACCGGTTTGCCATGGCGGAGAGTGGCGGGGCGGGAGGAGCAAGGACGCCTTAATGTAGGTCAGTTCACGCTAGTAGCGCCACAGGGTGAGAAATTATGGAACTAGAAATATTGTAGACATAAAGTGATCCGTGGGTTGCATTTAATAAGGCGCATTTACCCCTCTAGCTTATTCTAGCTTTGGGCAGTCTATTGATGTTATTCGGGTGGTTAAATAAAATTTGATATATTATTTTTGCGTCATTAAGTGAAAAATGTTAATACACATGCCGAAAGAAAGTGTTTCCTTAAATGTCAGAGCTGTGTGAAGAAGGTGTAAAGAAAAGTTATTTATTATTCGTTTCTTAATAAAGAACAAGATATTTAATTTTATACCTTTGTTATAATTATATTTCCGAGTAAATATTTTTTAATACATTTAAGAATACTTATTTTCATCGAAAATGTTCCAGACCCATAATATCGAGTCAAATTTAAGGAGAATGAACTAAAAATTACTTGAGGTACCTATCAAAAAAAAATTCTATAAGACTCGCATATTTGGGAAAAAAAATTTTCTACTATACGTATGAACATTTTTCATGTACTTAATAGAAAAAGAAAAAAAATGTCGACTTTTCTTTGAACCACCCTAATATCTATACATTTACATGTTATATTATATCATATTAGGTATGATAAGATGTATGTATGACGCGCCAACGATTTGCCAGAATAGAATTGAAGACTTTAAATTTTCTGATGGCACTAGTGTACATGGTTTATAGTTTATACCATTCTCGTAATACATAGTGTATAACAAATTTATGAGTGCTAAGTACGGATAAAATATTTTAAAAAATATAATTATTCTGTCACGTAACATTGATAAAATATTTATTAAATAAAAAATTCAACAAACAACGGTTTAACCAAACGAAACAAATTTTAAGAGTGATTAATTTCACTCTTCTTTTGACGATGCGAAAAAATGATGTGATAAATTGATTCAACAGATACATTTGTATTCATTTGTATTAATTTGCAAGCCCTTGAATCCCTGTCCTAGTTATTCTAATATTTTCATGCTACAAAATGAATATACATTTCAACGAAGTTAAAAAAATGAATTTATGTTTCTCTCAGATTTGTTAATCATCTTACTTTTGCCGACAAATGCATCTGCGCATTTCACTTTGTCATTGAAAATGAAGAAAGCATCGTTACGTCAAAGAATCAAATGTCCTGATCATCTCCAAACTTATTCTTTAATAAGATATAAAAAGCAACATGCAAATTACACCAAGATTTATATTACCTTCAGGCGGCTCATCCCTCACGACAGAGCAGGACCAAATCCCTGCAAAAGTATAACACGGCGTAGAGTCAAGACGGAGGAAATTGGTACAACGAACTGGGACTTGGAGATTCTGAAACACGGAGAGATAATTGCGATTAGAAAAACAAACATGGACAAGTATCTTGCAAGCATCGGATTGTAACAAAGATAGCAGATTTCTTTGTCAATATACATTTTTTCAATATGAAGCTTACCATTCTTTCGATGGATCAATAATCCTTGACTAATTGGGTCCTGGTTGATTACTTGCATGGATAAGATATCTGAGATTTTCATAAGCGGCTCATACAGCACCAATCGAATATCCCGCAGGATTTATGCGTCTGAAGTGTCTGCCGGCCCACTGCGATGACCAATTCAGTATAAAGCTGCGAAAAAGGATACAATGAGAGAATAAGTCGGGAAAGAAGTATCCCCCCAAAAAGCATTCGTAAACTTTAAATAAAGCGACGAATTAGTTTCTCTTCAGAGTCTTGAAATATACTCGTAGAGCGAATGATACTAGAGTATGAAAAACTTGAAATTATATTGTCCAATCGACGGTAATGATATTATTGATACAATAAAATGATGTTTGTTGAAAGTTTGTCAAATAAAACTCCTTCGCGTGGTTAGATTTATGTTCGGAACTGTTTCGAGAGGTTATGTTCGTTGGAAATTACGATTTTCACGTGATTACGTGAATTATAATCCGAAGTCTGTTTGCGGCAATCAAATTGTCAGTGAATTTGTCGATTGAAGAAATACCGAGATGTGAAATCTGTGCAAAAAGTACATCGAATACAATTCTCAGTCAAGAAACAAATCGAGAAGATCTTTCCTAGCCGAAACAGACTTCGATAATTCACAATTATTTATTCTTACTCTAAAGTTATGTACAGCGATAGAAAAATGTCAAACTCACTCAAAATATTCAACGTGTTATATCGATGACGCTAGCCATTCCAAACCGTGAATCTCCTCGAAAGCAAAACGACGTCGCGGGGGTGAAAGTTGTCCACACATCTTCTAATTTTCTCGCACAAGTTCTCGCCTATCGCCGAAACTTCCATCCACATAATACAAGTTAACACGTATTCGCGGACCACAAGTATTATCACACTAAGAACAGCTCGAAGTTCACTGAACCAGGAAACTCGAGAATCGTCAATCGTCACAACGGCGGCCATACTTGTCGTAGGTCAGTTAAAGCCAGTGGCGCCAACGGGTGGGAGACAACGGAACTAGAATGAGCATAATAATATTAATCACAAAACGATCAGCGGGTTGCATACGATAAGGCGCATCAGTGACTTCTTTGGTTTACCATATTTTAGCAATAAATCAGTTTCTTTGTAACTGTGAATTATATTATAGTTACACGATAAAATGTGTGTATGATAATTTTTCTGTTGAACTACTGTGGAATAAGAGAGATAAAAAAAAAAGTAGGGAATAAAAGTCGGAAATTTTTGATTTTTGATGAAAATTTTCGCTCGCGAGATCGAATTGGATTGAATATAATCAAGCTATTTGATAATCTGTCGATAGTTGAGATAGCTATGCTGTCATGGATTCGTTATTTTATTCATGACTAGGGGCTTCGCCCCTACGCGCTTCGCGCGTCAACCCCTCTCGGCGCTACGCGCGTCGCTGTTCGGCGGTGCGCGCCTCACTCTGATTATTTTTGATTTTCCGAAGTACGCTTTTTGAAAATACTCACGGTTAACAGCTCGGCACACATCTTGTCATACATGCGACATTTGTCTGCTAGATGCTGCTAGATGCTGAATATTAGACTAAAAATCTCGCGACCAAAAAACAAAACGCGAGATTATTAGACTAAAAATCTGGCGGTCAAGAAAAAGATCGCCAGAATTTTAGACTAAAAATCTGGTGGTCAAGAAAAACATCGCCAGAATTTTAGACTAAAAATCTGGCGGTCAAGAAAAAGATCGCCAGAATTTTAGACTAAAAATCTCGCGGTCAAGAAAAAGATCGCCAGAATTTTAGACTAAAAATCTGGCGGTCAAGAAAAAGATCGCCAGAATTTTAGACTAAAAATCTGGTGGTCAAGAAAAACATCGCCAGAATTTTAGACTAAAAATCTGGCGGTCAAGAAAAAGATCGGGAGAATTTTAGACTAAAAATCTGGCGGTCAAGAAAAAGATCGCCAGAATTTTAGACTAAAAATCTGGCGGTCAAGAAAAAGATCGCCAGAATTTTAGACTAAAAATCTGGCGGTCAAGAAAAAGATCGGGAGAATTTTAGACTAAAAATCTCGCGGTAAAAAAAAAGATCGCCAGAATTTTAGACTAAAAATCTGGCGGTCAAGAAAAAGATCGCCAGAATTTTAGACTAAAAATCTCGCGGTCAAGAAAAAGATCGCCAGAATTTTAGACTAAAAATCTGGCGGTCAAGAAAAAGATCGCCAGAATTTTAGACTAAAAATCTCGCGGTCAAGAAAAAGATCGCCAGAATTTTAGACTAAAAATCTGGCGGTGAAGAAAAAGATCGCCAGAATAGAGAGATATAGAAACTGATTAGCGAGATGCATAGGTATATGCTAGGGCGAGAAATTTGCGAAACTCTGAACTCTGTGATTCGAGGTATACCTGTGTGATTACGAGAAGAAAAAATAACGATAAAGATAACATCCTGATAATCAGAGAAATTCCCTATCTTCAAAAACAAGAAGCCTTCTGTTTTAGAATTATTATAATTAGGGATATGTGAGGGGCTAATGATCTAGTTTTATATTTCTACTCGGATGGTTTTCTATTATTTTCACAATTCACACAATAATGAGACTAAGATTTAACACGATGAAGATATTCGTAACTTAGCTCGCAGACAAAGGCTACCAGAGCAATTGACAATCCTATGAAAAGCAACACGAAGGCGGGTAGCAGATCGTTCAGTTTTGCGGGTTTGGTGTAAGCCGGCTCAGCAGCCCTTTTCACCTTCCATCCATCGACTTCGATCTCTCTCTTCATATTCAACTCCCATTTTTTGAAGATGCCTGACTCTACAAGCTTCTTCACCTCGAAGCTGTAACGCTCCGTCATAGGCCAATGCATCGTAGCCAAGTACCTAGGAGCGGATTGATTAAAACTATAACGATCAACTCTTGTTCGAAGTTCCGATCCTATATTCTCTGCGTTGCTGAATTAATTATCAGACTGTTAATTCAAGGAGCATTGAATAAAATCTCACGTCAAGTGGGTCCTCCAGAAGGGAGTAGAAGATGCGTGGATAATTGTTGAATTCAATATAAGCAATTGCAGCGATCGACAATCTACAAGACAAATTCGTTGGCGGTTCACGCGTTCTAAAGTTTCCAAGCATCCTGGGATGTCCAAAACGGATTTGAATCGGGCTACTAGCCCGGGATCTTTGATTAAGTATCTGAAAACTTCGTTCCCATACAGATCCATGTCCAGTTCTTTGAGCTGATCGATGGTATCGAGATTGGGATATGGTCTTACGACGGTTAGAATAGAAATAAAACGACCTGTAAGAAGAAACGCAATTGGAAAAATCATGGCAGTCAATCTAAGTTTAGAAAAGTTTGATTATGATTAAAAAAAGGCGAACGCGATAGCCCCAAAAAATGCAGTTTCATATTTGCCTTTGATCGCTCCGTCGAATACGAGGACGACGATGAAGATGGATACCAGGATAATTCTGTGCTTGAAGACTGCCGACGTATGAATTATCGTAGTTCCAATAATGAGTCTAAGAGCTTCGAGAAACGCCGACACAATACCCTGGGACTTATTTTGAAGGTATAGAACGACCGTGAAAAATAATACGCCGAGTCCAAGACCGATCCAAATGTGTCTGGCAGAGGCAAGGTTCGTCCACTGGGGGCGAGTTCCGCTAATTCGCGACGCGAAACAGGCGCTGACCTCGTCGTGGGGATAGGTCATCTCCAAACCAGGGTAAATCCTCATTCCACGTCTGATAGGTCCGAGGTGGGATCGTCCTTCGTGAACATCGCTCATCATTCCGGCATAGGAGCCGTTTGGATGCATTCCTCCGTTCACATCCAGGTCGTGATTGACGACCTCAAAAATGCCACGTAGCTTTTATCAAATTGAACGTACCTACTCTGTGGCTATTGATATTCAGAGGATTACGAGTCCTGAAGAATACCTGAGTAACGTTGAACCGCAATTTTTTCGAAATAGTTTTTAACGTGCGACTATCTGACACCAAGGTTTTCGCGTTTGGACTTAGGGTCGTGTCCAATAAAAATTCAGGATCACTGAAGCTTATTGGAATCACGTATCCATCGAGGTTCGATGTCTTGTCAAAGAACATATCACGACAGTCCTCGGAGGATTTCATTCCGTTGAAAGTTTGCTTGTAAATGTACCAGGAATGATTAAAGTTTCCCGTACTTATGAAGACCTCGACAGTTTCGTGGATAATTGTTTCCCATTGCGGCGAGTGATCGGCCGAGTAAGGATTGAAAGTATATAACTCGATTCGACTCTGACTACGAATGGCATGATCATTCGAGGAGCACAGGATAACGGCGTTGAGAATCCAGTGGTCCCAAATAACTTTGAAGATATTGTTGGATTCCGTCACGTCGCAATTTGTTTCTGCGAGAATATTGCCACAAATTTTTCGAGATTTCATTCAATATAATCCTAAATGGAAAAGAAACACTTCGATTTACCTAGGATGATCAAGAAGTACGATTCCGGCCTCCAAGTTCGATGGATGTTCATCTTAAGATATTTGAGTACAGATTCGAGGTGTTTCAGATGTTTAATGGTGATGATAACAGAGCTCGGTTTGTTCTTCGACAATCCCACACTGGTATTCAAATAATCGTTGCATTTGTCGCAGTGTATTAAGTCAATGTTCTCTGCGCTACTCAGAAATAGAATTGTTTTCGAAGTCTCTGATTCGCGGTAGATTCCTTCCAGGGTTTCGTCGAAAGTGTGATCAGGTATTACTAAAATCTCCGACCAGCGTTCGGACGATCCGAAGCATTTCTGTACAATTTTAGCCTGCAACGAGTTGGTGGAAATATATTTCACAGTCGCATCTTCTGACTGAGCGAGAAGGTTGGAAAAAAATGGACAAAAAATGGATAATACGTTGCAGTGACGTGAAGAATGGAAAAAAAGTGAAACCTCCGAGTGCTCGTATACAAACGTCGTATATGAGAACACTGATTGCACCAAGTATTTGACGGGTTAATGAACGATCATACGAACAGCAGCGACTGCCAGATGTTCCTCGCCATCCAGTACAGAGATTTCAGAGACTGAATAAGCGTCGATAATTTTTAAAACTATGATAAAACCGTGTAGACGCATCTCGATCGACCGTGACGAAAGCATTAACGCGGCAGAGGCGAAAGAACTCTTTTTATAGGTTTAACTCGCATTATCACGTATCCTTAAGTGAAAGTGGACGTTAATGCGGTTTCAATAACAGAAAATTTCCTCTAAGTGAAATAATAAACACTTTTCCAACTCCAAAGAGCAAAGTAAAATTCCTGATTCACACCGATTACCCCAAATCGCGAGTAAAATAATACAACAAACAATTCTCGACGGGGTCAAAAGTTCCAGTTTTCAATCATAAATAATAATAGTACTTAGCAGTCATTGTTTGCATTACCTTTAAATATATGAATATCATTTACGTCCAAGAAAATTGTTGGTAGACTGAAAAGATCCAATGGGACTTTCTTTTCAATATTTTAGAAAGAAGAAACGCACCAGCTTCCGCATAGAGTATCTGCTATTATTTTATCATAGACGTATAATTTCGTGCAATTTTTCAACTCTGTTAAAAATCCACACAACAATAAAACTGATCAGTGCTAAAGATTCAACACAGCAAAGATTCTTCCCGTCCTATATATATCTCCCAGAAAAAAACTACGAGAGCGATTGACAGCCCCGCTAATAACAGCACGAAAGCTGGTAGAAGATCGTTCAGTTTAGTCGGTCTGACATACGGCGGCTCAGCGGCACGATTTCGTTTCCAACCATCCACTTCAATCTCCCTATTAACGTCCGATTTCCATTTTTTCAATATACCCGACTCCACCAATTTCTGCACTCCGAAGCTGTAACGATCTGCCATAGGCCAATGAATCGTGGTTAAGAACCTGGAAAAAAATAGTCCGAAAATTTGCGCCTATTATTAGTGATAGATAGACGCTCACGTTACATATTTTTTCCAAACGGGATGTGGACTTATGTAGACAGCTGGTGAATCTGCCGTCCGAAATTCAATCTCTTGACAATTTCCGAAACAAGCGAACTGTTGGCGATCTGGTCGTTTTAGATCGCGGATGCATTCTAGAGTCGTTAAACTATTGTTCAAGCGTGATGTCAATCGGGAATCCAGAATCTGATGGATGATGATGTCGTTCGCATACACATCCACGTTCTGCTCTATGAGCTGGTCAACAGTATCGAGATTTGGATACGGTCTCGCGACAGTTAGAATTAATATAAAGCGACCTAGAACGGGGATAATTATTTATAAACGTGAGCTTATACCGTTGACCGTGACTATATGTATAAAGTCACACGATAGCTCCGTTACAGAGTAATTAGCAACGGTCAGGAATAATATGAGTACGTTCGTTATTACGAAATAATTGAAATTTTCAGTCGCATATCTACCTCTAATCGCACCGTCAACTACGAGGACGAAGAGGAATACAGATCCCAAAATGATTCTGTACTTCAAGACTTCTGACGTATGAATTATCGAACTCCCAACTATCAGCCGCAGAGCTTCGAGTAATGCTGAGACGATGCCGTGGGACTTATTTTTCAGGTAGTGAACGACGGTGAAAAATAATACGCCGAGTCCAAGAGAAATCCAAATGTGTTTGGCAACGGCGAGGTTCGTCCATTGCGGGCGATTCCCGACAATCCGCGATGCAAAACAGCCGCTAGATTCATCGTGAGGGTAAGTCATCCCGAGATTAGGGTAAAGACTTACACCACGCATGGTAGGTCCGAGGTGCGATCGTCCTTTAGAAATATCGCCCATCATACCGGAATAGGAGCCGTTTTCATGTAGCCGTCCGTAGACATCCTGGTCATGGTTGACAACCTCGAAAATACCGCGTAGGGTTTTCATTTTCAAATGAAATTGATCTACTGTATGGTGAGAGAATCTTAAAGAGTTACGTGTCCTGGAAATACCTGAGCGACGTTGAATCGAAATTTTTTTGAGAGAGATTTCAACGTGCGACTATCAGCCGCGAATAATTTGGCTAAAAAAATTTCTGTCGTATCCGATAAGAATTCAGGATAACCAAAGCTGATCGGGATCACGTATCCGTCGAGGTTCGATGTCTTGTCGAAGAACATATCACCACAGTCCACGGAGGATTTGATTCCGTTGAAAGTTTGCTTGTAAATGTACCAGGAATGATTAAAGTTTCCCGTACTTATGGAGACCTCGACAGTTTCGTGGATAATTCTTTCCCATTGTGGCGAGTGATCGCCCGAGTAAGGATTGAAAGTATATAACTCAATTCGACTTTGACTACGAATGGCAGGATCATTCGAGGAGCACAGGATAACGGCGTTGAGAATCCAGTGGTCCCAAATGACTTTGAACATATCGTTGTATTCCGCCGTGTCACATCCCATTTCTGATAAAAGGTTATACCAATTTTGGGAAGAGTAATTTTATTTCAGATTCGAAATTCGTTGCGAAGAAAAATAATTTCAAGTATGGAATAAAATCACTTTAATTTACCTACGACGACGAAGAAGTACGATTCTGGTCTCCAAATTCCGCTAGTATTATTTTTCAGCAAACTTAGTACAGACTCCAGTTGTTTCAGACTATAAACTGTCATCATGACACCAGTAGTTTTGGAATTCTGCCATTGAACTACACTATTCAAATAATTACTGTATTTTCCACGCTGTTTAAATTCTTCATTCTCATTGGCACCTAGAGACACAATCAAGTTCGATGTCTTTGACTTCTCGTAGATTTCTCCAATAATTTCATCCCTAGCATATTCAGCTATTATCAAAAGTTCTGACCAACGCTCAGATGATCCGAAACATCTGTCTACGATATCAGCCTGAGAAAAATAAAATACTCTGTTTCAAACGACTCATAAAACGGGGCATAACACTGGCTTCACTATTTATTAATTTATTTATGCATTTGTTTATCCGCAAGTGAACGAATATCTATACTAACTGCGGCGATTTGCAAAGCTCTATTGTCAGCTGAATAAGCTGAATAAGCTGCAATGATTTGTGTAGCAACGATAAGACCGAAAAATTTCATTTTGCTGGACTGCCTGGACTCGAAGGAAAAAGAATTTCCTTTTCGACTTCGATTTGTCTGAGTTTTCTCTAACCACAAGCCATCGACTGTATAACGATGTGTTTGAGCGGATAAACTCTGCTCGTATACACTTTCCGCGAGTTTATTATTCAATATGTTGTATTTGAACAAGCTCTACAAATATCAGGATGTATTTGCTGATCATTACTCAAACAATCAGCTAAGTTTCGTAAGAGCTGTGAAAGAAAATATGGCAATCGGTACCGAGTCGCTTTAGATATTTGCCAAAGTCAAAGTACGATGATGGAAGTCATTAACTCGGAAATAAAGATCAGAAAAAATTGTCAACCTCCAAAAAAAAAAAAAAAAAACTAATAATCTGAAATCTATATAAAAATCGATACAAGATTTTTGCGGATCGCGCTAGGTATAATTGCTAAGTAAATTCGTATCAAGCAAGCGGCCAAGGAGGTTTGAGACAAGATCACGGTCCATAGGAGAGAGTGTGGAGAGAGGAGAGTGTCTGAAGCTGCAGTGACCATTCGACGTTGTCTCTCAGGTCCGTCTTTCTGATCAGTAGTCAGGCTCAGCGCGCTGAACTTAAATCACCCTCGCGATATATCCCTCCAAAATTAAATGCGCCGTATATCCCCTGCCCCGCGCTCTCACTTTTCAATTAATTAAAAATCCCAAGCAACTTTTGATATTAATTTCGTCTAATACTAACGAGATATAATATTGTCATTAGTGAAAGCTAAATAAATTCCAAAGCTTGATAAACGGATAATCGCGTGTGTGAATTCGCCTCTGTATTATATACCGCGTGTCTTGAAATTGAGTTGTTAAAAGTAAAAATATAAAACCGCTCTCTATTTCGTTAAGAATAAATTTTTTCACCTCAAAATTTAGATTTTTCATATATAACAATACATAAATACGAAAAATATTCGTATAAAAATATAACTTGAAACCCGTTCTTCGTTATTCCGTACCTAAAACTTATCTACGATCGTGTGAATAAGAAATAAAAAATAAAAACCGAAACAATATAAGATTCTCAGTTCTCAGATGCATGACGAGTCGCGATCTAAGTCTACGACGGTATCAGCTGATCGTGATCGTCGGTGAAAGCACCCTTGACCTATAAGTGTGTTCCGACCGTCGACTGTTCGTTTCCGACTAAAGTCTAGTCTGATTGAATAAAAAGAACCGAGTAGAGAAGTAAAGAAGAAAGGAAAAGACTGATAGCTATTGGTGAAATCCAATGAATAATTATTTATTTTTATTTTCTTTGTTTTAAGTAAAATTACAACTGAGACCAATTCTGTACGAGTGATAATTGGAGTGTCACAGTTTCTGCTAGAATCGCCGATTTGATATTTATAATTGAATATCCTGTCGAGTAGGTATCGCGTGTACTTACATCCGCGTATCGTGTTGCCAAACTTGAAAGTTTCCGACTCTAACTTTCACTAATAACTGAGAGATGATAGTGTTGCCTTGCGGTGTATAGACCACGTTTCAAATACTACAAGCACTAAAAGGCGTTCCACTTGTTTCAGTGGCCTGGTTTCGTGTCCCACTTTAGTCGAATACTGTACCAAAGACTTTTCGCTACGGTTTATAAGTTCTGGCTGTACAGTTGGTGTGAAAAATAATCAGTTCAATTATTTTTCATTTAATTGACAATAAAACGATCGAACTATATCGGCTGAATAATAAAATGTGAATATACAAAAATATCGGAAATTATTCGGGCCGCGAAAAACATTTCGCAGAATATTGAAGCGGCGGTTTTTTTTTTTCAAATATAAAACTAAGAATTTTATAAAAAAATTCATACGATATTAAAGACTAAATTTCGATAGAGAAAGAGAGAGAGAGAGAGATTAAAACGGCGAATAGAAGAAAAGGAAAAAAGATTCACGTGACGCCACCGTGTCTAAAATATAACGTAGCAGGTATATCGCCAGAAAGTCTATAGAGGAAGAGTGCTTCTAAGTAAACCTGCGAACCATGAAGAACTGAATGACAGTGAATTAGTTCAACGATTATAAACGAAATGACTCTGCGGCTCATTATTATCTCCAGTTTCCTCGTATCTTTTGTCACAAGTTACAGAGGGAATGATAGATACCTTTCAATTTTCGGCAAGTTTCTATAAATCTGAATTATATTTATTTATATTTATCAATTTTTTTTTTTTTTATCATTCATTGCCTAATTTAATCATCTTCAATTTTTTCTTTTCTTTCTTTTTTCTCATCGCTTAAAATTGACCCCGCGATGAAATTATTCTGTGTCTATACAACATCTAACACTCGAGTTTACTCAAACTTACTAAAAATTACTGAATGAAGTTTAAAAAATGTATAGAATCTAACGATTGAACAATGTAAAAATAGCATAAAGAATATCAATTCCGGGTGAAGATATATATGAGCGAAGGAGAAAGGATCCGTGAGAGAAATTAACATTTCGACGCGCTCCGGGAACCCGAATACTTTCGTTGCTTTTGTTCACTCGGTCCACGCGGTGTATCGATACTGAAACCGGAAGTAGATTTTATTCCGTATAATTTCACAGTCCGGTATATGGGAAATTCCACGTCAACTGTCGTGGGGTTGGTGGGTCGCATTTTTTGTTTCCGGCCAAAACTATTTCATCCTATTATAGGTTCCACCAAGAGTGTTTTCCCAAATTTTCAGGCCAAAATATTGCTCCTACCGTTTTTTACGGCCAATTTTCGGTTTTTGGGCTCTCTTTCAATGTCTTGGCTTTTTTTCTTATACAGGGTGCCAGGGAAGTATTCTGGGCCAGAAAATTTTCAAAATACATGTAATCGATGTAAAATTTCCCGAAGAATCGATTCCCGTCGCCAGAATTGATCTACGATGCTTCCTTTTGCCACAATTTCGACAAAACTGTTTTTTTTTTTAAGTGCTTATAACTCGGGTGAATCAATTTTTGAAATTTTCTGCCTGTGCGCAAAATGTTCCTTTTTTAGTCTACTTTCAGGGCCTTTCAACTTTGCCGTGTGTATTTTGGTTTTAGGTACCCAAAAACGGTAAAAACTGCCAAAAATGGTCGAAAATGGCGAAAAAAGCTCAGAACAGCCAACTAGGTTGGCAAATGTGTACCTAGACTTGTAAGGATTGACTCGTATTTATGGCTAGTAACAAAGGGTGATGCCCATATATTCCCGATACCTCATAAAACCGTCAAGGGATTTCAACACAGCCCGTTAGAGGTCAATATCCACCTAATAGGTCAGTCCGGCGTATTCGATCATTTTCCATGCACGCGTTTGATAATTTTGACATTCCCGCGCGTTACTATAGTTGATGGTTCATTTTTCTTGGGTGAATCTGTAGGTTTGAATTTGGCGCGCCCAGTTACCACATGTAACGTGGGCGCCATAGGGGGCGCTACATAAAGGATCTTTTCATTGTTTGGAGCCGAGTTTGTTTACGCTTCATTCAGTACACGAAAGTACATACATTAGACTGGGCCAAAAAAATTGATTATTTTTTTTTTTTTGAATGGTACCTCGAAAATATCATTCAGCTTGACAAAAAAACAATTTCGTGAAAGTTTGAGCCCTTAATATTAATTTTAAGAGGTCTCTCATCGCTATTTTTGATTTTTATTCATAATTTGATGTTTTACGCTAGAACTGTCAAAACACTGGAGTGAAAGAATTTATTTTCGCTTATTCCTATATGAAATTTGTCTAGGTACACATTTGCCAACCTAGTTGGCTGTTCTGAGCTTTTTTCGCCATTTTCGACCATTTTTGGCAGTTTTTACCGTTTTTGGGTACCTAAAACCCAAATACACACGGCAAAGTTGGAAGGCCCTGAAAGTAGACTAAAAAAGGAACATTTTGCGCACAGGCAGAAAATTTCAAAAATTGATTCACCCGAGTTATAAGCACTTAAAAAAAAAAACAGTTTTGTCGAAATTGTGGCAAAAGGAAGCATCGTAGATCAATTCTGGCGACGGGAATCGATTCTTCGGGAAATTTTACATCGATTACATGTATTTTGAAAATTTTCTGGCCCAGAATACTTCCCTGGCACCCTGTATAAGAAAAAAAGCCAAGACATTGAAAGAGAGCCCAAAAACCGAAAATTGGCCGTAAAAAACGGTAGGAGCAATATTTTGGCCTGAAAATTTGGGAAAACACTTTTGGTGGAACCTATAATAGGATGAAATAGTTTTGCCCGGAAACAAAAAATGCGACCCACCAACCCCACGACAGTTGACGTGGAATTTCCCATATATATACGCCTAATTAAAACTAGAGCTAAAACTCTCCGGCGCTGTTATTATCTAACATGCATTTATAAATACGAAATGATTTTTTTTTTCCTATTCTTTTTTTTTCTTATTCGCAGACTTGCCTGCAGATCGCGATTCTTCGATCATCGATAACTCGATCGGATCTTCAAACGGACAGATGAGATTCTTCGACGAACTTGGACGTGAGTATAATATACTTTAACGAATTTATTCGAAGAGTTGTAAAAATCAAACGTCGAATATTATGTATATATAGAATTTAGAGATTAATTATAACGCAAGAAAGAGAAAGGTGGGGAGACGAAAAAATGAAATGAAAATTATCAAGCTTCGTATAATATAGTCTTGTAATTCAAAGAAAAAAGAAAAAAAAAATGAAAACTTTACTTTTCATTATTTATTTCTTTATTTATGTATATACTCAGATATTTGTAAATGAAAAAATTAATTAACTGGCACTTTCTCCCTGACAAAAAGAAAGAGATACATTGACGCTACTGTGTACATGTATAGGTACACATTATCGCGAATCCGCTTTATAATTTGGCGAAGAAAGTTTCAGATGATATACGTATAAGCTATGCCTATATATAAAACTCCCAGAGAACAAACAAGTATATATGTATAAAAAGATCGAGAGAATTTCGCCAATTTCTCAAACCGCATAAGACATCAGCGACGAAAAATACCGCAACGAATTATATTAATTGAAAGGTGTGAAAAATAAATCAGGAAAGTCTGGTTTATACATACTTTCTTTCTTTCTTTCTTTCTTTCTTTCTTTCTTTTGTGATTATAAACTGACCAAAGCCTCGGGCTTTTCTGGGCGCCAGGTAAAAATCTTTTCGGTGAAACTCCCGTAAATATTTAGGTCACCAGACATCGGATTGCACGTAGTTATATACATGGACACAAGTCAGGTGGAAATAATTGTCGCAAAACTAAATTTCAACTATTCGAGAAACGAAGAAGAGAAGAGGAAGAACAAAAAAAATCAGAAATAAACGCCACGAAATTCTATACGAGTATAAGTACGTGAATCTTTTTTTCCCCTTCGTTTTTCACTTCTATTTAACCTGCAATAAAAATCTTGTATGATCTCGATCGAATATAATGAAGAAAAACTTTGAAAGGTTTATAAATACAAGAAGAGGGGAACTCGTGTTAGAGAAGGTAGAGGGGAAGTAATCGCGAACGCAAGGTTCGGGAAAGCTGGTGCACTTGTCAGGTGAAAGCAGTAGGCGACTACCAAGATACAAACCGAACGACGATTCTCTTTTGATTTTAGCCTGTCAGTCCACGTGCGAAAGGCGCTTCGTATAAGCGACCTAACAATAATACGAAACCATTATAGTGGATAAAAATAACGAAATTGTCGCCGATTTCAAGTGTGGATAAAAAAAAACTTCTCTTTTTTTTTTACACATATGTTTCAATTAACGAAAAATTTTTCTCAAAATTGACCGAAACCTAATCCTCGAACTCGGACCCGCGTCCGCACAATGAAAGAAAATGAATGTGAGATAAAAATCGTGAAGCGTAAGACGAGCTATAAATTAATTATCATAATCGAACCGAAGACTATTTGAAATATTATCGCTGATTAAAAAAGTATAAAGAGAATTTTGATAAATCGGTAGAATACGTTTACAGCGGCGAAGGTGATAATGGTAGTAAATAAATTGTGAGAAATTTTCTTTAAGCGGTTAAATCTTGGCTTGGATAAAATACAAAATAAAAAAATTTGACAAAAAAATATACATACAATAAAATAAGAATAATAATATTAAGAAGCGAGAAGAAGCATAAATTTCCGTATTTAAAAATGTGGTTTCTAACTGGTCTTCGTCTCAGTTTGTTGGCACTGGTCACGGCTGTGGATTTTTACGACATGGAAAGATACAGGACACCGGTATTAAATACCGAAACGTATTCTAGTCCCTGGTTAGATTTGAGAAGTAAAATTCGGAGACGAGACGAAGGTCAGGATCAGCTTGCTGTGAGTTCGGTATTTAACCGTATGAAGGATTCGAAAGGCGGTGTTAATTTTGTGCGTGAAAATCGAGCGATCGAAACAACCCTGAAGAACGTCGTCGATAGTACGATGAACCGTTTTCCAATTTGGAGTGAAAAGAATTTGTTCGCGGATAACGAGAACGGGAATTTTAATCCGGAAGATGATCGGGATGAATTCGACAAGGATAAACCCTACGATGCTTACGGCGACGAGGACACGATCGCCGATAATCATCCGGCCGAATTATTAGAGGAATTGAAAGCCCAGGGATCTAAATACCTAGGAATACCGGGAATCAATTCAGAACGACAAGGTAGACGAAGGAAATTAACGAGCCAAGAACAAGGAGCACTGCTCGTCGAAGCGCTAAGGAAAAGACGAAACTATACAACGGATGACGACCCACGAGGACAAGGGACTAGCGTGCAAAGCAGCATAATGGATATGCTTGGCAGAAGTAGGCGAATAATGGATTAGTTTATATTTGGCAATGAATAAAAATCGATTATTATTAAAGCTAGGAAAGAAAGAGATAGAATAGAATAGAATAGAATAGAATAGAATCTTTATTGATATTGTCCATGTCAATGCTAGACAAGTGAGTGAGCAGAGTTTATACAAAGAGTTGAGAGAAAGAATGAAAGAGTGTTAGAAATTTTACTCACGCCAGAAAACATATCTAGATGGCTGTATAAGCTCGTTTTTCTAACGAGGGTAAAACCACGACGAGTTAAGAGAAACAAACAACGAGATAATAGAGAATAGAAGAGAGTTAGAAAATTCTAACTTCGATCATTTTACTTGCTGTATATTATGCTTACCTGAGGGAAACAGAGCGCAGAATAAACTCGCGAGTATAAGGCATATATATTTCCTCTACTCGTTATTCTATTATATAGGTAATATACATAGGTATATATACGTTAGTTTGTTTATCTGATCAGTATATAGGTTTTGAGATAAGATTGTGTATTTTTTTCGTATTAAATTCGAATCAGTATAGTGAAAAAAAATTAAAAAAAAAGGAATTTATACAAAATTTTGATACAGCTATAAATGTTGATAAAAGTAACTCGATACTGACGTAGTATGCGTTATATACATACCTACCCCAAAGTAGAATGAAATAAATAAATAACTTTCCACGAAAGTTATACTTTCACACATAGAGTTTTTTTTTTTTTCTTTGCTCAGAGTTTGTTTTCTCTAATCTTTCTCTCTCTCTCTCTCTCTCTGATTGACATCAATCAACGCGATCAGCGATTGAATACGAATGATGCTTTTAGCAAAGTACGTTTCGCGAGTTTCAAGAAAATAAATGAGTAAAAATCGTTTTTTTTTTTCCTTATTCCAGTGATTCCGCAAACCTGCAAATACAAAGGAGCTAAATTTGACTGCGGATTGAGTATAAGCTGCGTTTTGGGCGGGGGACGACCCGTCGATCTTTGTTCCGGTGGTTTAATATGGAGTTGCTGTGTCGACGATGATGACATACCAGAAAAGGATCCCCAGCCCAGTGTAGGCCTGCTCCAAAACGCGAGTAAGTTCCCTCTCAGATTTTGTTATAAATTTTACATCAATCATATTCGCCTCGAAATGAATTATATAAATAAAAAAAATTAAAAAAAATTAAAAAAAACAGGGAATTACAGGATCGTTGATTTTCACGGTATTTCAGTTTGAATAAACGAGCGAAAGACAAAAAGGAATATAGTTCACACTATGATGAGACAAAGAGCTACCATTATTTCTCAACACTTTTTTTTTTCGGTTTTCTCTCTTCTTTTTTTTTTGTTGTTTTGACTAATTCGTAAAATTGGCGTAACGCTTCTTAATAATAATTGCGTGAAGTTTCTCTCTCTATACGTGTGTACGTGATTGTTGCAAAATCCTCTAAATTCGCTATGTTGAATTATAAAAACAAGCGAATTAATTACTTTCGCTTATAATTTACATATATAGGAATTTATGTAAATTCGTCTGACGTAATTATAGTTGCAGAGCTGTGGAATAATTGAATAAAATAAAAAGCAACCGAAAAATCAAAAAAAAAAAACAAAAACAAAACAAAAAAAAAAAAAACTACAAAAATTCTAGCATTTTCGTTAAATCTTGGCCACCAAAGACCCTACCTTGAGGACGACGTCGCGGTGTATAACAGACCGTCGATATCTTCGGCTGGTAGACCGAAGCCTGGATATAATCAGGGCCACCGACCAACGTACGTTTTTACCGATCGACCCCAGGATTTCGGAACTCAAAAACCGTACGATTCGAGTTCAGGGCACTCGAATGTAAAGCCTGGATTTTCTAGCCAACATTGGGACCTTCCGAATGTTCAATCGACTTATCCTTCGCCGGATTATCCGCCCGTCGACTACCCTCACGATGCCTATTCACCTGACGAGGAATATCCAAGCGAAGGAGACGGTGCCAATTATCGTGGTAATCAAGAGCAGCTGGCGCACGATAAAAGTTTCAAAAAAAAAATCAAAAATAAAGACAGAAACCGACGCGGACAGAGACGTGAAAATGAAATGAAATGAAAAAAAAAACACGGAGAGAAAAATAACGTCTGATTCGGGGGGGGGGTGCATTATGTGCTGTATCACTTGAAAAATCGTGGGGCGTGATTTAGAGATCGTGGACGAAATTCTTCCTTTTTTGTAAAAAAAAAAAATAAAGTAAAAAAAACAACAATTTTACTGCTTCAGACTTGTGAAAACGTATACATGTGTATTTTGTTTTTTCTTATTAACTTAACTGGGGAAGAGAGATTCGCGGTGCGTGAAGAGCGAGAGATAGACAGATGTATGTACGTACATGTGTATAATATGTACGTGTACATTTTTTTAACAAAAAGGGAAACTAGATTCAACGTAATTTGATAATTTGCTGATTATTGCGACACGGGAAAGTCTGTTATTTTAAATCGTTGCAATTTTTGAGACACATATATGTCATGTCCTCGACACAGTAGACGACCCCGCTGATATATACTTGATCTAATTTAATTATAACCGAGCGAACTATAATATGCACAAGAATAAATACGATTTACATAATTTCGAGGGCGCGTCACGGTACTTGACCACATATCACTAAAAACCTGAATTTTATTCTCCCCTCGGTTATAAGTAATATCAACGCAAAAATCTACCGTGGCGAATGGGTTTTTTCGTTTTTTTGTTTTTGTAGTTTCCTTACGCTCGACAGATCGAATTTACCTCACCTCGAAAAAAAAAAAGAAAAAACAATTCCACCAATTTTTCGTACACGCGAAAAGGTACCAAGAATAATATAATACTGACGATTAAATTCAGGGAATAATAGGAGTGTCAATTGATTTGAAAGAAAAAAGAAAACGAAAACGAAAAAGAAAAAAAAAAAAAAAACTACGAAAATTTTCGACTGTCGAACAAAAAACCACAACATGTACTGATATACGATACAAAATCATGATGATACATCAGCTGCACAAAAAAAGCACGAGTTTTATGCACCTATATATGGAAAGTTGAGTTTCCATTTCTATCGCACGTCCTATACCCAGGCTTTGGATCGATTGGTTTTTAATAACTATATCTAGCTGGTGGGAACAGCTGACAGTTTTTTTTCTTTCTTTTAAATAAAGGCGAATGGCAAACACTATCTTCTATACAACACGCATTGTTATTTACAGATGATTTAATTGCACTATGAATAAAATGATTGAACCTATACATTTATAAAAGTGTTACGCAATTAATATGTACGTATAATAATAATATACGTAACGATGGCTAAAGAATCTGAATTTGAAATGATAAAAAGTTGTTCTTTTTCAAAAAAATGTGCAAATTTATTGCGTAGCATTGCAGTGTAAATGAAAAAAAATAAAAAATAAAGGATAATTGTCAAAAATTACCGAAACGAAACCATAGCTTTGGAAAATTTTGCGATAACGGAATTCAATTTTTTTTCTTTTAGGCTGTGGAGAATTGTACACGAGGAGTAATCGCATCGTCGGTGGACACAGCTCTAGCTTTGGCAGTCATCCGTGGCAGGTGAAAAAATTTTATTATTATCTATATCCGTTGTCTAATTGAATTGATGGAATTTTCATTAATTACACGATACGAGCTGCGGTTTCGTTTAAAAAGGAAGAAAAAAAAAAAGCAAGAAAAGAGACAAAATCGTATAATAAATAAAAAATAAAAAATTACTTTTCTTCTAGGCAGCCATTATAAAATCTGGATTTTTATCGAAAAAATTATCCTGCGGAGGGGCGCTTCTAAATAACAAATGGGTTGTTACCGCTGCTCACTGCGTCGCGACGTGAGTATAACAATACTAGCTATAATCTATAATAATAATTTGAAATTTGAATTGAGAAAAATAAAAAAGAAATGAAAATTTAAAAAAAAAAAAAAAATTAAAAACATCGATTCAGTTCTCCGAACAACAACCTAAAAGTTCGCCTCGGAGAATGGGACGTAAGAGACACGGGGGAGCGACTACTTCACGAGGAATATAACATCGAAAGAAAGGAGGTATAGAGGAACTTGATTATTAAATGAACAAAAATTTCATTCGCTTTCGTCGAATTCGTTGACAAATTTTTTTTTTTTTTTCCATCAAATTTTTGCAACTTGAAAAATATAAGAGACGTTTTTATCTACTCACTCGATCAGGTCCATCCCCAATACTCGCCGACTGATTTCCGGAACGATGTAGCTCTGGTGAAACTCTCGAGGACCGTAAGTTTCAAGCAGCACATTGTCCCAGTTTGTCTTCCGGCGAGAAATTTGAAATTGGCAGGTCGTATGGCGACCGTAGCTGGCTGGGGCCGTACAAGACATGGTCAAAGTTCAGCACCGACAGTCTTGCAAGAGGTTGACGTCGAGGTGAATTTTAATGATTTATTAAAACCGTATAAGTAGTAAAACTTAGGTTATCACTATTTTTGTTACTTTCAAACTTTCACACACAAAATCGACTCCACCTTCCGCGCACTTTGATTAAAGATTTATCAAAACCACTAAATCGATGAACTTTATTTTCTAATCTAAGGTCATTCCCAACGAAAGATGCCAGAGATGGTTCAGAGCCGCTGGAAGAAGAGAAACAATACATGACGTATTTTTGTGCGCCGGTTACAAAGAGGGAGGACGAGATTCGTGTCAGGTAATTAATTAAGAAAAAAGATTCTTATAAAATATAACGAAAGAAAAAGTGAAAAAAAAAAAAAAAAAAATGGAAACACGTATTTAAATTTATCTAACAGGGAGATTCTGGCGGTCCTCTAACAATGTCAGTCGAAGGAAGACACGTTTTGATAGGTTTGGTATCATGGGGTATCGGATGCGGCCGTGAACACTTACCCGGCGTTTATACAAATATACAAAAATTTGTACCATGGATAGACAAGGTAATGAGTTGATTATAAACTACTGTGAGATGCGATATACGGACGATTATAATAATCACGATCGATAAGAATTATGCATGTATTGATGTGAAAAATGAGGGAGGATAATTGACGTAATAATTAGTCGAGTTTAATTAGCATTTTCTTCCTGCAAGAGTGAAATCGTTAGAATTTCACAAAGTTTCACGTGATAATATTATATAATATATCATGAACAATTATCAATGTATATGCCAAAAATATAGTCAATTCTATACCAGAAACGCGATGTGTATGGATGTTTTGGTAAGAAATTATATTATATACTGAATTTAAATGACTCAATCTGTTTAGCCAATATTTATGATTATTAATTTTTACATTCTTTATTATATGAAGCTATAAGTATATATGTATCATAACGATCTGAGGTATAATACAATTACAGCGTTATTTTATAAATATTTAGAATTTTGCGAGAAATTAATAGCCCTCACCCCCATCCCCGATCATCTTAATAAAAAATAAAAAATAAGAAATAAACTTCGATATCCTTCCCAGGCGTATAAACACATGTAAAATCGATACAGCCAATAAGCCAGAGTTCTACGCTGCAGTAAATCGAAATTCAACTCTTTATCTCCCGAAGGTAAAACCGCCGGCAGCCATAAGTTCTGTTTTGCGTACGGTAGAGTAAAACTACAACCCATACTGCAGGTATACAGGTAGAAATAAATTCAGAATTCTACTCATCGGTCGGTACGGGAATTTCTATAAAACACGGAAAATAAAGAAAGAAAGAATTGAACGAATATAATAGGCGGCGATTTTTAATCAAAATTCAAAAATTTGTCATATGATCAATTATACGTGTAACCGGATATAAAAGATAAAGATTTTTTTTTTTTTTTTCAGTGCAGGTATATATCTGATTCATTAAATCTGTACAAGTACTATAACGTGTAATTGACACCGTCAAAGTATAATACCGACAATCAGATTTCTATCTCGTTATATTTTTTTTTGACGACCAGTTGTTTGTCGGCTCGCGGATCATTTGATTCGATCTAGACGTCAGGTGACGATGTGCTGGCGTTGTTATACCCGATAATTATTATATAAATGTTAAATCCGACTCGAAAAAATTGAAATGCAATCTAAGGTAGTGACAGAAATTTTATGAACGCGAAGTGAAGTGATATAATTTGGTAAATACGCAGGAGGACGCAGTTTTCTCGGATAATTTTCAACTTTCCTTGCAAAATCGTGGGTCTATAGATATATACAATGCTCATTGAACCAGGGGTGAGGGGGGTAAGTTGTTAATTAGAGCCAGATTAAACGCTTGTCTGGGGAGCCATTTTCCTTTCCCCTCTCCCATCTCGCGAGCTTTGATCGCCCTGTCCCTAGGTTAGAGTCGAGATATAGGTACGGAGGGAGGGAAGGTTCAGGGTGAAGACACCCTGGCAGAAACCCGAATACGTGTATCCGTACGTCTATACCTATACAAAAGTCCGAGAAGTTGCATGTGCGAATAAGGAGAAGTATAGAAGTATAGAAGTAGAAGGAGGCGTTAAACGAGAGGACAGAGAATAGAGAAGATGGAGAAACTGAGAGGATACAACCAGGGATGCTGGGCGCTGCGCTCGTACAGGAAGAGAAGGAACGAGGCAAACGAAGGGACGGGTAACGGGGAGGATATAGGGAGGGCTTAATGAAAAGTGTTTGCCCCGTAAAAGTTAAGATTAATTGGCGCTCGGGGGGCGGTTACCGCGGTAATCAGCGAAACCCAGTGGTTCTCTATCCAACAGAGTACATATTTTTCTAGAAAAACTGGAAAGTTCGTTTAAACATTTCACCTAGGAAATGAAATTTCGAAAAATATATAAAAACAAAATTACCTGCTCACGAATTTTTCGACTTTTCTTGCTTTTTTCAAATTATTTCTTTACATATTCTTTTTATTTCATTCTCGCAATTTCTTTCCCATTTATTATCAAATTCCAGCAAGACGTGTGCATGTGAAATTTATTATCTGGAATTTCTTATAATTCTCTATACAATTTGTAAAATTGAAACGATACCTCGCCCAATACGATACACGCAGAGTGTGATATACGAAACGATTCGAGACCCGAGTATTGCGAATGAGCGCTGCTGAAATGAGGGGTTAATTTGGCGACACCTAGTTTCATTAACAACGCTATTAAAAATAATGGCCGGTCGACTAGGGGTGGTAGAGAAGCCGAAGGTACCCCGAAGGGGAGTTTGAGGGAGATTCTAATTACGTTGGACGACTTTCGTGGGTGTTGAGGAGTGAGAGAGGCAGAGAAGAGAAGAGAAGGGAAGAGGAGGGAAACTAGAGGCTGGAAACTGGATGGCCATAGTAAAGACTGTGGAGGGATGAAGTGAGGGAAAAGCGAGAGTAAAAGAGGGGGTAGAGGTAAAAGACGCCATGATACTCGTTAACCGGCATAATTGTACTCCTGGGATAATACCGGGGTAATTGTTTTCGCCAAACTGTTCTCATTTGGCAAATAATAATAAAAAGCAAAGAAAACGAAGAGAAAAAAAAAAAAATTGACGTTTATTGTTGTATATAAAAAAAATTGAACAACGGATTTTTGAGATTGAAATAGGTAAGAGTAAACGATTCGAAATTCACATATACCTATTAGAAAAATTGAACGAAATTATTACTTTGAAATAGAAAAGTTAAAAAGTAAAAGAAACAAAAAAAAAGACATGAAATTATATTATAGGAGAATAATTATACGGAAGCTTTTTTTTACTAATTTGTAATCCCCCGGCGCTGTCACGCTGTCACTCAACTGTCAATCAGACTGATATTCGCACCGACTTACACGCCGATTTAATATCTGATATTATAAAGCTGACAAAGAGCGACTTACCTAAATAGCACATGACTTCATGTTTTGCAAGATGATAAGCGAGAACCGAACCGCGAAATAATCGTCGAATATATCGCGGATTTACCTACACCGGTACGATTTTTTTATTACGTTAGATTAAGTATATGATTGTATCTAAGTAGGTATATAATTATCGTCATTTTCGACGGATAATTCATACTGAATAAATCCCTTATAATCTAATGTTAATTCGTTGTTAAATACTGTAAGATACTTCCTCAAATTATTATTATTATTATTATTTTATAATTATTCATTAGTCTATTATAAGTATTGTGTAAAATTGCGAAAGTCAAACTGTATCGAAATCATCTCTAAGTTGAGCGATAACGCGAGTTATATTAATTCGATCTACTGACTGACGAAGAATTCTATATAATATAAAAATTTCTGTACATATATATACGACTTCGAAGATAAAATCTGAATGATTTTAGAAGGTTTTTTAGTCCCGACAGAGATTTCGAGCGTAAATAATCGCGAAAGATTTCCAACATCTCGCGAATGTAAGTTTTATAAAAAATCTCGAAAATCAAAATTTGCGATAGTTTCCATCTACGGTGATCCTTTCCTTGTATGATAATTTCGAAAAGATTACAACGATTAAAATTGTTCGCATTTCGTTTGCTAACCTGTCGTCTCATACCCGAGTTACGCCCGGGTGTAGATAGGTATACGTATACGTACCTGTGTGGGGAAACAGGAGCGAATTGTAGAAACGCGTTAAAACCAGTCCCTGCAGATATTTATTTAGTCTACCCTATTTACTGAAATTTCAAATATTTGAGCAACACCCTGTTATCAGCCCTGGTATCAGTCGTCAGTTGTCATCTGTCGGGGTTGCTCAACGCAAACAAGGTAATGGCTCTCCGAACCTATATCCTCGCGTAACCTGCGGATGTGCAGACCAAGGTAAGTACCTACATTTTACGTACACCCTGTCTCCACACATGTATCAATTCCTCAAAATCACATCATTGGCTAATTTGATTCAACGAATTCAAAAATACAGTCAAAAATTACAATACAAAAAAAAAAAAAGAAAAAAAAAAAAAAAGCTGAAAATTTTCAAGAATATAATTTAAATTGACGTTTATTTATTTTGATCGATCTTTAATCATTCATTTACTCGTTCGCGATCTCCGACGTCAATCATTGCTTGGAATAATCGTTATTAATGCGCCGTTCATCAAACGTATAACGATATCAGATTTATATTGATTAGAGAGTTTGAATAAATATATCGACGACGCCGAGTTATATTATACCTACTTATATATATTATGTAATAAAAACTCGAATGCGAACAATTTTGAGTGAAATTTTTATCGTGTGTAGTGGGTAGGTACTTGTATGAAATCGAATTTCGTACGGTTTAAAATCAAAGACCTTATACGGAAGTTTCAGCGATCAAATCACCCGATACGTCAATCGGCATTATTTCATTGATGAATGACACAGTGGGAAGATATTGGCCGTCGGTTTTGTATTTTTCACTTTGAACCGCGAGGTACGCGGTGAGATGTTTATCGAAATTTGTTCGACAGCTCATAGTATGAATCACGAGTTTGGTAGAAAAAAAAAGAACTCTTTATTTTTCCATAATTAACAAATTTTCTCGATTATTTCATCAATTATTCATTTATTTATTCACTGACAGGTCCTGCGGCTTATCGATACATCGACGAGACATTATAGTCGTAGTTTTGCAAGAGTACCTCAAATTTTCAAGATATAGACGTCAGAGAGCTGATATATTGTTAATTTCGTTCTGTTTTTTTTTTTTTTTTTTTTTCTATTTTTTTTCCACGTAATACGAACATCGAGCGAAATGACTGCGACGTAAATTGACACGTGGATTAGTTTAATCTAATAATTATAGTCTTATTAGCAGATCATAACTTAAGCCACTCCTAATCACAGATCAAGTCTTTCATTCCCCTTAATCTAAGATCTATTTCACGCATCATATACTTATCAATATGTAATTAAAAACATCTTAAAAAAAGAAAAAAAATCGATCGATCTCATGTACAAATTGGGAATACCACGTCAATTGCAGAATAAAAGATATTTTTAACATTTACTATACCTAATCAATTTTCGTTTACATTCGATCTTTTCGTTCGTTATATATATGCTGATAAAAGCCAGAATCTAAATGACTAATCTTGAAGTTGTATCAAAACCGTTTAGATCTATGAAAGAAAATTTCAAGTCATTGAAAAGGTGAGGCATAAGATTCCAAAAAGTAGACAAGAACGGAAGAAAAAAAATGAACAAAAATGTCTCGAAAATAATGATACATTATGAAGTGTTTTTGTTATGAACTGATCGAGCATTGAATAAAAACGATAATCTGAATATAGGTATAATATCGATAAGAACAGTTATATACGTGTACTAATTAACATTTATCGATTGATCGTCGTGTAATAAATGCATGTACCTACATGTGTTAATCGAGAGTTAATTAAATATTAATCAGTCATGGCAGAATATAAGAACGGGGGCGGTGTGATATAAATTATTGATAATTATCAGTGGCCTCTGAATAGCCGTAGATTAGACGCATTATATCTACCTACTACATGTATTAGATATATTAGGTATACATAGGTAAAGAAGTGGAATTTTGTTAATAACATATATAGAAGAGAAAAAATAAATAGTTAAAACATCCTCATTATTATATTTCAATTAACATATTTGAAAGCTAGGCGCCGGTAGAGGTAGGTATAAGTGGGTTTTAAATTCGTGAGTGAAAATTAAATGGCAATTTGAGGTATATTTAAACGTCGTATTAACTTATGGGTTATGGCAAAAAAAGAAAAAGTGGGAATCCTAAAGGAAACGAAGAAGAAGAAGAATAAGACGAGGCGCAAGTGGCAGGCACACTAATTACCGGCTGGTATTTAAGCCTGGAGAACCACCCATTAGCGATTTACGCAATCCAATGATCAATATTTACAATCAATATCTCTCAACAAACATCTGTATAGCCCACTTGGCCTTAAACGCGAGCCATAAGATATAAGAAAGATTTTTAAATCTTTTTTAGAAAATGATCAGCGAGGTAAGAAAAAAATAAAAATTAAGAACAACAATAATCTACGTCTGTAAAAATCGTCTTCTTACCTTTAAACGCACAGTTATGTAGCTGGTATTCTTAGATTTCGAATATTCCGTCGATTTTCCGTCTCTTATGATGAAAAAAGAAAAAAAAAAAAGAAGAACAGAACTTTGGTCAAATTTTGTAGGAACAGGACCGCAGGTTATTATATTATCGTCTTTGGAGCCAACATAAGTAAGCTAAGCCTTGGCTTATCGGCCGACAATACATAATCGGTAGTTAGGGATAAACCGGAGTATTTGATCAACGTAGACGACGGCAAACATCGCCGGGCTGGGTATATCATACCGCACTAGTCTCGCCCGTGAAGGTTTTCTATTCTCCTATACTAGAAAAAAAAAGAAGGAAAAAAAAAACAGAAAGAAAGAAGAGGAAAAAACGAAGAGGCGCAGGATATGATGATATTATATTAGGTGGTGAGAATAAGGCGTCATTTGCTACCGGTCGGCTCGAGGATATGCGTTCGTCGTTTGGACGTGCCTTTGCATTAAAGTAAACACACTTTTACATCAAAGTATTTGCTGCAGGTACTGCAGCGGTTCCACCCTGCATAGATAGCACATCGGTGATCCATCATTGCCACGGAAGCAAATATACTTGACGAAGTATGAACTCGACTCGAGACCTGCAGCGAGACGACTCGAGATTTTTACGGTGGCACTGTTATAATATACGAAAACCGAAAAACTAAAAAAAAAAAAAAATACAGAGGAAGAATTCGACCCTGTTCGCTACCATTTTTTTATTTTTTTTTATTATTTCATTTCTAGAGAATAGGGAAAAAGAAGTATATATGCCTAATCATTTTCAAATTGTATGATTGCATGGAATATATACGGGGCGCGAGCGATAGAGGAGATGGATTGATAGATACGCCAATCGTGTTTAATAACTTGATAATGTGGGCAATTACTGGTATAAAGTCATTACGTATCAGATAATTCGTTGTACATTACTGATACACGATCTTCTATCCGTAGTAACACGAGTAGATAGTTAGATAGATAGATAGATAGATAGATATGGATAGGTATACAGGTACGCGATATAATATAGAGATAAATGTTTCGTATGATTGAGATAGGATAGAGGATAGGATATTGTTACCTATAACCACGGGCGTTTTTCATCAATCAATATTATTATCGACAAAAATTAGAAATTATTCATTATTCTCTATGAACATAGATTTTATAGAATAGAAATTAAAACGTATATAAGATAAACTGTATACCGATTTTTTTTGTTTTTTTTTTGTTACAATTATAGAAAATCAACGTCATTACAATTACAGATATAATTAAATGTGAAATATACTTCCAGACATTAAATGATATACTTTCTAAAATTTCGTTCAATATTCTAAAAATCAATTTCCTCCGTTCTTTTTTTTTTAAACTATTAGAAAAATAATTTCAATAATATATCTGACTACATAGATTAGAAATGACATATATATATAAATATGTAGCCGAAAATTATTTGGCTCTCGTTTAATAATAATCGCGATAAAGGGACGGTGTCTTTCATTGCTAATTTAACGCGACGATAATGTTAGGTGTAACGTTGCCTCGCTTATCTGATATCACTAGCCTATCTCTGCTCAATCTCTCTCTCTCTCTCTTTCTCATTCTCATTCTCTAATTCTCTCTTTCTCTTTCCCTCTTTATTTTTCTCTCTCTCATTTTCTGACAAATGACATCCTATAAGGGGGGAAATCCCCGCGAGAAGTCCGCCCGGATTCAGCAGCTCGATCTGTTCCACGATAAACCGTATATATCCATCCTTCTCTCTCTCCTCTCCCTACATATATACAACACCCACACACCTATATATTCACTTATATACATATATACCAAAGTATTACATACCCTACCCAACGTTTTCGTAGGCGTGGCCGATAGTCGAGCTTCGGGGCGGAGCACCCCGAATTTAATCGCGAGGTTGAAACCGCGCGGCGTACTACTCCAGGCGCAGACAACATCGCGGGGGTATTTCACTCACATATATATATATATATATATATACCTATATATAAGCGGAAGGGGTGGGGGGAGATTTTTGATCCGGATGAACGCTGCCGAATGCCACTTACTCATGACACTCTCTATACACTGACTGGACTGACTACCGTTGCTGCCGCTGCTGTTTCTCTCGTTTCTGGTGATAATAGTATCGAAAGAAAATAATTCGCGTATACAAAATACGCGAAAATTCTAACCGATAATTCATAACCGTGGTCGTCGTCGTTTTTTTTTTTTTTTTTTTTTTTTCTTTTCTTTCAAAAAAGATAAAAGAAAAATAAAATCAATTAATTAATCAATTAATTTTTCCCACATCGGAAATAAATCTGAAAGTTGAGTGAAGCGAAAGAAAAAGAAGAAAAAAAAAAGGAATAAAGCTTTTTTCTCTCTCTCTCTCTCTCTCTCTCTCTGTTTTTTCCGTGCGAATTTAACACAAGACGTAAAAAAAAAAAAAAAAAAATTTAATAAAAACTATATATACATATACGAGTGTGAAAAATATAACGAAGAGTAAAATAATCATCGAATACGCATGAATAATGTCTCCCTGTAATGTTTGAATAAATAAATGTGAATTTTGTTTTTCAACGAATTTTGTGATGTTTTATGTGAATGAATAATAAATTAGAATTAATCGTCAGTTTAAATTTTCACGTCGATAATGCCGACGGCAGCTATTAGTGTTTAATCAAGTCTAAATCCCGCGGACTGATATATATATATATATCAGTGTGATCGCGGTATCCGTTGTGTTAATTTCTTTTCATCGACAAACTTAAAGTCGATATTGTAAAAACATATTTTCTTTCTCTCTTTCTTTATTTCCTTCTTCCTCCTTACCGACTATGGCGGCATCAACAGGTGCCATACACTACGGTTCCCAAATGGTATCCGAAGAGTTACACCAGCACTCCCGACACCTTTACAGCATACAACACAGGCTCCAAGAATCCGGAACATCCCCCTGTTCGGACGGTGCCTCAAAGTCGCCTCACCAACTCCACGATCTCAGGGTAAGATCCCCGGAGCCCGAGGACGCGCCGAGTACAGTCGGGGTTCGTTTCCGCGAGGATTTAACCACGCCGACGAAGCGGTTCAAGGAGGATATAATCACGCCGTTAAAATCGCCGATGTCACCGTCCAACAGGCGTAATGCAACCCCGTCGTCCCCAATCCAGGGAAACAGCTTCGTCTCAAGTCCTCACAACACGCCGCACGTACAGAGCAACAATTCTGTAGGAAAAACGTCCTTCTGCATCGACGCGTTGCTCGGTAAAGCAACGGAAGAAACGTCGCTAAATTTCGCCGGGGATCATAATCAGCAGAGAAATTATACCAGGTCAGAATCCCCGGTGCAGGTTGTTAATTCGCAAAATTTATCAGACCCGAGGGATAACAGCCAGGCGTCTCTGCCGCCACTCCACGCCTTGATCACTCACCATTCGCCGGGTCAAACGAGGCCGCAATCCCTCAGGCATCAGAGCGTGTTTAGATCTGATATGAAATACCAGAATAACGAACGGCTCGATAACACCGAAGACGAGACCAGCGTCGACGTGGACGTCGACGTCGACGCCAACAGGACAGGGAGCGCCAGTCCGTGCAGCAATAACAGCCGCAGTCCGACGTCAAGTCCGCCGATATCACCCGGCTCCGAAGACCCGAATGGAAACGTCGGCGTTAATCAACCGGGCCAAAATCAAACGGCCAATTCTCATTACGGGGTTAATCACGCCGGTGTAGTTAGACAGACCCAAGGATTACTCCTTCATCCAGGTGGTCCGCTGATACATCCCGGTAGTCTTTATTATCATCCTGGTGGAGGCAGCGCGTTTCATTCTATACACAAGGAAGGACAACCCGTTGGACATCCGCAGTCCGGGGGACCGCATCCTCAACAGCATCATATACACCCTTTGCAGCTTGAATGGCTTGCGAGAACCGGGATGCTTTATCCTAGACTGCCTGCTGATTTGGTCGGTGAGTTATCTTCGATTTTTGCTTTCTGTTGTGCGGGGATTTCGATCGTCGATACGGGAGATAGATCGGGCCGTGAATCGGCAGAATGTTGAGCCGTTAATTGGCGCAATATAAGCCGATAAGAGCGGGCTTTTCTATTTGAAGTCTTGAAGCCTTTACCGTACTCTACGTAACGATGATTTTTTTCTTCTTCTTCTTCCCTGTACGATTATAAGGAGAGACGTCGATATCGATAGATAAGCGTTGATCCCCGGCGTTTTTGACTACCCGAATGTGATAATTTGTGGAAACCTTTTGACTCGTTCTATGCGATGGGCTAGTCGACTAATTCAATTTTTATCTCTCTCACGGTACAGGGCTTATAAAATTGTCGAGTGTCCGACCAATATGGGTTAGCTTAGCAGTGCATTAGGCATGTCAACACTGTCCTATCTGTCCATCAGTAGCACAATCTGTCTTTCAACATCGCCTCACTTCTGGGCTAATAGCTGTAATAGCCTGTAAGAGCTAATACAACATAACCTAGGTAATGATAATAGCGAGTATGTATGTACGAGTATTAGGCCCAGGTACAATCTCACTCTTCCTCTTTCCATATATATATATATATCCTAATCGTGAGACTGGTAAAACACACCTCTTTATATCACGAGCGAATGAATACGAGTCAATAATGAACATTGTATTCAGAAAATAGAAAAACCTGTACCAGATTTTTATCGTTTCAAATAAGTATAGAAAATCTAACTGCAACTAAAAATTCTGTTCATCGTATATATATATATATATATATATATATACCTAGTTACTGGAAATGGCAAGTTTATCCAATCAATACGGGCTATTTTTTTCTCGTCTGTTTCCGCTTTTTTATTCCCCCATTTTGTTTTTGGTTTATTTCTCGTCCGTTCTTCTTTTTTTTTTTTTCAACAAATCGTTAGACACGTGGGGGGGGGGGGGGGAGGGAATGGTAGGGTAGTTTCTGTCAGATGATCCTGATTGGTTGTTGTCGAGTTATTCAGTATTGAGTATCGGAGCATGAAAAAGAAAGGAAGTAAAAAAAAAAAGAAAAAACAGAACAAATAGGGTATAAAAAAATGAGAAAACTCTACCAGCATACACTATCTATGCAAATTACCGAAAGTGGTACAGTGCGAATATATGTCCTTTTTCGGATATAGCTTGTATCGGATTTTCGACACACTGGCTACTACTATCTACATACATGCGGCAAAGCTACTCGATTGATTGTTCACGCTGACGATGAACGAAATTTCTTCTATCCCTTTAATTTTAATGAATATAATTCACGGTTGCTCGCGGTTTACAGATCAAAGTGTGCCTTCCTTAAATATTATCAAATTTGTACAGACGTTTAAAGAGCTGATATCGGCCCAATATAGAGAAGAGATTAACTTATGAAATCAATCGATTGTTTGCTGTCGTTAAGAAGAAGAAGAAAAAAAAAACAGTAAGGGAGTAAAAAAAAAAAAAGAGGAAAGGAATCAATATAAGAAAAATAATTATCATTTTAACCTGAACATAATAATCGATTTGTTATAAATGAAGCGACAATAATAAGTGCTTGATCAGTTCAACATACCCGTTTAATTAGTGATTAAAATATCACCACGTCGTTATCTTAGATCGTTGAAAAATTGATAAGCGTTTTGAAGGTGTATTTCAAAAGAACATCACACGCATCTCAATAGGTATAATAATTTCTCACAACGAGAATCGCGAGTTAAAATATAATTGTACGGTCTAATTAAAAACACGATGTGGATTAAAATAATATATAGTCTTCTTTTTTTTCTTTCATTTCTTTCGTTTCCCGATCGATCTAATAACGGCAACGAGATATAAAAAAAGAAGAAGAAGAAGAAGGAAAAACCACGAATTTGAAATTAAATAAACGCGTTAATTGAAAGCTAAAGAAAAGGAAGAAGTAATTCTCCCCGAGTTTAGTTGCCATTTCTTATATTATATAGGTACAGGTATATTACGGGAGGTAAAAATGGCGAAAAAAGAATTTGTCGAGAGACAATGAAGAGAAAAAGAGGAAGAGAGAGAGAAGAAAGTAAAAAAAAAGAGGATAGAAGACTGCTAAAAGTTCGGGTATTTTTTCCGTCGACTAACAAAGGGGGACGATACTCTGGGGAGGACGCGGGACGTCGGCGCGGGTAAATGCGAGTTGGGGGATGATTTAATTAGTTAATTGTGCGTCATCCATCCGTCCATTCATCCCTCCTCTATTCCTCTTTCTCTCGTCATATACCAAGCGCCATGTCGCCATGGTGTTTCCATGGTAACATGCAGGTTATGCATTAAACCCATCACTACCGTATTACGTGTGTATATACAGAAACTGGGATTCACCTATCCGTTTAAAAAAAAATCAAAGTCCTTAGAAAATTTTGGTCAAAATTCAACTATGCCAACTCCCATGATTATTGTTCCAATTCAATTATCGATTGACCACAAATCCCCGATTAACCACATCTGTGATTCGATCTCTAACAATCTCTGGTATAGCCACACGTTTCATTCAATTATACATATCATAATCTTTCAGCGGCATATGGTGACCCGATTCCAAACGATCAGTTACAGGTATATAGATACATATGTATATGCCGCGGCAGCTAGATTCCGCGATTTCTAAACGTATATACCTATACCCTCTGTTAGTGTGTTAATAAATTAAACTCACCGTCGCGATTCTTATCGTATCGCTTATTACAACGATACATATAACGCCGGGGAAAGGTAGTGACCGATGCTCTACGTTTTATTAGTTAAACAAAATAACCAGTTCATATATTTGAGTAAAGCATACGTACACATGCATCAGGGTTTGGATACTGGGATGTACACATTGGCTAACCAAGATCTGTTTACCTGCGGCTGCAGGCCAAACTAAATTGCTAATTCAGAAACACCATTACCATGCCTGGTAATCTACACCGTTCCGCCGAAATCATCTATTTACGAAGAATTTATCTATTCTACTCCCTCACATGCGGGGGCTTGATAATAAAATAATAATTACATGGATTATTCGCGGTATGAGAATATATAGAAAAATGTCTAAAAGTATATATATGAGTAAGAATTTTCGGTGTGTATAGATATGTAACTATATATGAGAAAAAATGTATCCCCCAAACGTTTAGCGGATCACGTAGAAGCAGTTTTTCTAAATAACTTTGATGTCGGTGTTATATAGCGTGCAGTTTCCCTCGGTCTGTAGATATCCGCGAGTTTCCTCCATCCGCTCTCTACAAGATATAAGTAAAATCCTTAGATCTACGGTCTCTACGATCCTCCTAAGGATGTTTACGGCGTGATTTGTGGCGAGTCGAGTTTGGGATTAAATTCGGCCATTCCGGGGTAAGGAAAATAGCCAGATAAAACTTGGCTAACTTGTTCTACTCCGGAGGGAAGAGGATGAGGACGAGGATGAGGACGAGGACGAGGTGGAGAAGGTTCTTCGTTCGTGGGTGGAGAGATAAGAGAGAAAGAGAAGTCCAGGGATTATGGGGAGCCACCGAGGTGAGGGTGCAGAGTGAGGGTGAGGGTCTCCGGGCGAGGGGTGCTAGATTCGTTTAACGTATCTCCAAGGGTGCAGAATAATTTTTGGGCGGGGCAAAAGCCGAGGGAAAGGATAGTAAAGAGAGAGAGAGAGAAGAGAAGAGGGTTGAAGGGCGGAGCTTCTCGCGCCCCCGCAACTTGTAAGGTTAGGTCGGTCGGTTAGGGATACACGGTGATTTAGAACGGTAATTCCAATTTGCAATTCGCGATTGGATAATTGGTCCCCATTAGAGCCGAGGGACTACTTGAAATTCAGTCTTTCGTTATCCGTATTCTCTGCCCGTTTTACTCCCATCGTAACACACAAACCCACCCTACACACACGCACGTACACTACAAACATCAAATTACGTATCAGCCCGATTCTTTTTCCTCTTTTCTCTTTTTTATCCATCAATTCGGGGGAAATTCATCTCCGCTTTCACAGCGAATTATAAAAAATTACGCGAACCGCGGCTCGCGGATTAGACCGGCTCCAGTAATTAGCTGAAATTAAACGAACCCCTCGCTGTACTAACGAACGTCGCGATTTTAGCTGACGTACGCGCATTGAAGAAAAAAAAAAACCTACAAGCATAAATCGACGAAGAATCATAACTTCATAATCATATTTTTCGATTTCCGAGTAAAATCATAAAAACCGGAAATAATTTTCAAACGATGAAAAACAAAATTCCCGTATATATATTAATCCGCGATTTATAACACGCGCATATTCACTGGTCTGTATATACGCATCGGTACCAACAAGGGATGGAGAAAATCGGTGGACGGTGACATAAGGCTCGGGGTAGAACCGTGGGCCGTGGATAGGCGCTAACAAACTACAAATAGACCGTGGCAAAATAAATAATATAAATCCGAAGGGTCGTGAGGATGAACGGAGGGAGAGAAAACCTCGGCAGGATATACCTGCTGTAGGGTTTAGATCAAACATGAGAGGAACTACGTCATCTAGGAAAGATCATCCCTCAATTTCGTGCCTCCAATTCCGTAGTATAGACGGTGTAAATTTACGACAAATGAGAAGCTAGGATCTAAGGGAAAGTTCGAATGAGAAATACGGCATACGGCCGCGGTATTAGGGGGGATGATAGAGGTGCTCCAGCCTAGGCGATAAACGGTGACAGATGTCAGTAAACAAGGGAGGCGGCTTTATCGAGTGGACAATCACTATTCACGCTCTTATATTCTACGCCGCGCGATCTATCCGCACAAGTTACCTACCCGGGGTTCACCCTCCGTCCCCGACGTGCTTTCCCACCCCAATGACCACTTTTATCATGATAATTTAATTTATTTCGTACCCCCATTAGCCATTTAAAGCCATGCCACCCTTAAATTGTACCAATCATCACAGCGGTAAACACCGACCATTATCTCTATGTACTTAACGCGCGCGTACTTCACAAAAGAAACGTACACACGCATGGAAACGTGTATCGAGATTCGACGTTAATCATTGGAGAACTTAGAATTTCAAACATAGCAAAGATCTTCCTTTTTTTTTTCCTCAAGTCTTTGAGAAAAGGATATTTTTCTTTTTTCTTTTTCTGTTTGTTGCAAAAATTTTGACATTCGTTTTTTTGCAACTTATAATACTGTAACTCTGTCTATTTGTATCTTTGAAATCGTATACGTAGGATCGCCACGTGCGACCAATTTGCAAAGCCTTTCGGCGTTTGAACCACCGGAACGATCGGTGGTAGGATTAGCATTTAGCAGGGTATTTATTGCCTGCGTCAGGGATGTCTGGGGTCGTGGATGCGGCCCCCCCGCAGGGGCCGCATATGGCGAATGATTTTGCAGCCGTTTGCGAGCGATTATTGCTATTATTATTGTGATTATATTTTATCGTCGTTCATTTTTATTGCCCTATTCGTTCGTTCCTCTTCCTTCTCTCTCTCTCTCTCTCTCTCTCGCTCTTTTATTTCTTTTCCCTGTGATATAATTCGACGGATTTAAATTATCTGAAAAATTTCTACGGGCTAATAGATAGTTTTTCAAATTCAAAAAGGGATCCCGGTCTAATAAGCATACATATTTATGTATAGCGCGTAAACGCTCATAGCCCTGCACTTGCTTTATTATATCAAAAGGCCATATGGCCGTCCCAATTAAATAAATACGAACGTTGACATAATGCTATAGATAAATACTCGAAAATCTGTTCCGTTCACCAGTCGCAGGACAAATAGAAGATTAACGCCCTGCCCCGAGTGCAGATCGGACCTGATGCGGCACGTGCACTTCTCCGATAAACAGATACCTGTCCAATGTCTTGAAAATTTTTTGTTATAAATTTGCGATAATTATATACGTAGAGAAATAAAAGAAGAAAATCTGCATCGGCTTTGTAGATAAGACTAAAATTCTAATTTTCTGACATTGAAAATTTTCTATGAACGTATTTAGATCTGAAGATTATCGACCAGTCGAAAAACGCTGGGTGATCATTTGTCTAAACTATAAGCAAAGGGAATGATCAGTAATCCAAATGCACGAGGTGGTGCCCATAAGCCAGACCATGGCATGTGTACAAACACTGACAGGCGGCGTTGCACTTGCTAGTTAAGTATAAGGGATGTTTAATCGAATGATGTTAACTCAGGGTGAAATGCAGGGTGGGATATGGGCGACAATTTCGGGGGTAAAGGTGACGTTGCAATTTTTCACGCCTCTGTTCAAGGAGGAGGCAAATCGTACGGAGAATAATATTTTAAAAAGTTAAATGAACGAATCTTTCGGTCTGGGTTGAAGTTCAGAATTTTCAAAGTCCAGAACGGGGAGAGTTTCGGACTTGAATATCAGTTTTTGGAGAGGGTGTTCCCCCGACAGTCCACATGGCAGATTTGAAAAACTTTTAAACAAAGAACACCGCGGGTTCGAAATTCCGAGAGCTAAAGATCCGAAGGGCCAAATCTCCGGAACTTGAAATTCACGCGTGTATTCATTCAGTGTTTAGTAACTCGGATTGAATTCATCGTATCGAGATCGACTTTTTGGAAAGATAAGTTTCAAGATTCTATAAATCATTTATGAGATCTAAATTCGCGATTATTGTAAATAAAATGTGTTTCCGTGAACAGGATCTGGATTATAATGAACCATTTTTTTCTCTTCAAACCCTGAGAAATAAACCAAAATTTTCGTATCCTCGGGCTTTCGGAGTTTTAACTTCTTCTATTCTGAAAACTCTGAATCGTCTTAAACGAATTGGTAATTTCTACCGTTTGAAGTTTTTGAAACGAAAGGCCCGGGAATCTTTACGAGTAAGAATGACTGACTAGATCTTGATTCCTCGTTATTCCTAATTTTCGACGTTTTCCACAACAGTAGCGAGGAGAAAATCGTTCGGTATCATCGTAGTGTATATACCTACTTACGTGAATGAATTGAATTGAATTGAATAGAATTGAATAGAATTGAAGTCATTACGCGTCCCTCTTTCTCCGGCTTCACCCCTCGAGCCAAGAGTCACTCGTATAGCTAATTGTTGGGGCGGTAGTTGGACGGCCCTAGCTAGTCTAAGCCGGACCCAGAAGCAACTTTACCAATCCTAACCCCAAATGATCCATCCCTCGTTACCCGAGGGACTATACACCGTATACTCGCGATAATTGCATTAGTATTCATCAACGATATCATATTATTTTTCTTCTTATAAGTATATAGTTTATTATCAGATATTTTCAGACGACGACGTACACATACGCAGGTACCGCATGAACCTAGGTATATACACCCAACGACACGTGATTTATAAACCTGATTCTCGCCCTTGCTAATTTTTTTTTTTTTTTTTTCTTTTCATTATTATTCTTTCATTTTCTTTTTTAAATAAATTATTTATTTTTTTATTACAGGTTGCGCGGCACAGCACACATTATTGGGAAAAACGAGACGGCCAAGAACAGCGTTTACATCCCAACAATTATTGGAATTAGAGAAACAATTTCGACAAAATAAATACCTGAGCAGACCGAAAAGATTCGAAGTTGCGACGTCGCTTATGCTGACGGAAACGCAGGTAAAAAAATTTTCTACGTAAATTTATTTATAAAAAGAAAAAAAAAAGGATGAGATAGACGAAAAATAAATTATAGAAATAGAAACACGAGGAGGAGGAGTATAAAATTTTTTTTGCCGATTGTGAGAAACAACGATACCTATACACGCGTTCTATGCGCAGTGCAGCTTTTACACGGAGATATTATAGGATTGGCGAAGGAACGGCGCAGGTTATAGTAGAGCGGGGTTAAGACATTTGGGGATAACTCATCTCTCCCTAAATCTCTCATAGTAGTTGGAACAACTTAAACATAACTCGGAAGCTTACCCCCCGCCGCGACTGACGGATAGCTCAGCAAACAGACGTGCGAAAGTCTGAGTTATTACGGCTCAGCCTCTGATTTGTTTCGATGTTTTACCGATTCCTGGACACGGAAATATAACTAGCAAAGGGATTTACATATACCCTACGGTGAAAATTCATTCCATCTATTTCTTCCTTTTTTTTTTTTAATTTAAAATTTTTTTTTTATATACAGAGTTTTCGAATTCTTAACTATATATATATACTAATCGCAAGCCTCGTATAGATCTATATTTATACCTATTCTATATCGATTTGCAAAATTCGAAATATTCATCTTTGTAATTTTTTTTTTTTTTTTCTCTCTTGTGCGATTCGACATATTTTCGGATATCTTAAAAAATCGCGTCTTCTTTTTTATTTCTCAAAATTTTCCTCGCGTTTCTAAATCAGGGGTCGAAGGTAGAGCGAAATGGGGTGATGTAGACGACTATATATACATATACGTAGATTGCGCAGAAGAGGAAATATATATCCTCAGTTAAATCTGATTCGTATTCACACGAGCGTGTAACACCACCTCTATCTATATTGTAGACGGGAGGCGAAATAAAGAGGAGAGAAAGAGAGAAGGGAGAGAAAAAGAGAGATTGTACGAGCTATATCTCGCGATTCGGATATACAGACGCGGGGAAATGTATGGGCGGGTATATGATATGTTGGCTGAAAGATTTACGTCACATTTTAGCAAAAGGGGAGGAATTGCAGCAGTTCGTTCCTATATACCTGTTATTTCTTTTTTTCTTTTTTTTTTTTATTCTTCCTCCATTATTCTTTTTTCTTTTTTTTTTTTCCCCCGTAAAACTGAATTACGACGGAGCTATTTGATCAACGTATGAATTATTTCCATTTTCATTACAGAAACTATAACTTTATATACGATTAGTTTTAGTTTATTTCTTAATTTAACTTTTCTTTTCATATTTCAGGTGAAAATATGGTTTCAAAATCGTCGCATGAAATGGAAAAGGAGCAAAAAGGCACAGCAGGAAGCTCGTGGTACCAGCGTAGGTAAATCCGACGATACTGTGAGTACCCGTAGCGGAGACCGGGAGAGCGGAAGTGACATAAGTATAAGCGCGGCAAGCGTGGGAGAAGAGAGCCGAAGGCCATCGCAAGAAAGTCAACGTGGAATTACGGAATTACACGAGACACTTTACCGGCCGTACGTTGTATAATTTAATTCATCATTTTTATAGAGAACAAAAATTAATGTAGAATTTTTTTTTTCTTTTTTTTTTTTTTCCTTTTTCTTTTTTTTTTTTTTAGTTTTGTTCATTCGTTTCCTTTTCTATATCGGATACTGTATTTGATCTTTGTAAATAGATATATACCATACACCTATATATATATACATATAATATATATTTAGGAGAAAAAAATAGAATAAAAAAACTCGATGTAAATAAATTCACTACAGTATATATATACCTATATAGGTATACTTAATATACTATTACCTATATCCTACCCTTCTCCCAATCCTACGATATACCTACCTACCTATCTTCGAATTTAAGTAATTTAGTTATAGATTATGTTATATTATATTATATTATATATTATATATATAGGCAACAAACTAAGTAAATGAATAAATAAAATATTTATTATATATTATTATTATTATTATTATTATTATTATTATTATGTATTATTGTAACGTGTGTTTGAATAATTGAATGATTCGTCTGCAATGTAAGATATAACCCGACGTGACGTATGTTATAAATATATAATAAATATATATATACAATATACAATATTTATATATACATATATATGTATGTATAATGTATGTATATTATATATATATAAGAGAGAAAAAAGCCAAATATAAATTAATTCCTTAGTTATAAGGGTATAATAAATAATTGTATAAAAAAAAAGAAATAAATAAAAAAAAATTTCAATATATAAATGGAGAATATATTATATTATGTAGTGTCGACAAGAAATTCTACCATATATATATATATGTATGAGTTGTCCTGCGATGCAGTGGATCTAACGTACGTATGTACGTATATATCTATATATATACCATGTAATATGGGTTGAAGAATAATAAAGCCTGATGCTTTCATATAATTTAATAATATTATATATGCATATACATATATATATGTGTGTGTATATATGTATATATAATAGGTATTGTAAAATGTAAATATATAATATAATATAACATAATATAATAATACCTAATCGCAGACGAAGAAGAAGGAAAAAAATTAAAAATATTATACAGCGAAGTTCCTATACCTAAATAAATTATATAAAAAGAATTCTGTAGACAGAAATCAAAAACAGTTATATATAGTATACATATATATACTAGATATTTATTCCACATTTGATATTCCTCGATAATGAATTAGTCTAGATAAAAATATAAAAAAAAAATATACAAAAACGAGAATAAATCATCGTAATAAATCGCGATTATATTCACGAGATCGCTTCACACCGCGTACGCCTCTAAAGCGAAAGTGTTAGAAATCCCAAAAACTACCGATTTTCTCATCATTCGTAAGAGATTTGCACGATTCGTTGCATATGCACTATCTGAAGGGTTGATTTGTATGCATTGCTTGTAAATTAGAGAGGTTTCAGCAGCCTCTAGAATATATAGGTATATATGACGAATACGGTGGCTCGAATTTTCCGCAATAACTATTTGTCATCTACAGGCTCGCGCGAAATCGTAACGATAGGTATATTCTACACATAGAGTCGAGAGGGAGATTCTCTGAATTCTGTGTACCTAGCAACGTACATATATATACATGTATACCTAAATACGTATATACCTGGTTCAATACATACATTACATATACCTAGGTAGATATAGATTCGTTGGTGCGCTCGGGGGAGTCTCGCGATCAGTATTTATGACATGCTAATCCCCAGTTACGAATTCTGCGACGTCGCGGATGGATGGTCGCGACCGTGTCGAACGGAACTAAACTAAACTAAACTAAACGAAACGAAGCGAAACGGAAAACGGAAAACGGAATTGAACAAAACGCCGATGGAATTACCTGGTAGGTACTCACTCTGTGAAGATATAGTATATAGCATAAGGACGAGTGATGACGAGCAGTCAGTCGAGCGGAAATATATTTCTCCTTATTTGACGAGAAGGAGGAGAAGAAGAAAAAGAAGAAAAAGGAGGAAAGTTATATTTGATGAATACAGATCAATGTCGCTCTCGTCCTCATACAGATATCCTACTCCCTTTTCTCTACACTATCTTCGAATTACTTCGATCCACTGTTAAATCGCTAGTGAAGGATTTTTCGAAACGATATGTTGAAAAAATGAAAAAAAAGAAACGCAAGCCAAAATCGATTCTTTTTATTATTATTTGATGCTTTTTTTTTTCTCTTCTTTTTTTCGAACCAACTAAACTACAGACCACTCAGTTTTCTAGTCATCCTGTGGCTGATATATTTTTGAATAAATTTTCGAGAAGGCGGTCAAAAATCTGGCAAACTAAAATAACACGTCTGTGTAATAAATAATATAGATCCAAAAATATCGGTCTATTTTTCACGATCTGAAGACAAAGAATGGCTCATTCTAATATCGAGACTCACTTTATCCGGAAACCAATTTCATCCACTTCGATCGATGAATTCTATGTGATAAATAATTTATAGAATTTCGAAACTTTTTGTTTCCCAAGTAGTACATCTCAAGACGATTAATTCTACCGCTTATTCGTTTCGATACGATCAATACAGCCCGAATTATTAAACACTAAACGAAGACATGCGTGAATTTCAAAACACGGAGCCCCCGGAATTTCTAACCTACGTTGTTCATCGTTCAAAAATTTTTCTCCCAAAAATATGATGGATATAGATATATATTTCCTCGATCATATTTCATTTTGGATATAGTTCTAGACCCTTTTCATATCGGTATAGATACTTAGCTCGGATTGGCTTCGAGCCGCCGTATACGAATTGTAAGAGATAGTATAAAAATCTTGGCGGTAAGCCATATTACGATTCGTGTACATAATAATATCTAGCGAACGCGTATAACCCGCGGGGTATGGGCATATAGCCGCCATTTAACGTATAGTAGGTACACCGTATTATACCAAAGTGGTATATAACCGTAAATCTTTTCATAAACGAAAATGTTATGGCTCCATCAACACGTATCCCGCGATTTCCCGTATTACCATAATGTAACAACATAGTACGCCGCGGTATAGGTATATACATATACACACACGAATACAGCTACATTATAGCGACACGCGAAAACACGCAGATAAAAACAGAGAAAAGAAAGTGATAATGATTATTGTATATAATCCTACATAAAAAAAAAATTCATATTAATAATTTCGTTTCCGAACGATAGATTTAAACGAAATATGGAAAATGGAGAAAAAAAAACGAGCTAGGATAACATTTTTGGTAATTGCCAGAGCAGCAGGACGATATTCTATAACTGTATACGTAGAGAAATGAATTGGCATTAGCCAGATATATCCATCGCCCCCGTATCAATGATATAGCTTGGATATATAGAGCTATATATATCGAGTAATAGATGATCGGAGTAACGACTTGCCCTTACGAGATATAATCAATGATTATTTTGCGGGTGAATAAACAGGGCTTCTCTTTCCCCGTTTTTCGTCGATGTATAACGTAGGTAGGTACGTAATGTTACGGTTATGTATGTATGTGGGTAAAACTTACCGAACAGAGGCTGTTAGTATCCGTTGCTCGTGGTCCCTCCCTGGCTGTTTCGCGTCCTTATTTTACCCACGACTCGAAGAATCGTCTGATCTTATGCTGTAAAACTAGAAAGAGAGAATAGAAGATAAAGACGAGGGTATAGACACGGAGTAAAGTCAAGCATCGGGGTCTATACGAGGCGTGTAACTCGAGCCGAGAATCTGCGGGAATGAGAGCGCGGATAGACGCGGTGGTAGAGATGAGGAGTGGAGCGGCACGGCACTCATGTTTATATGCATTGTATTGCTAAAACCCTTTTAACCGAATTACATTTAGCGATTCTAGTGCCGTAGCTTCGGGGATGAGAATAAAGCTGAGGAGTATAGCGGGTAGTGTGTAGAAAGAGAAGAGCACAGGGAGGAGTCTGAGGTATGCACGAGGGTGAGAAGGAAGAAGAAACAGACTCTAGGTTCGCTCCATCGTCCTGCAGGATCGGTGGGTGCTCCTTTCAAGGGGGAGGGAACTTGGAAGCATCTCTGATTCTCTGGGTAAACAAGTGCTTAGGTGATTCACTGCTGCTCGCTTGCTCGCTTGCCTTGCTAACTTGCCCGATTCCATCGCGCCCGTTGCCTTTCCTCGTTTGTTTCGCGAAACTCTCGACGCCATTGCGGTTACACAAATAATTCCCGTAATACGTGTTGTGCAAAATCTCGTATCAGTCAACGCGTTACTAAACTTATACACGCATACGCGCTAGTTGATTCCATGATAAAAAAAAGAAGGAAAACGCAGTAAAAATGAAAAACTAAAAAAAGAAAATCTTCTCTTCGTTTTTTAAATTCGTTTTCTTTTATTTTTCCAATTTTCAAGCCGGGGTTTCGTCTATACACGGCCCTGAAGTTGGCTCGCGCACACCTCGCGGCAGAGGCCGTCATTAGCGCTAACAAGGTTACCCCTCGGGCGCGCATCTCGCAGCTCGCAGTAAAGTATATATATAGATATAGATAAAGGGCACATAGCCTACCCTAGCCGGCTAGAATAAGAAGTGGGGATAATAAGATCTGCGACAATCAACCCGACGACGACGACCAAGAGCTGAGCGTCGCGACGCCAAACCCCCATATACCCGCTCCCTGAACCAACGAGCGCGAACTGGCAATGTCCGCCACGTTACTGTCCAGTTATATACATACATATATACATTCTATCTCTCTTTTATGTCTCACGAATTCTAGAAGATATTTCTTTTTTTTTTTCGTCGTAATATATTTCACTTGCTTCAATTTTCACTCAATTTTTAATCATTCCGCATAGATTCTTATTCTCCCTTCTGCGTATACGTGATTACTGTTTTTACCTCAAATTCTCAATTTTCAATCTCATCCCGAAATCTCGTAAAATTCTAGTAAATTCTTTTCCGATTGAATTGAATCATGTTTGAAATTTTTTAGCGATATTTATAGAAATTGTTCGAAATTTCTATGTGAGACTAAAAAAGATGTGGAATTTCAGATCAAAAAGTGATATCTACAGCCTTCTGAATCTAACGGACAACCTGTACCGTCAAACAATATTAAAGTGGTTCTGAGAAATTAGTCGGAAGTCAATGGGATCCGCGGCGGTATACATATATGTATAAAAGCGTTCCCAGAGTTGGAACAACGTTTCGCTAAGTTGGCTAGTAAATATCGAATCCGATAGATCACGCGTCTCGTTCGAATCTATCGGAGTGATCACGATAGCCAGGCTCCACATATACGTACGAGTTCCTACCTATACCTCGCATACGAGGATCTCGCGTCTCGTTTCCCGAAGGAGAGGCGAGTTGATTGTGTGTAAGTGGTTCGGGGCGCGAGCTGAGTGCGAGAGCGTTGAACGCCGAGCAGTTACAACGCGAACGCGAACGGTAACTCGGTGGCTGGGATATAGGGAGACGCGAGGACGGGGAAGATAGATATAGGTTCGACGGAATTGCTGCAGGAAACAAGAGAGGGAAATAGAAAGAGAGAGAGAGGGAGGGAGGGAGAGGAATGAATATGGTGTGGGAGATGCGGTGCGCGGGAGTAGAACAGTCGGGGAAATGGAAGGAGCTAACCGCATCCTAATCAACGTAAAATGGCGCCGGGAACAGAGCCTTCTGAGGTTGAGGTCACGCCGCCATTGTTGATCGCCTCTCTCACATCGTTGAATAGTCTATACACACATGACACGTGTGTATATATATTCTACAGCATACACCTGCCTGACTGCATGTCTACTGCACTTTAATGCACGCCTTATGTATAGATACCGAATACGGCGGAAAACCGCATCTAGAATATGGCCGGTATTCTCATACACTATACCTATATACCTCCGTACAGAATTTATAACTTCCATATGTGTAAATGAATTTTATTTTATATCATTCTAATGTTAGTTGTAATAATTCTATCTAATAATTTCTTACATTAGAAAGATATTGGAAAATAAACGCTATCAAAGTATATAATCTTCATTTACCCTTATATTACATGCATTCAACTATTCAGGCATCTTTTTGGTTCATTTAAAAAAAGCAACTAACACATTATCAATTATACAACGACCATCCATCTTTTATATGTAATTGATTTTTACTAATTTCGATATTTACTCCGATTCCATTTCTATATAGGTACAGGTAAATGAAGATTCGAAAAAGAGAAAAATGCAAATTTCTGCTGTACAAATCTGAACGAATCTGATTCTGAAATGATTTTGAACTGATTGATTGTATAGTAGGGTACGTAGGGTTTCGGATTATGCGGGACTATGATAATAGATGCGAGTGTACGAGGTATAATATAACCCTGATTTCTATTTGCTGCTAGAAATTGGTTCAATCTACGATACAAAACAAGACCGTCCGCGTCGTCTAGCTGGCGGCTAGGCCACCTGAATAACAAGTCTATATTCGTGTTTTTTTGCGACTTAAGGGGTCGGGGTGAGAGAGAGAGCGAGAGAGAGAGTGGGTGGGAAAAGTCAGCAGACAGACAGACCCTTGCACGAATACGTATAGCCGTTGCTCGACTCGGTTCGGAATCTGAATCTCCGCTACGGCGGAATCACATAAAAATTCAGTCGAGTGCTTGGTAAACGGTTCATTTCACATAAAGAATCCCGATCCCCCCGGCTGAACAATTCCTAATAATATATGCGCAAACGAATTTCAAAAAATGCGTAACACATACCTATATATTACCTGGTACGAATATCTCGTAGAAATCATTCGACCCAATTCCGATAATTAGGAAGAGAATTATACACGGCTTCGACTCGTAAATAACATCGCCGTACGTTCATAATGTTATTAGATACACACACTCACATTTCACGACAAACACCAAGACATCTAACTTGCTAAATCTCTTTGCACTGCGTTAATTAATTCCCCGTAACGTTAACACTTCGGTATTAGAACTAATAAAGAGACTAAAAGAAAACAAACGAAGGTTACGAACGAAGTTAGCAGTGACGCGTCAGGTTGGATGGTAAGTGATGCTGGGATGGTAACGACGCGATGCATGTACCGACAGTCGGTAAGTGGCTGTTGCTGTTGGTAGTATCATAAGAATCCGCTAGGCGGCGGTAAGCATTTGTGTACGTATTGTCAATTGTAAACATACCGAAGGAGTAAGGGAGAGGACAAAAGAATGTCCGATGACTAGGTATGACTAGTGCGAGCAGAGGCCTAAAGACCGTCTAACCAAACGTGAAATAATAATAGTTTGAAAAAGAACTGCGTATCGTGTATAGTTTTCGTTAATTTTCTGTGAAATTCACAGTTTTATTCATGATATTATGGTAAATTTCGCCTATTTTAAAGAATGAAAACTATAGAAGGAAAAGTTGTTATTCTAGGAGCTCAAGGTAAGCTTTTTAGGCTAGGTTCACTGTGTCAATCCAATTACGCTACCGTTACAAAGAAAACGAAAGTGCACGACTGTGACAGAGTACATAAACTGTTCAGAAAATATAATACTAGATAAATGTCGTTGAAATATGTGGATTAGGCGTACCAACTCGACGTACCTTCCATAACCTATAAATAAACTGAACCCATTTTTGTTTGTTTTTTTTCACGCGAATTTATACAGTCATCTATTTTATCTGAGAATAACATGTTTTCATAATAGATACTGTACAGGTTTAACAACCGAATAATTATCTATTCAACAATTACATAAACACGTTTTTCTTTTTTTATATATATGTCAAACGAAAACAACAAGTCAACAAACAAAGGCTTGACCATAAAATTACTCGGTTATCAATGTTTCTTCAAATTTCTTTAGGAGTGGGAAAGACTTCCGTCATTTATCGCTACATAACGCAGGTGTTCAGTCGTCACATCAGCCCTACTATAGGAGCGTCATTTTTTACTTGCAAAGTTGATTTGAAAGAAGCCAGAGTAAAGCTACAGGTAAAAAAAAAAACTCTGAAAGGAATATAAATAGTCCGTTTACTTGGCCCACCTTAATAAAAAAAATGATAAAATATTTGTATCTAAGTGATGTTCGATTATAAGTATATGTTTTTTCGAAAGATATGGGACACAGCGGGTCAAGAAAGGTTCAGATCCATGGCCCCGATGTACTACAGAAACGCGAATGCAGCATTGTTGGTTTTTGACCTGACGCAATACAGCACTTTCAAGGAGATCAAATCCTGGGTGGTAGAATTGAAGAGAAACGTGGACGAGTCAATGGTGCTGGTTTTAGTGGGTAACAAAAGGGACTTGACCGATCAGCGGGAGGTCGGTATAGAAGAAGGCCAACAATACGCGACTAGCATTGGAGCCAGTTATCACGAAACATCTGCAGTCCACGACGACGGAGGAGTAGAACAAGTGTTCATAGCTACTGCGGTCGGTCTGGAAAGACTAGTCTCGGGAAATCACGAGAATACAACTTCCCTCAGAATCTATGACTCCTCAAGTTCAGGGCTGAGCAGTCCTGATCAAGCCGCGAGCCCCTCGAGCGAGGATTATTTAGTTAATAGAAGTATAGCTCATGGTATACATGAGAAACCTTATATGTGCTGTTGACAGACTAGAGAAGGGATCGATTGCTTGCTTTTTTATCATAACTTGTCTTATCCTGCGAGTCTTTATGCTGAGATAAGCCGCTCGGGTTCATAAATTAGCCGCAACGTATATGAGATGAATATTCCTGGTTACGTTTAAGTTTTCTTAGGAAAGAAAAATGCGTTTTATTAAAATTTAGTAATATTAGATATTCAAGCCCTGGGTCTGTATCGAATTATTCTCAATCTTCCCCAAATCTTTTCAGAAAGATGATTTTTTTCTTCTCATTGAAAACTAACATGTTCGATGATTCAATAAGCGATATCATTTCTTTTGACTTTGAGTTGTTAGTTAGAAAAATCTCCTCGACTAGTAGAACAGGGCTTGAAAGAAAGCAATGATTTCAGGTGTGATAATTAATTGATAAGTGAGATCCCCCGCCTGTTTTTATACTTGCCCCTTATTTTCGTCAACTTTGTTGGAGAATAATGTATAGTTTGTTATTTTCATAGAAGTACAGCTGAGCTGCCATTTCATATTTACCGTCTTTCTATTACCATTAATCTAGATCTCTTGGATAATTGGAGAGTGAGGCTAATTTACGCTTCTAACAGAGATTGAAATATACATATTACGTTATTTATCTTTAACAAATAAAACCGAAAGAAAAAGATACAAAAATAAAAGAATAAAAACTATATATGACACAAAAACGAGTGATATATCAACTTGGACAAAGATAGATTATATAAATTGTAGAATATCGTACGAATAAAATGATCTACACGTGATATTGGTGATTAAGAAAATTAAGAATTAATTTTAATCTTAAGATCTAGTCTTGAATCAAAACTCGTTCAATGGTGCGATCAGTTTTATTATATTTATAGACTGTTTATATGTGAACGATGACAAAAAAAATACGTCTAACAGCTCAACGAGAGATTAGATCTGGGACTTGAGATTGACTAATATAATTATTATCCCCGCTATAATCAGGTGATAAATTCCCTCTACATATTATAATCTATAAAAGACCCATTGGACTCTGAAAGAAACTGAAAAATATTATTTGCTGGTCATTATATTTAATGAAAATCATTGGTGCCGTATTTTGTTTCTTTCTTCTTGACTAACTGTTTGTACTTGAACAGAATTAACTGTGACTATATTATTGTGTAACAACCGATGAAAAAGACTCGTTATTATTTCTCTTTAGATTAATATTAATATAAAATTAAATACCAAAATATACTATATTGACAAAAGGCTGTTTAATTTAAAGAAAACTAATTGAATAATAAACGAAGAGAATAAATTTAAACGATATCTCATCTCATCCACCGTCTTGATAGAAGAATTAATATTCTCTTTTTTTATTTTCTTAATTTCTTTACAAGTAATGACTTAATATTACTGTTAATCGCAACGTTTATATATATATATGTGAGTAATAAGACGTTTTACGGTCTTTCATACCGGAGATAAACGATTCTATGTAAAATGTGTAAATTTGACTAAAAACCAAAACCGAAGACAAAGTATCTAATAAATGAACTATTTTCACAATATCAATACGTTTATTTCTTATACCAAATAATGATTCCTCTCCTAGTTTTATAAGACATATTTTTATACCGTTTGAGTATTTTTTTTTTTTCGATTCACTCGAAATACGTAATTTGATTCGCAAGAACAAAAAAAAAGAAAAGAAAAGGAAAGAAAAGCGGAGTAATTTTTATCACGAATTCGGACGATTCTCAATTATTACAGAACAAAAAATTCGTTCAATTCAATTCAAAGTATGTATATAAGATACTAATTATCCTCAATCAACATAAATAGCATATAAGTTATACCGCAGCGGTAACAATAAATGAGGATATTGAAATTGGGCAAAAAAGAAATAGAAAAAGAAATTCATTCTATCGAGATTAATACATAGATATATCGTGGCTGAGTGTATAATCCCTAACGGTAAAATCAGCTACGTAAAGTAAATTCGCCGAGGGCAAATTAGCTAGTATATATATATATCCAATTATTTTTGCGAACGGTGATAGGGGACCAGTTCTCTAGACTTTATAAACTTATTTACGGTTTTTACGGGTGTATATGGATATATAGTACTCCTTGATCGCGGTTCTCTCGTAGGATATGGATACAGTTAAGATTTCCTTATACATCTCGACTGTTTCTGAATGTTTGGAGTGTTCAAAATTTCGGAAACAATTCCGAATAATTAATTATATTCATACATGTATATAGGCGTAGATAAAATGCAATAAAATGTTTATTTTGCAAATAAGAATTGTGCAAATCGCGGACGTAGGTATAGCGGTTTATCTCTTTTCATACTATTCAAGAATCTGATTCTCGCTGGGAATCTAAAATCTTATTGTGTAAAATTTAAAATTCAGAATACATTCGCGTACTTATATACATAGGTATATAGCTGATGAAGAATAGGACCAAATTCACGGTTGCAAATATATATCTGCCCGCGATTTATGCAAGCGGGGATCTAAGTATGTGTTCGTTGTATACGTCTAAGTTATACTCGTTCGTGTATTAATTCAACGATTTCAAAGCTATGGGAATTAACTTGGGGCACCTCCTCAGTTCGCCAACCGTGAAAATATTCTCTTATGTACTCTGCGTCTTATGTACTCGCTTATATTCATACGTACATACAAAAGTGAGTGAATAAAATACAAAGGTGGACGCAATGCGAGCTGCCTGAAGATGTAGAGATTGACGAGTCAGATATAATTTTCTCTACGTATATATGCGTGTATGGGGTACATATAAAACACATACGTAGACCGGATGCAGTGCGAAATTACGCGTAAAGTAGAGAAGAAGCGAAGAAGAAAAAAGACAAATTAATAATTAAATAAATAGATGAATTGTAAATTGAAGAAAATAAATTTTTCATATTATATTATACAATAAAATATAGGTGTATATCTTTTTTAGTTATATTAATAAATTGAACAATTTCTATAGATGCAATTAAATGTGTATAATATGAAACAATGGGATAAAGAGAAGAGAAGAAGAAGAAGAAGAAGAGAAAAAAAAGCGGAGAGAAAAATCATATCGTGCGAAAAACAATAATTATAATATAATAAGACGTGTATATATGTAGTACGCACCGCGAAATATTGCATATATACGTGCGAAAGAAAAATAAAAAAAAACTATTTTATGAAGGTATTACTGCATATAGAAAAGAAAAGAAAAAAAAGTCATCTTGTGTAACGACGCAAAAATGAAGAAAGAACGAAAGAAGATCGTACAGAATTTTTCCCTATTCAACCATAAGAGATCTTAGCAGAATATATGAGACAGAATCAAATCCGTGACTACGGAGGTTCTACCTAACAGAGCTAGGTTAATAAAAAGGGAAACGACCTTCTTCGAGGTAAGAACCCCGAGGTCGATGACTTGTACGTAACATTGTCCATCTAAAATACGCGGATACTGATGGTTAAAACGAGAAAAAAAGGAAGCTAATATACGTATCTTACCTCCAGGTGGGCTAGGTGATGGAAAATACTTTTTATATCGTTGATACGAAACGGTAAATGATAAGTAAAGTAAATAATTGAATATAAAAAATATATATATATTGAAAAAAAAAAATTCCGATTAACGAAGAGATTATCATAGCTCTGATCGCGATGTATAGCTGTATGCTGGGGGGGTGGGTGTATAATAATGACACGAAAATCTTTGATCATGCGATCACGGTCTGTGATGGGAATAATAATTGCACAATGAGTCATTCTCACTCTCCAGGTACTCGAAGCGTGAAGTCCCAGCTTTGTCTGCTCAGAACTCATCCCATTTCCATTATGTAACCTTCTATTTAGTATGCAACTAGGCCTATTAACTATTAACACTCTTGGTAGGTAGAAATCTACACATATAGAATTTCAAGAAAGTATAACAGCTTCGGATTATTCGTCGACACCTATATATGGGATTACCACTTTTTGTCTGCATCATTTATTTTCTATATTTCACTCAAACTCGAAATTAGAAACGACTAATCAATTTATATCCCAATTGATCCGACGAAGGAAATGTCCGATCGTTAGTAAATATCGAAAATGCGAATATGGCCGGGAGAATGATTGAATTATTGCGATAATTTCACATTTTTGTAAAGAAACAATAATGAATACGGAGTCTATAAAAATAGTTGTAAAACGATTATACGCCTGGTAACTTAGCCAGGTAAGCGTATATAACTAAGCAAGCGTGTAAAAACTGAGAAGTCATTAAAACGATGGCTCCGACTTGATATATAAGACTGTGTTACAGTTAGCTCGGGCTCTCAGTCGAACGCTAATCGCAAGACGCTCAACTTCCGTCTCCCTCGTTTGTGTGATTAATTCAATTCGATAAATAATCAATTTAATTTACTGACAATAAGGAGTTGACTGGATCGGATGAAAATCAAAAAAAAAAGAAGAATTTCATTTTACAAGATATAGGTGTATAAATTCATTAATTAATTAACTAATTGAATAATACATGGAGAAAACAAATATATATCATCATTTTAATTATTCTCAAATATGAAGTGAGAAGATAGGAGAAAGAAGAATTATTCGTCAATTACAAAAAAATAAAAAAATAAAAATGACAACGAATATTAGAATAATTAGAGTTTTTATGATACGACGACATGTATAAACGAGATGAAGATCGTGGTGTGAGTTAATTTAATTTCAGTGAACTTGAGGTGCGCCGGTATTATAAAAATGTTTCTTGAAAAGCGTTAATCGACGTGTATATAGTTCCACGGTAATAATAATAATAATAATTATCATCGTCATCATCATCATGTAATATCTACTTAACAAGAATAATTCTCCAACAGATCGCGTCATTCCTTGTCTAAATCGTAATTAAGTTACCTAAGACAAAGGAGCTAAGAAAAAACTGTTTATTATAGTATAAACTGGCGTTTAAGTCGACGACCCACGTGCTTCTAACTATATATACCCGATACCCACGTCCTTCGAATCGAATATCTCGATTTCAGGAAAGAAGTAAATAAATAAAAAATAAATAAAAAAATGAAGATTCTCAAATTTTTCGCCGCAATCTTTTTCATCCTGAGTCTAATGGCTAAAGGACATAATAGCCTGACGATCGACAATCAACTCGTGATAATAGCAAACGGTAAAAAGAAAAAAAAAAAGAAAAATTGGTGAAAAATTATCGAAAAATTACAATTTTTTTTTTTTGGTTTTGTTATAATAAAAAAATTCCTTGCAGATTGCTACACGAGAATAGCCATAGGCTCTATACTCCCATCGAAAGAGATAGCGGCTAGTGTGATAGCCGCCACAGTAACAGAATGCGAGGACGAATGTTCGAGGAAAAGAAATACCTGCGAGATATTTAGCTTCGGGTAAGAGCTAGTTCGACCACGAATTTAATGAGAAAAATTATAGAACGGGGTAAAACCTCTACTCACGATATATTACACGTATGTTCATATCTTTTACTGTTCAGGATTAGTCCGAAGGGAAACGCGAGCTGTCTTCTGGGTACGAGAATCCCGAATGCGGATGAGTTGGTGACGAATTCTGACTACGATATATACATACGTCAGCAAAGTTCGCCTCACTGTATGCCCGACCGTTTGTACAAGCTGGGAAGCGGCGATAGAAATCCGACGAATTTTAACAGTAACAAAGGCGGCAACGAAGAGGAGAAAAAGAACGGAAAAAACGAAACGTCGCGAGGTACCAAGCCAGGTAATCGGCCGATAGATCAAACCTCGATACCCAGACCCGACGGTCTCGGCATAGTCGCGATTCCAAACGCTGAGAAGATACCAGCGAATGAAAATCACCACAATTATGGAAATTATCCTGGCTATCACGCGGCCGGATTAATACCAAATTTTTTACCCGGATACACGCCCGATAATACGGGGCAAATATTCGACCAGGATAATCCAAACGGGGTGATTAATTACGGTGAGAAAAATCATCACGGTAATTACGCCCAGCACAACGGATACGCCGGTAATCCCGGAGGCCACGTCGGGGTTCAAGGAAACGAAAATTTCAACAACGGAGATTTTTATCCACTCGGATCGCACGAGATTTTAGACGATGATCGGGGCGATTATTTCTCGCACGGTGTGATACAGTCCGGAAATCGATATGGGATAAGCGTTTACGAGGCACCGGACACAGTCTGTAAGCACGATTATAGGGGATAGTATGGTATATTGGACGACGAGGTAAATTGGACCATTAGAAATTTTGTGATTATTTTAGAGCGTATTCTCGAAAATTTGATGATCAGAAAAATAGGAATTTTCGGAGCATTTCAAATGCGAATAGAACCTATTTTCAGAATCATCAGAATCGGAAAAAATGACTAAAATCGCAATGGTCCAATTTACCTAGTGGTAGAAAATACTCTACTCTCCCCTAAGACCGGAATAAAATTTTCGCCGCTTCTTGTCTTTCCCGAATCCACGATTTTATGAGGTATAAATATATTATTCCATGTTGCGAAATAAATAAATGGAAAAAAGAAAATACGAAATCTCTATTTCACAGGTAGTTTGTACCCGTGTTTCCTACACGCGTGTAAATGCACGTATACGTAACACGGCTAAATGCAGCTAACAAATAGCCAGTTGCTAGTGCAACAACGGCAATGACACAGATTCTGAACTCTATTGAGAGTTGCATGAATTTCCTGTAACGGAATTAGGTTTAACGTATCTGAAAATCTTTGTCATCCGCCTACGCGCGTGAGGGCGTATAAAAAAATTGGATGAAAAGTAATTTTTTGAATCGATTAATCGCAGTCTCTGTATATACATACGAGGACGATTATTCGTCAGCTGGAAGAACTAGTCGACAAAAAAATGATTGCGCAACGAATCGAAACGTGAGTTTCAAAGTTTCAATGAAATCGCAAAACGGAAGCAATCTACGAGTTAATTAAACCCGGTAATAATGACGACGGTCGAAAGCAAGTGTCTTGAGTCGTCGAGCATACACGCGATGTCGAACCGGAAAAGGGGCGTCCTGGCAGAGAAACAAGTGTCACTTTTTATTTTTATGCAATATAAATTAAGGCGCTCGTGATTAGGCAAGGAATTAACTTTTGATTCTCGGAGTAAACCTGACGTTGAAATATAAACGAGATCGTGAAATTAGAATCGTAGTAATTGAGACCTTGGCGAAACGGCAAGGTCGCAGGTAACTGCTCGAAAATCCTGTCTAATGATATCACTCGGTTAGTTTCTTCAGGCTTCTTTAGATGAGAACGATAATAATTACCGGTTTCCGGTCCAAACAAAATGCACTGACGATGAGTGTTTGTTTTCGAGAATATCTTCTTCTTTTTTTTTTTTTTTTCACCCAAGGATGAAGCCGCCGTAAATAAAATCGAACGTAGCCTGCGAACCTAGACGGCTTCTTTTTTTCGGCTATCTTATAACGCGCGAGTGCTCAATCCTATGCAGATTAACATCGACTATTACCTTATACCCTCGTAGTCAGCGGTGTAAGAATAATAAGAAACTACGTCGCGATTTAGTAATGATTATACCTGCGATAATCGCCCCTCAAGCCCCACCATACCATGTAATCACGAATGTACGTCTCCTCCCACTATTCGCACGTAAAACATTCACTTTTCTATAAAACGATGCGTTCCTATAATTTAACGGTTACTTACGTTAGCGATTTTCAGTATAGCCAGTTTGGCTCGAGCTCACTGCATAATACATCATTAATCGAATTTTCATACTATTCAAAAAAAAAAAAAAGAAGTTTCTTCGAAGTTATTCCGCCAATAATAATATCGCGTATTTTCCTACTATTCAAAAGATGACAAAATTCTATAAAACCTATCTTTGTTCCTATTGATTAGAAAATTTAGATAACAAAATATGTATCACCGGCTCGATATACTCCTGATATTTCAATGTCTTTTACTGGCTAGTCAGAGCTCTGTTATAATCGTAGAGGATCACAGTTCAGGATCAGGTTGTCAGCGTGAGTTTTATTCCTTTTTTTTTTTCAATGGCTAAAACCGCAAGATGTTCAATCATTCACCTATCCAACTAAATCTATACAGAATATAATAAACTTACAGCATGCTACAGGAAATTATTTGCGGGTAAACGACTCGCCGAGATTCACATACGAAAAGCCATCGATTGCGAGGGTATAGAAGATTGCTCGAGGGAATGCGATTTTGAGAAGGGATTTCCGTGCGAAGGGTTTAATTACAGGTAAATATATAAAATATAAACGAGATATATATCGATTAATAATTTAGATTTGGAAATTTTACTTTCTCATTCAGAAACGCGTGTATATAAATGTATATAGAATTTGGTTCATTTTCCACGCTTCCCGTCACCCGATAACGAGTGGAATAACATAAAAGAAGAAAGAAAAAGAAAAAAAAAGAATTTTGTCGCTGGATATCTGGGTTGTCCAATTACACGTAGTTTGATTACCCGTCACGTACAATTTGCCTCAAACAAAGGAGTGGAATAGCTAAGCTCGTTTCTATAATTTCAAACAAGACCCTGAAATGGGATATTTTTCATAATAAGTTGTTGAATTTTTTCCTTCTTTCATCTCCCCCAATAATAAATCGCGTTGTAATTTTGTTCCACAGAAATTCAGGTTCACGTCCATCTCCTCCGCCTCGAGGTCGTGGCCACGGTATTTGCGAACTGACCTCGATGCCTCCGTCCCAGATAGACCTAAGCCGAGATATCCAGCACGAACCTCGTTACGATTATTACGAAAGAGATTCGGGCTGTCAGAATAAACGCCCGCCGTATCGACCGCCCTCAAATTCACAGTCAGGATGGCTCAACGTGAGACCATCGTCGTCGTCAAGGCCGCAAGAAAACGGGCCTCCTTACTTGCCGAGGCCACAGCTTCCCGATCGCCGACCACCTATCGAAATCCCTCGGCCTTTTGGCCAGGATTATTTACCCAAGAGAAGATATCCCGGAAATTTTGGAGATCCCGAACCCCCGAGGCCTTGGAGACCGAGTTATTCGTACCCCGAACGCATCCCCGATCTAAACATCCGTCCGATCGAAGACGACGTGCGTTACGGATATTTCAGGCCGGTTTATCCTCCGAAAGACAGAAGGCCGGATTATTGGCACAGACCTCAACCCCCGGATTCGGGGATGAACGAGATCGGAGCTTACCAACCGGGGAGGAGAAAGGATTCGGTTTACGGACCGGGATCGGGGCACGGTGTGTACGGCGGTTCTTACGGCTACAATACAAACTATATAGACAACTACGATCATCCGAATAGAGGAAATCCTATGCACCACAATAAAAGACCGTTCGAAACAAACGAAGCCGCAGTTCACGGTAGTGACGTTTATAATTACGGCGGTGCCTTTGGATACGGCGATTCAAACCACATTCAAAACAACGGACACAATTCGTACGGTGGATTTACACGGGATGATTGCTCCGTCAGATCTGGCGCAGGGTTTAAACTGAGGCGAGGTATCGTGAGAAAAAGCTACTTAACTCCGACGCTTGATCAGTGCGAGAATCTTTGCGCCATTGAGAGGGACTGCCTTTGCATGACGTTTAGCTATAGGTGAGTTGTAGATTTTTCGCGTTTAATTTTTTCCTTTTATTCCTAAATTTCATTCAATATTGATTAAATATTCAGGTACAATCTTGCGGCGAGCGCTCCGACCGATAATTGTCTCCTGAGCGAGATATCCTACAGAGATTTAGACTTCTATACAGACCTGGAACCCGACAGAGATTACGACATTTATTCGATGACAGGAGACCTGAAATCGTGCCAAAAGGAGAGACCTGCGAACGAGCGTCCCCCCGAAGGTATTTACACCTAAACTCCGGATTTTCAACCCAAAAAATGATCCAAAATTCAAAATACTCATTCGATTTTTTATAAGAATGTTTTTGGAGAGTGAGAAGCGGCTGTGGTGTTCCACCAGAAGTTGTGAGGAAGACAATAGTGGCACAAGGTCTTGGGGATTGTGAAGCGGAGTGTGTCGAGTCGCGATTATTCACTTGCAGAAGTTTTGTTTACAGGTAAATGAGTAGCAATAAAAAGGAGGATGGGATTCTAAAATCGATTTCTAATTGATTGATCATCTAATTAGATACAGCGAAGGGCAGTCATCGATTAGCCGATCTCCAAATTGTTATCTGAGCGACTGGCCATCCCAAGAAATCGATCCTTTATCTCTGCCGGAACTTGACGGCGCGGAATTATACCAAAGGGGAAGTTTTGGTCGGGGATGTGAACCGTCTCCTTTTCCTCCGTTGAATAATCGCTGGAATAGACCTGCAGAGCCTGATGATCGACCGATGAAAAAAGACGAGGGTAGGATAAATAGAATACAAAAAAAAACTAAAATTAAGGACCAAAAAAAATGGATTTCGGTTGCGCTAAATCAATCTAATTGTAAACTGCGAATCCTTATCCCCGCAGGACTTAGTTAGACACTAAATTCCGATTATTTATGCACAGTGTGTTACGCGGAGTACAAAAAACCGTGTCGACTAACGCCGCAGGCAGTGATATTCACGATCTACGCTAATTCGGAGTTCGAATGTCGTGAGCGTTGTTCGGACATGAGAGAAAGAGACCGATTCGTACCTTGCATGTCGTTCAGCTACAGGTAATAAAATCATCGAATGTTCGCTGTATAAAATAAAGGAAGAAATAAATAAAAAAAATAAAAAAACTAAACGAATTATGTAAAATTTCAGAATTTCAGGGGACAGAGAAGAGCACAATTGTTTCATGAGCGATGTACCCCGGCGTGATTTACGACCTGGAATCGACTACGTGCACGGTGACGGCCACCTACTTTTTTCATGGAAGGAATTCGAACCGCAATGCGATTCCGGCTATGCAATAGGAATATTCATCGAAGAGGAGCGCGATCATCGTCCGGCCAGACCCCAGGCAGGATTCAATCAAGATCAAGGCCCGTATTCAACCCACTTTGAACCACCCTACGAAAATGAACAGAGACCCCAAAGGCCGCATGGAAATCGTTACCCTCCTCAATCAGATTTCGGAAATCATAGACCGGGCGAAAGGCCGTTTGGACATGGCGGTTATGCGGACAATTTTAGACCGACTAACGACGGTCCGGGCTACAACGATCTGCGACCACAACGGCCCCTGGATCCTGATCGACCTGATCCCACAGGACTAAATCACGGAGGAGGAGGGGGAGGCGGTTTCTTCCATGATACTGACGGCAGGTTCGGTCACGGTTATTCGGACAATCGTTACGATTATCCGCCCCACAGTGAGTCCGTTTATTCATTATTCGGAAGAAACGAGCAGATTTCTTATCCAAAATTTCGATTTCCCGTCAAACTGTCTTTGCAGAGCACGGAGTGTCGACCTTCCAGCATTTCACTGTCAACGGACGTCCCTGTAAGCGCGGTACGAAATGCGAGAGGAATAAAGTGGCAGGATTTTGGTCCTGCGAACCGGAAGGCAGCGAATTTGGGACTTGGGATTACTGCTGCGAGCCTAAACACCACTGCGGCTATTCCCAAGGATATCATTACCCATGGTGAGAGATTTCCCTGTGCTTTCTAAACTGCAATGCAAACTCTCCTTTTATTCGCCAGGTGTTACGTGGGTCCTTACGAGGATCAGTGGAGGCCGTGCAGCGAGAAATACTACCCCCATTTTCCTAGTCACAGACCTGTTCGTCCTTCCGGCGATCGTTATCATTCGGATGACGATGGTTACGGTGAAGTACCGAGGCCAGGAATGCTCGGTAGGCATTGGCCAGTGGCCTATCTTCACAGAGAATCACCGCCTAATGCAACGGACTCTTTCCCCGCTGCAGACAGCCGGAGAAATCGGGAGTTGCAAAATTTTACTGCAGTAGGAATAAATGGCAGTTTAATTTCACGCGGCGGACAAGTTGTTCGCGGTGATTATAAAATTTCGGATGTTGCCAGAGGAAGCTGGGCTGCAGCTGGTTCAAATTTGGACCCAGAATCTCAGTCCAGTTCTGTAAACGCGGGTAGAGCAGCTAAAATCGAGAGGCTAACCCGGTTCAGCGAATCTCAAGACGGGGAAAGAACGGCGAGTAGAAATTCTACTGACGGTGCCGAGGGTCGGCGTGAAATCGATCGGATTATTCAATTCAAAGACTTGATCGATGCGCAAGATTCGCCGGCTATTCAGGCGAGGGAGACTCCTTCAGTTTCGACGAGTTGGAGTGAGACGAAGTTTGTCCGATTGCCAACGATATCGCCGAATAAAACTAAGGATAATTCAGAGACTTCGGAGTTTGATGACTATTTTGAAGTGGTTAACGTCGAATGAAAATTAAACGTGAAATGAAAATTGACTATTCGTTGAAAAATGGTATAAATTATATTAAGAATTAATAATTGTATATACGTAATCGATTTTGAAACGTGTTGATGAAGATTGGATAATATACATGAATCCTCGACACGTTTCGAAGTACATTTTCAGACTATGCGAATAAGGTGAGACGGTAGGTAATAAGTATATCTAGATATTAGAATTTGTCTAATAATGGCAATATATTTATACATATCAGAGTTGAAATTCTGAATGATATACATAAATGATATATATAAATGATATTTTTAGTTCATTTTCAACAGTAAAATAAACTTTTCTGTACAAAGAGAGAAAAAAAAAAACACATATCGTTACGATTTAACAAACCAAAACCCATCTTGAAAAAAATATGTTAAATAATTTTAAAGAAATAATATAAAGCCTATGTATCAGCTTTGAATAAACAAGAAAACACGATAATTATTATATTTTGATAAAACGACAGGAAACTAGTTAATAACTCCTGTTATTAATTTCAATTAAAATATCAAAATTCAAAGATTAGGTGAGAAATATAATATTTATTTACCCGAAATCCAGATTTCTTTCAAACAAATTTCCTCCACCATATTATCTTATCACTGTTGTATTGTAACGAATTATGAAATATAAACGACTTCATATCTCCATTTGTAATTTCTTCGAAACCTAATTATCAATTAGGTATCTAAATAAAAATAATAAAGATCGTACTATTTCCTTTAAATCCTTATAAGCAACGCCATCTCAGCCCGGAATTCGAAACTCACAAGTTAGCCACTGATCGAAATCGCGGTACCGCATCTACGGAGTAAAATTCTCAATGGCGAAGCGCGCCATTCCGGTGTCAATTTCTCATATACTACACGTGGTCCGCTGAACACCCAAGTTGGTAAGTTTGTAGGTTAATTAACCGCATTTATTAGAAAAACTGTGTTATTAGAGATGAAAAATATCGCTCGAGTACAGAAAGATAGAAATGCTCGAAATACGTTTGTAAAAACAATCAAAACGCGTTTAATACGGGCGAAATAAATTCGATAGAGAATATATTGTAGGTTATAAAAAACGTGTTACCGAAAATCCTGTAATAATAATGATAATGACGATATTTATTCCATTTATTCCATTTATTTCGTAGAAATGACTCCGAAGAATCTAAAGAAACGTTCGATCGCCGAAACGTCAGATCAAAGTCCTCCGAAAAAGCAGAAGCAACAAATCGCGAAAAAATCCGCCGAAGTTCAAGAGTCTGAATCGAACGGGGCTGCGGTAGAGACGGCGCAAAAGTTGACCGCCTCACAGCGGAAGAGGCAAGCCAGCAAGAACCGCAAGCTAGCGGCGATAGCTAGAGTGAAAGAAGAGGGCGGTGTTCCGAAGCCTCTATGGCCCGGGAAGAAGGAAAAGAAGGCAAAGACGAGCGAAAATGGGGATAAGGCTGGGGCAGGAGGTTCAAAGATCGTTAAAAAGAAGGAGAAAAATCGAAGCCCGGAGGAGAAGCTAAAAGCCAAACAAGAGAAGCGAGCGGAGATCCTAAAACTGAGGAAAGAGAAGAGGAAGGAAGTCGGACAATATAAACCTGAACAGGTCAAACTAACCACGGATGAAATAAGGCTGAGAATAGCGGACATCAAGGGGAGGGGAGAACTGACCAAGACAGCCAAGAGAAAGCTCGGGATGTTGATCAAGAAATTGGCCATTGAGGAGGGAACCGTTGTTAACAAAGGGGCGGATAAAACTGGAGATAATGGAGATCAGGAGGATGGGAGCGGCGCTTCGAAGAGCGTTAAACGCAGGATAAGAAGGGACAAGCAGGGGGTGGCCGGAGGCAAAGGAGAGACGGATATTGGGGAGGGAAGCGATCCTGGCAAGGAAAGACCGGTGGATATACAATCGTTTGAAAAAAAAAAGCAGAAGGCTAGGAAAGAGGTGGAGATTGTTGAGGCTAAGAAGGGGGAAAAGATGAAGAAGGGGGAGAGTAAGGGAGGACAGAGGCTGGGCAGTGAGACAAATAACGGGAAATTGGCTAAGAAGAAGATCGAGGAAGAAGATGAGGAAGAAAGCGAAGATGAGGAGGAAACTGATGAGCCGGAGGATCAGGAAGAAAGCAGCGACGAGGAAGAGGAGGAGGAAGAGGAAGAGGAGGAGGAGGAGGAGGAAGAGGAAGAGGCTGAAGAAGAAGACGAAGAAGAAGAAGAAGAAGAAGCAAAGCCAGTAATTGTTGAAAAAAGTATAAAGAAAGAGAAAATGAAAGGAAAGAAGGAGCAAGGAGTGAAGAGAAAATTGGATGAAGAACCGAGCTCCAATAAGAAGAAGAGATACATTTTGTTCGTTGGGAATCTTCCTTTTGAGTAAGCCGATCTTTGTCCACCGAATTTAGATTCAGAATAAAACTAGATCATCGGATTAATTTCAATTGTTTCAGTTCTAAGCCAGAGGATGTGAAGGCCCATTTCCTGACCAAAGTAGGGGAAGTATCGAGCGTTAGAATTCCGACGAAACCCGGAACCCAGGTGCCCAGGGGATTCGGCTACGTTGAAGTACGGAACGAGATTGACTACGAGGTACGTCCTTACAGAGAAGAAGAATGGGAGAAGAACTGAGAATTGTAAATTTGAAAAATTTCGTAACACGTTCTAATAAATTGTTCGTTTTTCTCTGATATTTGCAGAAAGGATTGTCGCTTCATCACACTTTCATAGGCAGTAGAAGAATAAACGTCGAGTACACGCTCGCCGGTTCCAAGCAAGTTGGCAAGAGGCAAGAATTGGTGTCTAAGAACCAGAAATTACACGCGATGAGGAAGGCCGGACAGCTTGCCGGGAGCCAGAAGCATGACCAGAAACGTAGCGTGCGTAGATTTAAGAAGAGGGAACAGGAACGGGAGCAAAAATAGACTAAGAATGGAACGATCGTTTTACATAGTAATTATTGCAATGCGTTTTAAGCATACTGTGACTTTATACCTTGTAAGAAATATCCGCGTTTAACGATATAATCTAATCGAGAATCGACATTTTATTCAAATATAACAAAAACCCGATCGACTACATCCTCACTTATTTCTTTGTAAATAGTTTGGAGTTTCGCTGTTTCTTTATTAACCAACAAAATATATTGTCAAGACTGTTCTTTCATTATATTTCGTCACTCGAAAGCTGATTAGCTATTTTAATGAAAGTATTATTGTTACTCTACTACGCTGCTGAAATTTTTTCTTTAAACTAAACTACTACTTCTATTACTACACACTATATAGGTATATATATTCCTCGGCTCTTTATACAAGAAAATAAATTCTTTCTTATCTATGATTGAATAATTATATGAAGATGAAAAAAAAAAATGATAATAGCCGAATAAATTGTTCTGTTTATTATCCTGTAACCTGTGAAATTTTTAACGCAGAGAATATTTCTTTATAATTAAATTACTCAATAAATATGAATATACTTCTTAATTAATGACGATATGCGTAACTTTTTATTTCTACCGAATATTCAGCCTTTTGACAAGATTTTAGAAATCTTTTCACGCGTTTTTTCTACGAAATAAATATACTTTATAAATCGAGTCCATAAAAGACTGGTTTAAAAATAGTAGGACTGATTGAACGTCGATATATTATATGGGAAAAGAAAAATTCTACCCCTGGTGGGACTCGAACCCACAATCCCCGGTTTAGGAGACCGATGCCTTATCCATTAGGCCACAGGGGCTCTTCGGCGATGCAGGCTCGAAGTTTTGATGACAAAAAATATAATTCAATGTGCGAATTGAATATCACGACGCACCGTTCTTGTTTCGTTTTATTATTACTTGTGTTAATTACGGGTGACAGATTATTTTGACTAAATGTCAAAACGCGATTTTAAACCGCGATGATATCGTGAAATATCGATCATCCCTGCAGTTGAGTCCTTCCCTTCGTGAGATATAGCTCCGAGTGTATCAGAGATGATCGTCATGCCTTCGACGAGAGTTAAATTGAAATCAATTAATTCCGAAGCTGGATCAGACGCAGGAGGAATAAAACGGGGAATGGAATCGTTTGATTTAAATGAAAAAGTTAAATACGAAGATTTCACACGAGTGAATAGAAACTGAATGCTAAATAATTTCATACATACTTAGAAAGAAAAAAAAATTAAATAAACATCGCTTTGATAATAATATATCTAATAAGTGAGGAATTTTTTTATACGCAGGAAAATATACCGGAGGAAATAATATTCCCTGAAGAATTGAACAGATTTTTACGAGATCAGATACGAGTGAGATTGTGTTTCACCTGGCTTCTCAATTTTATATCCCGAATAAATTTAGCGAATTTACCGATCATCATAATAATATTGTCAGGAATTAAGATCGGAGAACGGTTGTCTCCGCCGATACGTGGACGAATTAGAAGAAAAGTTATCCACCCTAAGTAGAATTTCGAATTCTAAAACCGGTGAGAATTTCAATCAGTTGCAAACTACGTCGAGTTCCGGAGTTTTGAAAACTAGCGAAATAACAGCAGCGACGAAAATCGTCGAGTTGAGTAAAAAGTGCCGGGATCAAACCTCCGAGATCGAAGTACTCAAGTCTAGGTGTAAAAAACTCGAATCAAAATTGGCGGATGGAACTAAAAGGGACGAAATAAAATCCTGCAAGGATTCCGAAGACGGTAAATTAATCAATATATCGATCAACTAAATGTCGCATTTTTTATCTTTTTTTATTATCTTCATCGATACTGTATTTAATTATAGGTATCGACGATTGCCGGCCATTCACGATAGAAAATGAGTTGAAAAATCGTGGCGAAGAAGTAAAGATTCTACGCGAGAAAATTCATCAGATAAATTCTAAACTATACGAGTCTAAAAACTTGTCCACGTCCTTGCGCCAGGAGTTGAACAAGGCGCAGAAGGTGAGATAAGTAAGAACGAATGAAATTGTTGAAAAAAGGAAAAGAACCACGCAAAAAATTAAAAATAATTAAACTAATCAAAAGAATCGACTAAACTGACTCTATTCTAAGTCCTGCAGTTGTTGTGTAAAGAAGTTGGCGAAAGTGTGACAATATCGAGTTTAGCTTCGCGGGAAGAATTGAGTGGCTGGAGAGGAAGAGCCGAGCAGATAAAACATCTGCAAAATAAATTGATCGAATATGAACGAAGCGGCAAAGGATCCGGCTGTGAGTACGATTGAATAATGAATTGGTTAATTTCCTTCTTCGTTGGTTAAGAAATAATGATATTCAGCCGTAGCCGGGTTATCGGAGAAGAAGCGAGACGTTGCGAATTTTCTAAGGGTAGAAAAAGAGCGTAGAGAAAGGTGGGAGAATTTGAAACAAGAATTAAACGCGACCAGGGAGGATTTTGAGTCTTGTAAACGGAAACGTGACGCCGCGAAGGCCAGGGTTAAGGTTTTGGAGAACGATCTGACCTCGGCTAAACAAAGTATCGCAATTCTTAACGAGAAGAGATCTCACGATGAGCAATTGATTCAAGCACTGAACGTGAGTTTCCTTTCATTACGAATCGAAGAAAGATAAGACCGCTGTATCATTGCCCCCGATCCATCATATCTAGAGTCAGTTTAAACCTTTGGAGGATAAATGCCGCGATAGGGAAAGAGAAATGAGGGTCGTTAAGGAGAGGGCGGAGAGTGAATGTATGAAATTACGCTCCGAGGTGAACAGACTGCAATCCAGCAATGATCATCTCCGTAGAACCGTAGACGAAAGAGAAACGGAAATCGACTTATTGAAGTAAAAATGAAAAGAGTATTAAAAAACGCCTTGAATCAAATAGAAAAAAAAATGTTCCTCTTTTTATTTCGATAAGCAGAAAAAATAAGGGCGAAACTTCCCCCTCGTTGAGACATGGGAAAACGATGGAACCTCGTAGCAACGGTGACTACAACGAATACGTGACATTGGGAATAGCTGCCGAAGCCGAGAGAGAAAGATTGCTCGAACTGGTCATAGTCCTCAACAGACGTTTGGAAGATGAAAGATTCGCTACGGATAAAATAGCCGTAATTAAATGACACGATTAATTCCGAATCAGTATTGCCTGAATTTAAATGATGAATTTCGAATTCTAAGCGAATCGTTGATTTTCAGGAAACTCTCAGAGGAGAGAGAAGCAAATTGGCGAGACTTGAAACCAAGTTGCAAAGATTAGAGATGGAGAGAGTTGGAATGAGCCGAATTAACGGTGGATATAAACCAAGATCTTCAAAATCTACAATATTTTCCTTATCTTCGGGGTTAGAGGGAGACGATACACGGTTTAGGTGAAATAGTCTCAATTCGCTATACCCTTGCTTCTAACGTTCGTCGTCATCGTTTTAATATTAATGCATCGTATTCATTAGACTCGAATTATTAGAAGAAGAATGTCTCGCCCTAAAAACAAGATTGGTTACCGTGCAGCGAGATAAAGCCTCGGATCTTGCTATGTATAAGCAAATGTTGGATCAAGCTAGGAAAACTTTCCAAGACGCTTACAGGTGAGCATATTTATACACTGCATAATTTCAAGTCTTCTAATCTCGTTGTTAATGAGCCGCTAAAAATTCCGTGCTCCGATTTTTCTATTTAATTTCTGTTAATTATATTTATAATTATTTTTCATAAAATTTTCAAACTTATTTTCACTTCTCTCGTTATTCCCAAATCGAAGAGAAATCTTCTTAATCTGTATTATAATTTCACAGGGGAAAACCTAACTCGTCTAGCTACTCCACGGCCACAATTTAAAGTAATTATACTTAGTCCAATAAAATAAGAGAAAAGGTAGAAAAAATTTATCGTATAAAATTGTTATGTACACGAATAATAAATTTCACTTATTTGATCGAGGTAAAATAAGATGCATAGTTTTTTTTGCTGTTAAATTAACCGACTGCAGGAATGTAACTCCGGTTGCATACAACAAGGCGAAGATTCGAAAAAAATAATGTAACGTATTTTGTTAGAATTTTGTATAAAATTTGAATATAATGCACCGGCCAAGTGTTAATTTATAAACTATGTATCTCCGAATGAGACGATTCAGATGAAACGTGTATTAAATTATGCTGCTTGCAGAGCCACTTGTGTCATTATGGCCGATGTTTGAATACCGTCTAGGCATGTAGTGCGATTTAGCCGTACGCTTGTTTCATTCTTTTAATTAACCAAAGAATGTAATAATGAAAATAAGGTTAAAGAAGTTACGGAAATTAATATAGAGCTTTATAAAACTATCATAGTATATATCTCTAGCTTCTCGTTACATACGTAAGTGAATTGGCGACAAACGTCAGTTATTACGTGGGTAGGAGAAAAAAGAAAAAAAAAGATATGAAAGAAAGAAAAATAATTCAACAAAAATAGAATAAGAAAAAAAAAAAAAAACTGATGCAAACTACAATAATTAGGATGTCTTTTTAAGTTAAGAGTGGTATGACGAATTTCGGGGTCATAATTTATACGGTGATGTATATACGTGTATATGGATAGATAGATAGATAAGAATATGCTGCACATCTGATATTATTAATATATAGTACATAAATCGGAGTATAATACGTCTCCTAATTTTTATATAACATGTTTTCTGCGCGAGTTAGAAGGTATAGCCATACCACCAGCTCATTTATTGTTTGAACTTATAGAGATAAAAGCCCGCGCTCTCATTCCAATGTCATAAATTCATCCGGCACAGATTTAAGAAACTTGAAATCTTATGAAACCGAAGATTTTATCATATCTCTAATTGTTAGACACGTCTGGATGTACGTATATGTACGTACATGCCTATTCAGAAGTCAGAATGGCACAGGGAAGAAGAAGAAGAAAATAAAGAAAGAAAAGAAAAGGGACGATTTTTCGCCAGTATTAATCAATTCTTAACAATATAACTCTAGTCGGATGGAAGAATCGAAAAATCGTAGTAAAAAGAGAAATAGAAATCTAGACGCTATATGTATATCTACGTACGCTACATTACGTTGTTTTTTTTTTCTTTTTTTTTTTTCTTCTTCTTTCTCTTTTTTCAAAGGCGATAATTTCTCTAGTCTTCTCTTCATCAGCGCTAAGGCTCGTGCCAGTTCGCACCTACCGCATAGAAGAAGCAGTAGCGTTCGTGCAACCGTTTCGAAACGTTTATACATATACATATAGCTATTAAGTACGCGAGCTTTTATTTTTCATCAAATAGAATGAAAAAAGTTGAAGAAATTCAGAAAAAAAAATTTTTAATAAATTTAAAAAAAAAAAAAAAAAAACAAGAAATCAGAGAACAAAAGTCCGAATTTTTTGTAAATCGCAGAAAAATATCTCGAAGTGTATGTTTTGTTTATTAACTTTTTTTCTTCTCTTTTTCGAATTGCAAAATGAGAGAGAGAAAGAAAGAGAAGAAAAATAATCTAGTGCAAAACATCCTGCATAGCGTAATTTCAACGAACATGTATATATATACAAGGTATATAGAAACGTACTCCCCCACCCATAAGTTCGAAAGAGGTAGAGTAGTTATAATCTGTATTGTATATATCAGTACAGTCATATATACACACATGGAGACACATGTGAACGAGGTTTCGAAGTTTCTATGTATTGAGTGATAAGAAACGGTGTGTGACGTCACTGGGTCGTGCAGGTATATGAGGGAAGCCAGAGGTACGTCCACGTCACTCGTTCTTGTGATCTTCGGTTTGTTTCTTATAGTTATAACATACATCCTGTAATACTACCTATATAACGTTTTTTTTTATTTCATTATTTTCCCTTCTTCATATTTTCTCTCTTTCTCAACGAAGGGAAGCAAAAGAAACTATAAACCACAAAGAATCGACTCACATGTTGATTATTATTCGCAAGAAAAGAAAAAGATAAACTGTGACGCGAATCTATTTATTATACAATCATTTTACTCATTTTGTGAATTTCATCGTTTATATATAAAACGATATACTATATTTATATCTATACCTACTAATGTTAGGAGAGAAAAATCTTTCTCACGACTGATATAAAAGAAAAACTGAAATTTATTAACAATTACTGATGCGGTAACAATCATTCGACGATTCATCAGGAAGATCGAGATAATAATGGGGTAAGTTTCGAATCGAATTGGTTTAATTAATATAATACGTGCTTCGTCCTGTTTTTTTTTTTTTTTGTGATTTATACATCGATTCAGAAAATTCTTTCGATTTTTTTTTCACGTATTTAAGCTGAATAATATCGTAATTTTTATATACTCACACGATTTCCGGTTTGTTATGTATAGTATATGGAACATATCGAAGATTTATATTATCACGTACGTGTGTAATGTAAGATATGTGACGCCACGATTAGTAATAGAGTCTTAAGAAATGAGTTTTGAAAATACAATAAGATACTTATGGATCGAGTGTCGTACACCCAAGTAACTAACTAAATATATACACCCGCGCACACCTGTATATTTTCTATTATTTCAATTGACGAAAGGAATCTACAATTGAATAGCATACCTAGGAAATAATATCCTTATACACCTATACATGCGATGTTAGAATACAAAAGTGGGATAATTTGAATGATGGAAATACCCGTTACTTATACATCCATCATTATTTTAGATAAATTTTTTTTTTTTACATCGATATTTCTCATCATATATTAGAAATCGTGACTCTAAATTCCTTCTTTTATTTTATTTTTATTTTTTTGAAAATATATATAATATACAACAGATAATAATTTGAGACAAATCTCTTCATATCTTATACTGCAGCAGCAATTACCTAGCTACCAACCTACCTTGACGTGCATTGTACTTAAAACACTAGAGCAAAGCTGATAAAGTATCACGTATACTGTATATATATGAAGTATATATGTATACGTATATAGGAACTAATTCCGCAACGTTTTTATAACTTTTAAACGCATAAACTTTGAAGAAAAATTTCTTCACTTGCGGCGAGAAGCCATTTTGAAAATGGCAATGTATGTATATTTGCCGCACGATCAACTTCCTTGCATATTTCTCAAAACATATACATATATACATATAAATAATGTACATAATTGGAAATATACTAGAAAAATATTTTAATCCGTAAAAAAAAAAAAAACATCAAAAGATGAAAACGAATCGATTGAATTGTTGTGAAGCAAAAAATCAGAGCAATAAACTTTCCTGTCCGGTTTAACTTCGATGTATATTATATACCAGGTATACCTGCCTGTTTTATCGCGATGTTATGTGGCAATTGAAAATTCCGTGTTAGATAAATAGATTTTTGGTACCTGTTACATACAACAACCGTCACGACACATGTTATCTCTCGTTATCATATCGCTTTAAATTTTGATAAAAATCGTTGCCCCCCTCCTCACGGTGAGAAAACAGTTTGAAAAAAAAAGAAAAAAATTCTCTTTCATATACTAAAGTGTTTCGTATATCAGTTCGTTGCGGCGTTGTATATATAGGTATGTAATAATTTATGAAATAGTATTTATAACGATAAAACGTGATACTTTCCAGCAATTTAAAGTCCGGATAAAATATACGTCGATTGAAAAATAAAAATAATAATAATTAGGAGAAAATATAATATTACAATTTTCCAAAAAATCTGTATAACTTGATGTACGAATATAATATTCTTGCAGTATCAAATGGCACATCGCTCGCTCGCGAATTATAGCTAAAAAGTCAACAAATTCATTCGCGATAACGTTCTTCTGATAACGATATAAAAAATATAAAAAAAAAACACATATTTCTGACCTTTTTCCGATATCGTTTACCATACATCAAGTTATTTAGCTAGGATTGAACTGCACTGGGAAATAAAGATTCAAAAAAAAAAAAGAACTAGAGAAAGCGAGAAAATGAATTTAGAAAAAAATGTACAATCATTTATTATTTTCTCATTATCATTCTATTCTCTGATTATATGTAGCGAATTAATCATACATACGATCGCATTCCTCGTCAATGATGCACGAATGACAATTAACTTTGTAAAAAAAAAAAGAAGAAAAAAAAATTCGACATTTCTCGTGTGAAAAGAATACATAAAAAAGTGTATTTCAAAGTATACATACACGCATACACATGTCGTAAATATTTCTAAATGTATAAATACATGTGTGTAGAATATATAGCCTCGTTTCGTTCCTCGTGTGTTTAAGCAGTTGCGTATAAAACAGGTGAAAAATATCATCTGAATAAATAAGAGTGCAGTACGACGTCGCTAGCGTACGTGGGCATATACCATATATACTTGTACTTAATATTACACTAACACCGTATCTTCACACTATATATACACAGGTATATATATACAAAGAGCTATCGGGCCTCGCCTCGCCTCGGCTCGGCTCTTCACGTTCTTCGCGCGGTTCAAGTTCTTCAGGGAGTCGTTCATTTCGGTTTACTTAAAGATTAAGATGCGACTGATAATAGACCCGCGTAGTTGGGACGATTTTAACGAGTCTCGTATATCCAGCGCTTCTTTCACATTACGTAAAGCTAAAATATTAAAAACCCCTGCCCGCTCCGATACCAGCTCCATATACTTTCATGCGCCAATTTTTCATACGCTTTATTCAAAAATGCACGAATTATAATTTTTGTAAATTTTTTCTTTTTTTATCCATTTCAAAGTCATTTCTGACCCAGAAACAAAATTACTCATACATACACGAATATACTTGCAAAAGGAATCCCGTTCAAGTTACTTCTCCTTATTTGCCTTGCAATCAGGCTACGCTAAAAAGAGGGATCGTTTCGCACCACCCTGATAACAAGTTTGGACAGCTAATGCAGCGAGAAGGTGTACCAAGTCTACCGGTTTGTTGTATGCTCATAATATGATATGGATGAAAAAAAGTGTGAGAAGAATTAAGAAAACGACACTTTCGTTCCGGGACTTCGCTGTGGACTTCCTGGTCTCGTGAAATAATGTTTTTCTTGTTTTTTCCCACCGGTAGGTATATTGTCAACGGACACGATGCCCAGATATCGAAGATGGAGGAAAGAAGGGAATTGGAAATCGTCAAATTTTTCGTACAAAAAAAAAGGCGTGCGCTATGAAGAGAGCTATCCATCGACAGTATGGTAACGTTTGACACTGTCATGGAGTTGCTCTCTTTGTGGACGTCGCCTGAATCAACTTTACCCGCGACAAATATGGAATTAGGAATGTAAAAAGATGTGTTTCTGAATAAAACGATATAGCATGTAGTGAGAATCATCCCCGTAAATTGTATACGAAATAAGAATACCTGACGCATAATTGTGCTAAAAATAATGGAGAAAAGTCCTCAAGCTAATACCTGAAGTATTGCTAAGGTGGTCAACGCTGCTCGCGTTTTAAAATACGCCATAAGGTCATCGACCTTCTCATTGATTAGAAGGGGAGAACGAAGCGGATAACACGCTTCGTACCTACGTACGTGTAACGTACACTTTAAAACGGTAATCGTAAGCGCATAACGCACCATAAAACTTTAAGGTTCTTGTAGCGATGGAGATTTCGCAGCGTTTCAAGCCACGGTGGAGGTTCTTACTGCACTTTACTGCACAGGTATGTATTCAATGTTTATGTTGCACATGCGTACCCTCGGCACAGAGGTATATAGATAAGCTTTAAACCGCGTCACCGCAACTCCGTAACTCGCCTATTTCTCGCACACGGAGTGGATAATAAATTGGCAAGAAAAAATAACGCGTATCTCATTCGTAGACCACATCCCTATTGAACTCGCATTTAGCCCTGTTATTAGTTTCGAAATAAAATACGTTTTTCCTCGCCAGTTTATTTTCCGTTCAACTCTTTAGCCGGGGAATTAGACGACTAGGGAATTAGCGGTTCGAATTATAGTATGAAAAGAACCGTTTAACCGATGTATGTATGTACTACATGCATGTATGTATACCATCTGTCTAGTTATTCCATTTTTATCTTTAGTCTGCAACAGGTTAACGGCGCGTTTACCTGAGAATATGTCAACTATTCTCTTCGGTAGTTGTACCTACGAACGAGAGAAATCATGACGAGAATTATATTATAACATTTATAAGCTACTTATACACTCCCCCTTCAAAAATTCATCATGATAATAATTAACGTAATAATTCAGGGTTTGTTACGTAAAGTTTACCCGGTATGAATAATCCTCGAATAAATAGTCATCGTCTCAGTTTTCGTATTCATCTTCGTCTTGGCGCCAGCGCGTTTTTTTTTTTTTGATGAGGTAATAGATAATACAAGATGAGGATAGACGATATTTATGATAACGAGTAAAGAGAAAATAAGAGAAGTTTGAAGTAGAGTAGAGGCGGAATCAGGTGAAAGATAAGATATTTTGTAGGTAATTAGTTTATGAATAAGAAAACAATTATTAATCGTTACGTTATTAGCTTTGCTCCGGAATATACATATGACATAGAGAGATACGTGTGTGGTAAAATATATAGATCTGGCACCAGACAGTAAATAAAAGAGATATATCGTACATCCAATACCGCGGCGTTGATTATAGCGCTGCTAGATCGCGATGTAATAAAACTAAGTTGTCGCGATATAAAAGCGAGAGAGAGAGAGAGAGAGAGATAGAGATAGAAAACAAAAGAAAAGATATCATTCGAGGTAATAAATAACTTATAACGTTTGTTAATTATCACGGATGTAGGCATACCTAATACGTTCTTTTCTTTTTTCTCTCTTTTTCTCTTACTTTCTTATTCGTATTCTAATCCGCAATATTCTAAAGAAATTTACGTATTACATACACACATACACCTACATGTATAATGCGTTTAGAGTTATCGTTAATTATATTCCATATTATACCGGCAGCTGTAAAACGCGACCCACTTCAAGATTTTCAACAAAGCGAACTAATTTTAATGCGCTGTAGCGTACTGCATGTTAGATATACCTATCTTTGTAGTATACAACCGCCTAAACGCGCGACACGGATACCTCAAAGTTTACAAGTTATATTCAGGTATGTACGAAGCTTTTTGTAAATGAAAAAAAAATAAAAATAAAAAATAAATGAAAAATAAAAAGGCTATTCATACGTATGTACTTCGCGGTGATGATGATAATGGCATTAATAACCCATACGGAAACACTAGAATGAGAAATTAATAGACGCAGTACATATATACCTATATTCGTATATATTAAATGCTAATAGAGTTTGATGTACCCGGACGAGAGTAAACCGCGAATGAAATATATTATTTTACATAATAATAACGTGTATATAATTGTAAACGTTTCGTCGTATGCATCTATTGTTACCACGGCGTTCCGTACGACATTACATACGCGGTTTCTAGGCCTACGTATTGTTACATGTATGTACATACGGCCATATACCTACACAAGTTTACGTAAGGCTTTGTAAACTGTGGGTAGAAATGTTGCTCAAGTCTCTTCATCGGAACCGACCTCAATTCAAAAAAAATAGAATCCAGCTATGAATTATTATACAAAATCCATAGAATTTCTACGACGGTATTATACGATATAATAATATTCGTAAAAAGCGTTTTTCAATTATTCATCTAAATATTCATTTTATTAACAAAAAACAAAGAACTCTCACCCCGTCGTACTTATATGATATCTTTAAAGATTTCTTTGCGCCTGACAATGAGACAGCAGGCAACCCAACACGCGTCAAGTAGTCGAAGATTGTACCAGTCCGGCGTGAGCCCCTTCGATTTCATTCATACGTTCATTCATATTTCACACATAACTCAGCGCGCGATATACCGACAGAAGCTGCCATCTGACGTCAAGCCTGAGAATTTCTACGAGGTATCAGAGCTCAGAAGAGAGTCAACATGGATTCTGTCAGTCGTCGATCGAAGTAAGACGGACGTTGATTTTTTATTACTAATTATTAGAGAAAAAAACGTGACAAGTTTCTCGCGCTGATTAGTCGCCCGGAAATTTTTAGACCGATTGAAATTCAATTTTCGACGATTTAGAACCCGGCTTTTGTCTGAAATTAAGAATTAAACCGTTCGGAGGTTATGGCAGGCTGTTCCCACTGACGTTTCCGAAAAAAGATAATAAATAAAAAACAAACACGTGCATCGTCTTACGATTAGCAAGAAAAAATAAATAAAATAAATGAGGATAAGAATTTGTCGACGAAATATGATTTTTGTTCCAGAATAGAGTAGAGGGAAATCTGTTTCGTCTTTCTTTTTGTTATTTTCGAATTAAAAAAAAAATCAGCTCTGAGTCTCTCCTCTTCTTCGCAGTATTAAAATCGCCGTCGGTGCTGTGGTATGCGAGGAGAGTACCTTGAAAGGTAACATAACTATTGGTTCGAGAACAGTGATACATCCGCGAGCGAGTATCATCGCCGAAGCGGGTCCGATAATAATTGGAGAAGGAAATATAATCGAGGAAATGGCTGTGATTGCGAACAGGTGAGTGAAGCGAGAAGATGAGGTTTAAGACTGGCAAAAACTAACTGAATAAAATTCCAATTATTCTTATTTTTCGCATTCAGACTTCCGCCGGGAACTCCTGAGCCAGTTTCCACTCCTGTGATGATAATAGGGAACTACAACGTCTTCGAGGCTGACAGTAAATGCGAAGCGCTCAAAGTTGGGGATAATAATATATTAGAGTCTAAAGGTTAGTCGGTTACAGAGAGAAGCTTTGGATCTCTTTAAAATTCTTCTCTAAACTAGTGGGATATTATTTTTCAGCTTCGATAAGCAGGGAAGTCGGATTGACGAACGGCTGCGTTATAGGAGCGGCTTGTTCTCTGACAGAGGCCGAAACTGTATCTGAAAATACTATTGTATTCGGAAGCCAGTGTCAGCGGAGAGAAATGAACGACAAACCATACGTAAGAAATATTATGAAGAAAGAGAGATAATTTTTCTTTCACGAATCTATTGAATTTATTTATACAATTATTTACTTCGTTCTTTTTTGTTTTTTGTTTTTTTTTTTGATTCCTTTTTCTTTTTTTTTCCAGCCTCAAGTTGGCCAGTTGGATTTTCTGATCAGAGTATTACCGAACTATCATCACCTGCGTAAACCTAATATGAAAATCGTCAAGGAACCTGTTACCTAATTTTTCAATTTATTGTAAACTTTATCTGGCTCTAAAAATGACTCGATTATTTATGAAAAATATTTCTTTTCATTTACACCGCTAGTTATCGTGTAACTTTTGAATAAATATTTTTTGATAACACAAATTGAAGACAACACAAAAAAAAAAAAATTTGTAAATGTTTCTATTTCTTTTCGTTTTTTTTTTTCTTTCTGTTGTTTCTTTTTCCCTGTAAGCTACTTATTATTAATATTTATTATACTCTGTTTATAACGCCTATATCTATAGTTCAAGATGATTCTTTGATGATATAATATATCGAATAATAACCAATTCAAACTACTGTATTTCTATATCTGATCTTCTATGTTTTTTATCCTAGTTTAATTTCCCTCGTCATTATCCTTCCTAATTTTTTCATTTTTTCTTTTTTTTCTCTCGATCAAACCGTATATCGCGAAATCGATGATACTGATCTGTTTCGTAATATTAATACAAGTGAAATTAAATCACTGAATTTCTACTCACCAATTTTTTTCAGAGACTCGAATCATCGTCTGAAACAATAATAGAAATTATTACATATTTATAACACGTAAATCAGGAGGTAGAAAAAACGTAGGTATATTATTTATTTCCTATTTCAATCCAAAAGAGTTTCGTTTACCTTAATTATTATTATTATTTTTTTTTTTTTTTGATAAAAAAACTTAATAATATGTCTAGATTCTTTCCTTGCCACTTCTAATTAACGTAGTACATGTTAAGATTCAGTTATACGTATAATGAATAAATGATTCCTGACTCTGCATAAAATTGTCCACACCAATACGCATCCCTGCATCGTACTATAACTATCTTGTAAATAAATTGTCTTCGATTTATTTCCTAAACGTTCGTTATTGATTAGTAAAATTCTATATACATAAATACACACGTGAATGAGCGAGTAGGATAAAATAGATAAAGGAAGTCGTCGAGCCGATAGGTAATAATCACATATTAGATATAAAAAGTCGACGATGGTGTCGTTCCCGGGATTCATAATCGGGACTATAATAACACGGTGCCGGCGTACGCGTGAATCGTGAGGGATCGCGTATACAAGTAGGTATAGCTGGTATGTGTGTGTAGAAGTAAATGAAAATTTCTTTGAAAAATACTTCTTATTCATTAATGAGCATATTCGTATGTGTCGTATATTGGATATATATATAGTATAGTAGTAATATCGTAGTATATCGTAATAGTAATAGTCACAGCATATCTTCGAATGAGCATTTATAGGTATATATATATAAAGTGAATAGATATATACGTATAAGAAAACCACGTGCTACGTCACGTATTATATCGATATATCCTCTACCGGAAATAATTAATTTCGTGTCAGGAAACTTCATCGAGCGTATAAGATACCCTCGGGTAGGTAGGTATAGATTTGAATAAATTATTCAAAAATTATTCAACATCAATCACGCGGTATTGTAATATACTGGGTATGGAGGAATCCGATGTAGGCATGTAGAGGTAGGTATACATAAAATATACACACATACACACACATAGTCTGCAAGTTATACAACTGTATACAGTAGCAATTCCGACCTGTAGCAACATCTAGTAATTATATGTATGCAAAAACATCTCGAGAATCGGAAAATCTAAAATTGCCTAAATTCAAGAAAACTATATAAAAATCGTCGATTTATTTCGAACTGTGTAAAACTATTATAATTCTTTTATTTTTTCACGTATATACTTAATTGGACAAATATTTCCTTATTTTCAGCAAGGCACAAACTTTCACGTATCGATGCAGAAAAAAATTCTAATTTATTTTATTAGAGTATAAATTTAGAAGAAGATAAAAAATAAAACTAGTGCCTAGCGGCAGGCAACTCAACATCGTTAATTGTGTGACGAGTTGCCGGTATCAAAATTTTCATCTCTTAGCGCCACGAATCGATATTCAACTATCAACCAAATCTTATTGATTTCTAGGTATATAATCAATAAGATTAAAAGATGCGTTATTATTTTGTATTTAAAAAAAATAGGCATAAATAAATAAATAATAAAAAAAACAAGAGAGAAGAGAGAGAGAGGAAGTCTGTCGATTCTGTATTTTTTTCCGAGTTTCTCAACGGTTCTCGTATTAACAATAATAATAATTCTGATGATAATAATGATAATTTGTTTACTACAAGGGCATTTAGGGAGGGGGTCATTTATACCTACGTCAAGTTGACTTCCCGCGAGTGACAGGCTAATGCACGTGCATTTAGCGCACAATGTAACCAACCTCCCTAACCCCGTATACAGATATATATATATGTATTATAGTTATGTATGTGAATTATATATATATATTTGAGATCGTAAACCCCCTGGTGCAAATTGACGCCACAATGCTAAACGCTACATATTCATATCTCCTCCCTAAGGGATACCGGGATACGTATAACTATTATGGTTTCCGCTGGGCTCTCAGATATACCATGTACTCTATATAGTATATATGTATAATATACGTACATAAATCGTAGGAAATTTCGCTATTTCTCTATAAAATAATACCTATATCAATATATATAAGTATATATGTATATATTTGTATATAATTTTTGAAATATATTTAAGAAAAGAGTTTTCATACGTTATACATATGTAAATCTAAGAAGAATTGTATACGGTATATTCGAGTTGTGATTTCGATACAAAAGTCTTGACAATTTGAATTTTCCCATTCTACTTGTATAATAATAATAATAATACCGTTAAGCAGAGGGAGTATAAGTCCTGTGTAACGAGAAGTGGTCCGGGAGGGTTGAAAATAATATATAAAAAAAGAGAAAGAATGAAATTAGAAAAAGAAAGAGGGAGAAATACTGTATATAGTATAACGTTTTGACGGTTGCACTATATACGCACAGAGGGGGAGAAGAAAGCTACGAACGAACGAATCACCAGATTATTTCTCGCCTCGGTGTCCCTAGAGTAAGTAAAAATGAAAACGAGATGAAAAGAGCGACGCGAAAACCCGCGGGACACTAATGGCTCTCCGATTTCATTTCACTCCCTTCTTCGACCGACCAAAACCACCTACCCCTTCATTTTAATACTAACTATAGGTATATATAATATGTGTATAATATCTTGCTCTTTTTTTCTACACTTTTCATTTTCATTTTTCATATTTTTTTTTTTTTACGTTTTACGGTGAAAAAAGAAAGAAAAAAAATAATAATAATAATTATTATAAGCGAATAATAATTAATACAATTTAATACGACTGGGTATTGTATCTAACTAACTAAGTGAATATCTATTCAAATCAGTTTCTGAATAGAGATTGCTGCAGTTCTATTAGCGATTTGTATACAATCTAATCCAACATAACATATAACATAACTGTATAGTATACTTGTATATAACTGTATATATACCGAGTTGAATCGAATAGATTTGACTTTAGCCCATGGGGATGAAATTCTGCCCAGGGTTGATTCGCAATGCTTGTCACTTGTTTGCCACGCCGCTCGTCACTTGTTTTCGTATGAATGAACCTTCACTGCTATACTGACGCTTTCATATCGCGATATGTACATTTATATAGATATATATATACAACACCCCTCCACTTCTGTCAAATCTCGTCATAACCAATTCATTATTATTATTTTTATCATTATTATTATTATTATTCTAATTCCAATTTGGATTTCCAACTCTTCCCTACATATACTTTATTTTTCCTATATCAATCTATTTAAAACGAAGTGTTATATATATATACTACGTATGTAGATAGTATGTGTAACGAGTGAGAAGCAAATAATAACGAGAGAGGAAAGAGATAAGAAAAAAGAAACTATATATGATGGATATACAGCTATGAGATGCTCGAATTAATTATCATTATAAAGTATAATTTAATGGGATATCATCATCAGTGCTTAAAGTTTAATGCTGGTAAACACGAAGACACGCCCTTAGGCGGAAAAGATATATAGGAACGAGGGTGAAATATATCCGCGACGCGGGATAAACCACGCGTAAAAAGCTCGCTTTCTTTGTATATACATACATTATATATAGATGCGCGTGTGAATTTATATACTAAGGATAAATATATATATATATAATATTCATACAACTTTAGCGAAGAGGAGGTACATAAGAACGAGATTTTTGATGCGATTATGTTAACGCGAAACGATGCGAAGTTGTTTCATTGTGTTTACCAGTTTACCCTGTTTCCCCTATTTATACGCGGCAATCTTATGCAATAGGTACACAAAACTCTCGGAAACAATGAGACTTGCATTGTTAGTATATGTATATAAGCTCGATCTAACTCCTCACATTTCCTCAAAATATCTCACATTTTCAGTCTCTTGTTTTTCTGCTTTTTCAGAACCACGTACCATTTTACATGAAACAAAAAAATGTAATAGAGTAAAAAACGTAAACCGAAAATCGAACATAATTAATAAACGGATCTTGTATATAGAAAAATTCTATAATGCTGATTGATTTACAGGATTTGACTGTATTAGAATAAAAAAAAAAACCCCTTCAAACAGGATAAATTATGTTGTAGATGGAATTATGTCATGAAGCTATAAATATGACGCGGTATATGTATATATATATGTATGTATACCCTTAACATAGATATTTTTTGCAAATCTTTTTTCTTCTCATTCTATTGCTCGCGTTCTCAGCCCGGGATCCGCGGTGCCGCTAATAGAAAAAGAAACTTTTTGCCGTCAAGTTATAAGATGACGTCTTTTGATGTCATTCAATTGTCGACAGAGATGAGTGAGCGAGGTGGGGTTTCTGGCAAAATATACTCATACTTCACACACATATATACACGCATACATCAAACGATTATGGGGCGTATACTTGCCGCAGGACTTGATCTCATTTTTCTAAATATAATGATAAATTGGTATATATATACGTATGTATATAATATACGTATACCACTTTCAAGTGAACCAATGAAATGATTTATGCGATAAATGGTAATTGTAGGCGTTTGAAATATCCGAGAAAAAAAAAGAAAGAAGGGGAAAAAAATTTAAATAACGTATCGCGGAATATGATTTTTCGCATAAAATCGTATATTTGTATATAAATTCATAATATTCCCGTGCCGCGATGTATTATGCACGTAAAACGCGTACATAATGTAAATAATAATTTATGCAGATCGAGTGGGAACGAGAACCGAGAGTTGATTGTGTGTAGATTATATCTATGTGTGTACCTACACGCGTATATAACTCGCGGACTGCATTCGCATGTACGTGAAAAATATAACGTTAATATATATAAACGGTGGAAAATGTATATTTTAATGTTAAATATGAAATAGAGTATAAGGTGGCGCGTTTTATAACCAAGGAAGCGGGTAATCAGCCATGAAGTAGTATAAGGGGGCCAGTGAACGATATTCGGAAGATCTGCAGCAGTGATTTTTATCCCGCAATATCAGACTCCAAATATCTGCGCATTTGCGATACATACATGTATAAAAATGGTAAAAAAAAAAAAAATAAAGATATACATACATCGAAGTCGTATATATTGATTTATATACGAATCTACGTATATTGTATTATACATACATATGAAAACTATGCGAGATAGATATTTCACGCGATGTTTTACCCCGAACCACATACGGTTCACCAATCATTGCATTTATGGACCCGATGAACCGCGGCGACAACCAGGCGTCTATATTTGTGGGATTACAAGAGGGAAACGACAGCACGAACGCGAATATCGTCGCCAGGGATTAGAATTTCAAAATGGAAATGAATATTTGTAAATTATTATTTAAAAAATAAAAAGAAAAAAAAAAGTATAGTTAAAAGAAAAAAAATCATATTTTCTGTATATATACGTATATACCTTGGGTGAAAATAAATAATGTACATATGTGAGGGTGTAGTTATAGCTGGAGCACGTGAGTCACGGTTCGGTACCGTTTCCGGTGGTTCAAGCAGCGTCAAAGAGACAAACTGCAGTGTCAACGAAATAAATATATATATCTATATAAATGCATTTCGAATTCCTGTACAACTTCAGTTTCGTCGTATATATAAAGACAGCGAGGGGTTTTACCACCACTACTATTACTCTTTGACGGTATTTAGTTCCTCACATGTCTCTATCTGGGTAAACTAGACAGCTAATAGACTAGACTAGACTAACTCATAGAGAGACGGGTATGTATGGGTAAAGAGGCGAGAAAAATATCCCCGCGGTATGTTAATCACAACGTAATTGATCTGAAGCCGACAAAGGCGGTTCTAAAGGACGTCGCGGTCTCTAAAAGCCGACAAATTTGACGCGATTTGAAATCGAGAATAAGAAGAGAGAAATTTTGTTTTTTAATTAAAAGAACGTTGTAATTTTTTTTTTTAATTCTTTACTCCGTTGTTTCAGTGATTTTATAACTTATTTTATAAAACTTGTGTACATCGTATCATTTCATGAATGAATTAACGAATGAATGAATGAATGAACGAACGAAGGAAGGAAACTGGTGAATGAAAATATGAATGTATATTATTTTTCTCACATACATACGTGTGCGTATCGTACATATATACGTTTTCGTGTATATGTTTACTCAACGGATCTCGTCGTACATACAAAAATTGTCTGAAGGGTGGATCAAGACTACAGAGACTGCATGGTCAGAGAAGACGCATATATAGGTATATATAAGTTGGATGAAAGCGCGTGCAATGAAAATGGTATTTTAATCACGAGTTAAAATTGATTTGCCGCCAAAGGTTTGCCGACAAATTAAAAGAATGCTATAATATACCTTCATTTCTTCAACTTGTGTATATATATGTATATATTTCCCCTCATATTTTCCCACTATATATACGTACTATACGTATATGTATACAAATATTATATATGTAGACATATATACACGTATATAGACAGACTGTAATAGATTTCTCTTCTTATTCTCGCTCTTTCTCCTCATTTTTCTTTTTCTTCTTCTTCTTTTTTTTTTTTTCTTGTCTTTTTCATTTCACTTCGTACAGCAGCAGAAGCAGTAGCAACACGAGAGCCTAAGTCACGAATAATCTAGTGAATCTATCTCTGACTCTGGGGAAAGACACCCTACTGAATGTGAATGAGCGTCGAGACATCTCTTTGAACTAACCGCCACGTTTTTATCACGTATGAAGAATCAGGGAAAGAAGAAGAAAAAAAAAAATTATAATCCAAAAAACGAAAAAACGAAGAAAAAAAAACCCGTTTCCTTATTTCAATTGAATTCATTTTGTTATAAAATTGTTCGGTCGATTTGAGTAAAATGACCAAAAAAAAAAGAAAAAGAAAAAGTATCTCTGTATAGGTATAAGCTATCGTATTAATAATCGCGCTGAATATAATTAGTAGACTGCGATGAGTCTAAACGGCGTTTATTTCAGTCAAAGATCTAAACTAGGTAGAGTATAATTATATATGTATGTACGAGGGTTGTTATATAGGTACACATCAAGCAGCTAAACGAAATGGGTCGGTGTTCAAATTGTCCGTGAAATGAAGGCGGTGATGCATTTAAAGACTGGATATCTTCTCTTCAAGTAGCAAGTAGCTAATGGTACATGTGCATATAGTACTCACTCTAGAACTGTAAATTAACCGTCTATAAATGCTCAAAGTCAGATATATATATACACATGAAGTGTAGTATATATAAAAGCAAGATTACAGTACCTAGCATAATTCTCGAGTTTGCTATTCTATACATATATGTATATAGTTTACAATTAACATTTAACATATGAGTCTGCTGTAATATATAATAACTTTATATAGCTATATATATTATAGAAACACATAACAGACACCCGTGCACATACTCGAATAGAATATAGAAACATTCTATGTATTATATACCCAGCCGACAAAGGACACGCGTCTTTGGTATATTATATCAAATGCGGTAGAGCTTCTTCTACCTCTTTCTACGCTATATGGCTGAAAATCCTATATACTTGTCTCTCGTGGCGCCTACGGGTATAATTTATTACTTTCATTGTAAGTTTTCGATGTACGATATTTCGTAGAAAAAAATATAAAAAAAATAATTAAAAATTAAAAGAACAAAAATAAGTCATATTCATTTTACTCCGCTATTAAATATTTACTGAAAATTATTATAGGCGAAACATAATAATACGTGTATGTAATTTAAAATGAAGAAAATTTCATCCCCCTTTCGATCAATAGGGTTCAAATATACGAGAATAAAAATCTTCATTAATTAATTACACGCATTGTACATATTTGGAAATTTACACTCGGAGAATCCCACGAGCTGGTTGAATAATTTCCAGTTTTATCGTAAATAATCGTGAGCATAATATTATATATATTACGTAGCTATAAGTATCGTGTTTGTTAATCCATTACGTTACCTGTGCATGTCTGACCTGCAATACCAACTGCAAATTGTGGGTAGAGGTATAGGTATATACTTTGTTGGGAGCATGTAAGTCAGTAATCATTGATTCATTGCATTCGAATTGCAACCCCTGCCAGACTGGGGTGAATACCATACCTACTTCGCCAATTTGCGATCTATCTGATAACTAGTCATTTCATGAATCATCGTAAGTTTCGCATAATGCCTTATATACTTCCCCCGATATCTACACAAGTATATACGAACCTATACTTCAATCGTTCAATATATAAAATTATATAAAAAAGACGAAAAAATTAAAAAATAAAATAAAATAAAATAAAAATGAAGAAATCTATTTTTCATAAATCAGATAAACTTTGAAATTCTCGCCTCGAAATTTTGCGATACCTTGCTCAAATACTAAAAAAAAAAAAAAAAAAAACGAAGATTGGTAATTTGAATAATATTATTGTTATTTTTTTATAGAAAACAAAAAATTATACATCAATGATAATTGCGTAGAATTAAAATGAAATTACTGTATTTCGATGTGAGCTATGTACTAGCTATCAAACACCGTACGCTAATACATTTATATTTCTATATGTATGTACATACGTAGTAGTACCTACAGAGTCGAGTGTCGCGAAGCGCGAATCCGTTAAGCGGAGTTGGAAACAAATTAGTCAACCCATTTGCTCGCGAGTCATAAGTAACCCTTGCGCGTCGGGTTTGCAAGTCGTAGTAAGTTCGCGCCTCGACGGTAATACGCCGTTTTCGACCGCGTCGCTTAAAGGCGTATGTAGGCACAAGTCCGAGTACGAAACCCAAGCCGTTTTCGTCACGAAGAAATAGGCAACCGTGAACGAATACTCAGACAGCACTAAATCTTGCCACGGCCTCAAGACTCACGCGGCACGCATGAATCGCGTAAGTACAGAGATATAGACGCGCGAGATTTTCGCCTTTGTTTTATCTTCTGCTTCGTCGGGACGAAGAACCTCTTCTCAGTCCTGTAATAATTCGTGAAATATATCGCGGGCGTTACGCACGTGTGACAAAAGCTCATATAAGACGCGGAAGATCTCACGTGTGAAAACTGAGGCATTTAAATACGAGTATGAGCAGGGCCTGTGATTTTCTCCGCAAGTTAGGAGTCGTTATAGATCTAAGCATGTGTAGCCCGCCGAGGGGATGCTGCGGTTTTTAACACCAGGAGCTGGGCTTAGGTTTAGGTACTCGGAAAAGCGTCGGTTTTAATTGCCTGCTACTTTATGAGCCGAGAAAAGAGACGTTTTACGTTCTCTCGCGCCGCTGCAGCAGCTTGTTACTTATTATTCATTTGGGTAAATTTAAAACCCGGCGACCACCCTCCGCTGTACTAAACTAATACGCGATATAACGTCGTCGCGGTTTTCTTTGAAACCAGCTACCAAACGACGAGTTACCGTGTATATCGACTAGAATTTATAAACCGAAACGCGCGACGTCTAGGTGTATAAAATTTGGCAAAATTTTAACATTTTTCGATATTGTATCCGCGACATGGAATTTTCCTTCTTCTTCTTTTTTTTGTAAGTTATATTATAACAGTGACGAAGCTGTGATACAAGTTTCGGGGAAAACCGTCGCGTCGGTATCGTTTTCGTACTTTCGCATATATTTTGCAATTCGCATGTGGATCCGTGTTCTTGAATACCGAATATATCGCCAACAGCTACTGCAACGCAATGGGGCTATTAATTCCTCGAAGTGTTGAATGAGGATTGGCGGAACGCTGCTGTAGCTGCACGCGTGAATGCAGGAGTCGCGATTTCGATCAATCGAATTTCGTGAGAATAAAATAAGGACGTAATATATGCCCCGGTCGAAGTTCCGAATTTCAATACAACGCGGACAGCTCACTGCAGTTTTTAGAAAGAGTATAAAGTATTTTCCCCGAAATTTATTATCTATGCAATTATATCTAATTCGATCTAATTCCATGTATACATACGTCATGTATGTATAGGATATTCGAATTAAATTTGCTTATATATGCATTATACATATTACACGCGATATATATGAAGATTCCTGGCAGATTGTCAAATTTATACTTCACATATGCGGAGGCTGTGTGTATATAGAATATATATACATTATACGTCGCTTAACTTATTTATACTAACCAGAGTCTAATTAAACGAAAACTGCGTGGCTAACGAGGAGCTAAAATAATGCGACAGTGATTGGCTCTAATGCGTAGTTAGACTAATTATATACCGCAGCTTGCACTCACGAGGCGTATATATATAGGTATAATATATCCGTTAAAAGAAAAGTCGATTTTTCTGCTTATAAGCTTGAAAATTCCTCGATAAAAAAATGATCTTTAATCTCAGTTATCGGAATAAATATCAAAAACGCATATATGTACAAACAGAGAATAATAATACTCAAAATATACGTAGATAAGATTTTCAATTTTTATTTCAAGCCGCAAGCCACAGCTTTGGCTAGAAAATGAAGTAAAAAAAAAAAAAAGAATCGACAGGTAATACAATTCAGCTGCACAGCAGCTCAAATTTCCCTCCGTATTCCGTTGACAGATTTGTCAGCGTTAACGAGGTGCTTTGCTACGGAGGCAAGGTATATTATTGTTGTAAAATAATAACAGAAAAAAAAAAGAACATATATATGCGTCTAGGTATAGATGTGTGGGTGTTTACGGTGTTTAATGAGTCGCGAAAGAGGATGTTCTGAGGGCAATGTGTTTCCCATTATATTCTACCGTACTATACACTATCTGAAGACGGGGTATGCACGATCATCAAGGTATATTCTGCAGGAGCTTATAGGGACATTATATCTGTAATACGTATTATATATAGTTACTGCAGGACGATAGTTTGTTCTCTATTTAACAGTCGTATAATATCCGTGTAGTTACAATACACGCCGTGAACCCTAATCTCTATTTAATGTTAGGGTCTGGTTTCTGCACGAGACGAACAGCCATCGTCGATTAGATTACATTCGTTGATTGCGCACTTAGCGCATAGATATATCGTAGGTAAGTAGGTATAGGAATAGAAAACGGAGAAAGGATAGAGAAAATGAGAGAACGCGATGACAGATGAAATTTGAAGAATAACTGCAGCCAGTGCCTGATTGATTTGTGTCTTGTAGTTTACTCAGGTTTGGAAAACTTTGAAACGAACACCGTGGATTCGTAATTCACAATTCCGAACGTTAAAGATCCGAAGAAAAGGCCAAGGCTCCGAAACTTGGAATTATCACGCGTGTATTCATCCAGTGTTTAATAACTCCGGTTGTATTGATCGCATCGAAGCTGACAAGCGGTGAAATTAATCGTCTATAGATTTACTTTTTGGAAAGAAAATTCACAGAATTTTATCAATGATTCGCGACATCGTAGTTATCGGTTGAAGTAGATGAACGGGGGGCCTCGATCATAATGAAATATCTTCTGTCTTCGCATCTTATATAAAAAATAGACAGAAATTTTCGGATAGTTTATGAATATACCGAAATTGAAAATTTCGCGAAAAATTCAGAATCGTTTCGATAATTCGCGACTCTAATCCAACCCCTGTCAATTTCTGCCATATATCCAGTAAATCGGCTACGTCTGCGCGATGAATTAATCGGTTAAATAATATATATAGAAGCCAGCTCTGTTACATACATACAGCGTGCTGGTATATCAAGATATAGGCATACACCTTGTCGGGATCGATAGCTGCAGCTGGTTTGTACTCTAGATATAAATATTTCCAGAAAAACTAAAAGAGCGAAAGAAAAAATTCGATAAGTTTTCTACAAATTGATTCAAATTCCATTAAACGAACTGCAGCTTCGATCAAATCAAATATATGTTTTATAGAATTTATAACAAAAAATCTAAGAAAAAAGAAAGAAACAACCCATACGAAATTAAATACGATGTAAAAATATCAACTATTACAGATTCGTGGAAGAAAAATTGTCGAAAAAATTATACCGCTCCGAATGAAATTATACACACAACAGATATATTTTTTTCTCCATCGATCCGTGAATATCGTAGATAAATATTGAATTATCAATGATAAGAAAAATCGGAGTAATAATTCCAATGGTTTTGTATGCGATATTAATATTGACGGTTAATTTTTTCTATCATTTTTTTTAACTTCGATCAAACGACTCGACGTTGCTTGTATAATCTTGATTTTCTGCGTCTGATCTATGCGGGGGTTTAAGAACGATTGAAAATTGCGTATTAAAAAATCGCGTTAGCGTTGAAAGTGTGTAGGTATATGTAACACAATAGCCCGCGTTGATTCGTAGGAGTGGACTTAGAGAACGTGGAAAGTACTGATATGAGGTAAAGATGGCGACCGCAAGTAACGGGCTTAAATTTCCGACGGAATGATTGGCCGCTTTTCCACCAATCGTATCAACGGAATACAAAATTAGGTAAACGCCCATCCGCGGTTTGTATAGGGGAAAATAACACCGGGACGGAGGGGAAACCAGATTTAAAAGCTTGTATAGAACGCCAGGAACAGTTCGCCGTTAACTTACGTCGAGTTAAGTTCACGGGGGTCGGATCTATTCCATGAAAAAAAAAGTAAAAAACTCAATCGTAATACCTAATCGATTAGAAGTTTTCTCAAGAAATAATAATAACAAAAAAATCAAATAAAAATAGCGAATCAAAAAATTAAAGAATAAATAAATCAAAAACAAAAAACCACAAAACCACGATTTTCATCTGTATTATAATTCCCTTTTTTTTATTATAAAGTTTCTTCAACCCTGGCGGAGAGAAGCGATATAAAACGAGTGTTGCGAGAAAAGAAGAAAAACGAAAAAAAAAAATAGAAAAACCTGTGATTCGGAGTAATAAGTATAAAGAACAAAATTATTCGGAGTATATTATAGCTATTAGGTGGATTTAAATTGTTGAATGAAAAGAGAAGATGTTTAACTACAGCAGTGGGGATAATGAAATAAAATTTATTGAGAATGAGAAACCGACTTTCGGTTTGTTAAAGAGAATTGTAAAATTCGTTAAAATTCTGTTACACGATATTGTGGATAATAATAAAGTGTGAGATACCTATATGAGTATAATAATTACGGTGAAGCGTTTTTAAAACGTCTGTTAAAGAAAATAAAGAAGAAAAGAGATAATCTATACACCTATTATAATATTGAAACAGAAATTGAAAGAAGAAAAGAATTTTTAAAATTTTAAAAAATTTTTAAAAACAAAAAAACTGAATAATTGTTATGGATTGTCCGCTCGAAGAGACCGAGCTGGACGTCGGCTCGGCGAGTGACGAATTGGAGTCGGTTGAACCGCGAATAAGCATTAGACCGGTGCCAAAACCGTTTACAATCGAAAGTCTCATCGGTACTAGTAACAAAGATTTACAGGGTTCGATATTGACCGAAAAAAATCGACTCTCTGCAGATGCTGATCGTCTGCACGGTATCAGCCCCGACGATATCGCCGATAATCGAGAAAGGGAAATGATCTATCAACAGCACTGCCTCGCGACGGCCACTAACTCATTGCCAGGTACAGATATATTAGATATTAAAATCGAACGAAGAAAAAAATCTATATACGAGCTGGAATAATTTTTCTATCCTTTTTTTTTTTTTTGTTCTTTTACTTAATTTTAGAAAAAAAAAAAAAAAAAAAAGGATGTATTATAGAATATCGAATTTTATTCGGTTTTTTTATCCCGTTTCTCATGTAGGATTCGCGATGCCCTTAAGTCTTTACGGGGCTTGGTTACCGATGAGAATGTACGGGGGTGGTGCAGCATCGGGGAGTTCGATATTGCCGCCACATCTGTCATCGACATTTTCATCCCAGCCGCTAAGTCACCAGAATCAATTATCGAATATAAATTTGAACCTGAATCATCTACAAGGTGGTGGTGGCGCCGTGATGGGATACCCTAATCAACATCTAGTTAATCATCAAACCGGTAGAATACTTACCGACGAAAGCGACGACGACAGAAGTCTATCACCTGCATCGTCGCCCGTACACGATCTCTCCAAATCACAGATTGGTAAGTAAATTAGACATTACAGCCCTTAAACTGGCGTTAGCTTGTTATATAATGAAAAATTTTTATCGCGAGTGGTATAATCTGTGTAGAAATTAGCGCGAGACGTTTAACGATCGTATCATTAAGAAACGAGGCATTTTTGTCATTAATATACCGACTTGAATGGACTGTGACCGCGGGGGTTGAATGTGCGAATAAATTAGCGATGATATAGAATTTTCATTGATCTCGCTGAGTTTAAGTTTCATAGCTTCTTAATTCGTCTATGCGACGAGTATAATAGAATCGTGATCTAAAGTGAATGAAAAAAAGAAAGAAGAGGAGGATAAGAACCCCGAAAAAAAAATTGAGATATTTAAAAGGAAAGGGGTGAACCGAACCCGAAGTTCTTCGGTCACGTATTTTCGGCGTACCGGTGTGAATGAGAGATTGCTGTTCGGTCCGAGTCAAGCAATTGATGTCCCGCCGACGATGCTATTTTGTATTCATATGGGTAATCGTTCTGAGAACCTATCATTCATTTATGATATACCAAGCGCTAACTGCTGCTATAACCAACTACATAGCTGTACAGTATATAGCAGGTAGTTTGTAGCTAGTTAGCAATGAGATATCGATAAGTTGAGAAACCAGCTACTGTTGATAACCATACGTGCCTATTAGTTACAACATAAACACAGGGGAAGACAAGCGCAAAGTATATAATAGGAAGATGAAGAATAATAGTCAAATTACGTCAATTTTTAGTTTCCCACGATCTATATACCCCCAGTTTTTCTTTTTTCTATACACGCATAATATTCGCAGACACGCTATAGCGATCTTCGATTTACTTATCTTCCTTATTTCTTTCTTTTTATTATTATTCCGCGAAATATAATTAAGAAGAATAAATTAGTGTAGGTGTATATTGTACATAGCTGCATATACATGACGATTGTTTATATACACGCGAAATTATATTGACTGCAGACGAATAATAATTAATTATCATACATGTGTGAGTCACTATCCTGCAGCAGACGGTTTTGCCTATATATACAAGCGAGCGTCTAGTACGTAAATAATAATGTAATGTATATGATAATTCAGAAGGAGTGAATATTTTTAGTCCGGGATTGAAATCGATCTTTTATACATACCGCCCCAGTACACTTTGAAAAACAATACGCATTGTGGTGAGAAAAGTGAAAAATCCGATGAAAATCTTTATTCTAAAATGTGTTTGAAATTGGGTAGAATTTTTTCGGGATTTTAGTAGCTTTTTCTTTTTCCCTATATATTTTTTTTTTCTTCCGTCCTGACCCGCCCTTACCATGTCACCCACGTGGGGCCATGGCACAGGTCCGATATACGCGGCCAATGAATATATAGAACCACTGCAGCATACAGGAAATTACTATTAGACTAAACTCTACCAAGGGTGACGGACCTCTGTTGCCCCTGATGCAGCTCTCTTATTCACGTAAAAAGCAGACTCACTCACCCTTAGTAGACTGGGCTCAAGTAGATCGCGGATAAACCGAACGACCTATCCCCCACAAATTGATATAGGTACTTAAATTTCAATGAACGCGAAAGCCGAAGGCCTCGGATTGAACAATCTTCCATATTCTGTCTCCCTCTTTCTCCCCATTCGAATTAGAGTCGAAGATCTCTCTTCTCAGATATCTTCTATAATTTCTATCAGAATCTGCGGGTATATCGCCGCCGACGGGTACGCGGAATCAATACATCCGATCGATTCCACTGGACGATATCCTTTCAAAGTCCTAATTCCCTAGTTGATAAATTTCGTGAAGAACGAAAGGGACTTTTGATCCTTTCCCCGACCGTTCTCACTGCTTTTATTCAAATGTGTAAAAAATCAGGATCAGTGGCGATGGATAAAGTGCGAAGAATCGCGTCTGAATTTTTCTATCAAAAATCGGTAAATCTACTTCATATAAAAGTTCATTACCAAATTGCAGAGTCCGAGAGTGGCCGAGTGTCGGCTGAGAGTGACGAGGACGGTGTAGGACCAGAAGGAGTTGGTCAAGGCGGAAGTGACCGGGGAAGTGGCGGTTCAAACGGCGGTAGTAACGCGAGTAAAGCTCGCCGTCGTCGGACCGCATTTACATCTGAACAGCTATTAGAATTAGAGCGTGAATTTCACGCTAAAAAGTACCTAAGTTTGACGGAAAGATCGCACATAGCTCACGCTTTGAAATTGTCCGAAGTACAAGTGAAAATATGGTTTCAAAATCGACGAGCAAAGTGGAAAAGAGTGAAGGCCGGACTGACTACTGGCGGCGCCGGATCATCGAGTCGACATTCCGGCCAGCATTCGGGAAATGGAACAAGAATCGTAGTGCCAATACCCGTGCACGTCAGCCGGCTCGCTGTACGCTCTCATCATCATCACATGGAGAAATGTAGCTCGCAGCCAAACCAGTCAAATAGCACTGGTTTAAACCACCCCGGTGTCACGAGCCTGGCTAATGGTCTGAGCAATTGTTTGTCGAGTAGAATTCAGGCAAGTTCTAGTATCGGGTCCGCGTCTAATTCTTTGGGGTCGTTGCAGGCCGCGGGTTTAAGGGTATTCACCGGACCTCAAAACGGCGAACATTCGGCCAGGTAGTCGTGATGAGATGATTTTTTTTTTCCTGCTATTGCAGTCGTTTAAAATATGATAAAAAGCTGCGATTATCCCGCGCGCGGTGTGCCAATTATATATATAGCTTTATACCTATATCTTGTATATTATTTTAATCAAAGGCTTCAGGTTGTGGGTGAAGTTTGAACAGGTTTATCGGTTCCTTATCGGTGAAATAGAGATCGGTATTAATATAAATTCTTCTTTTCATTAAAAATTTTCTCACGTATATAATTCTATATATATATACAATATAAATGTAAATAGAGACATTAGTATTATTTTTCTTCTTCGATAATTAATTAATTATTATTGTTTTGAATATATTGTACAGAATTTTGTACATATCTTGGTAAAACGCGTAATATATAAAGCTTTGCAGACAATACAAATTTCTAATATATCTATATATACATATGTATGTAATTAATTGAGGTAATGAATATATGTAATATTATATTGACGATGATAAACTCGCGGGAATGAGTAAATAAAGAAATAAAATTGGTACAAATATATGATGAGAAAAAAATAAGTAATGAAATTTTTTGAAACGGTGTTATTAGGTATATAGGATAACCATTTCATCTCTATATATATATACGTGTAGATAAAAATGTGAAGACGGTAAGGTATAGAATAATGAGATGATGAATGTTTGAGATTCTTCGAAGATCATTTAACAGATATATGTATATAATATATCCCTAGAATATATATATATATATACGGTGTGGATTTAGGAGTTGATTTTTTTTTCTTAATTTCTATAATTCTCTCATTATTTCCTGATCTTTGGGAAGTGGTTGTATATCTTGTAACCTGCATAGAATTATAAGCATTGCCCGCATGTACAGCGTTAATATCGACTAAAGTTAATTCAATAAACAAAAGGTTTAATCTTGCGGCATATTCTTTCGTTGGCAAGGAAGCATTAGCCGATGAACAAAGGAAAGAACATGAATATATTCAAAAGAAGACACACCCAAAGATCGGGCACGATGTAATCTCTCCTAAGAGGATTTAGGAAAAAAACCAATTTAGATTCGAGGAACACACCACCGGGGCAGAAGCAACAGAAGCTCAAAATTTATACTTACTTCAAAATTGCCCCCAAACTCAATATTCACGATCTCCTTTTTACTCATTCGTTCATTTATCTATCCAATCATTTCCAGGAAATATAATCAAACCAGAAATCCTTAATTGACATAATAATTGCAGATTTAAAAAAAAAAAAAGAAAAAGGAGACAATTTCAATTCTTACATCAACGAGTTTATGATTGATTCGATATATTTCTATCCATACGATTATTATTATTATTATTATTATTATTATTACGACATATTATTATTATTTGATGAAACCAGAAGGATATACCGTACGTGATATTATGTATATACGCAATAAAATATGTTATTCAATAACCGATATATCTTGCAATAATTCACAGTCATTAATCCCCCCCTTCTGTACATCGCATGTGAAGTTTACCGAATCGAGTCTATAACGCCAGAAGCGACCATAGCAGTTCTCCCTATACCTATAATATGCTTTTCTGAAAAATATAAAATTCTGCAAAACAGGTAAACTATTCAAACTATATGAAAAAGACGAAAAGACAGCGAAAAGACTCGCGTCAGCGACGGACGGTCTATTTAAACGTATATCAGTTTACATACGCCTATACGCACACCTATGGGTCTCTAGTATGGTAAGAAAAATCTAACAATGACTATTTCCCTTTTGTGCCCGCGTTAACGTTACGGTATTAGGTGGTAGGCACGTCAGTTTTGACTTTTGACTCAAGCTGCACCGCCTATGTATCCCATTCTACGCCCTAGAATCCCTAGGGAATCTATGGACTAGACTAACGCAACACTCACGAAGCCTGGTATAACTCACCTTGTATATATATACGCGCGGGAAACACGGGGTGTCGCATTTCAAAAGGGATACCCGAAAAACGATTTGGGCTGGCTGACATAAGGCCTACTGTACCTATACTCGGTAGGCGTGACTCCATATGCCACTTTATAGGCACCGGTCTACCGGCTAATACCAGCTCCGTACTTTGCACCTCGCCTTTTCATACCTTTTGGCGAATTTACTGATACGCTAATCTGCAAATTTCTGAGCAATTAAAAAAATGGCTTTTCCCAGTCCCCGGGAAGCTGGGCAGGATTTGATTCAACCCCGAAAACAGATACTCAAATTCGAAGACGATTTTGATGGACGGAACCATCGACTAGCAGACATCACGTGTAGCCAGACTCTGCATGTCCGCATGGGGCATGGGCAGAAATAGTAATAGGGCAATAACACAATTTGTCTCGTAGTAAACTAGGGGATGCATTAGGCTCACGGGCTAACGGATATCGTTTGTATTTACGTCTGCTGTTCCCAACTGCAGCCAGCTATGGTCAACAATATGCAGACCACAAATCTATCTAATTGTAAGAGTTTCATAAAGTTTGTTAATTTTTTTTCTAATTTTTAGGATTTCATAACGTGTTTTTTTTTTTTTGTTTCATTTTGCACTGATTTTGCGTAGATTGAAATAGTCATTTTGCAAAAACTGATTCTACGTCTATGACTCGTCCTTTTTTATCTATATACTCGAGAATTTGTGAAAAGATTCGAAGACCATTTCTATTCTATCTAGAAGACCGATAAAAAATTTGGGCGATTTTTATACAGCCACGATCGTATGCTGGATCTGTTTTTTCGGGAAATATAATAACCACGTGTTTGCAATGAATTCGACGTGTAAAAAAAAAAACGGAGTTAAGTAAATTCGCGATAATTCTTACGGACGTTTGCCTCTGTCTGGATGACACAGAGATATATACTTATACAGACACATACTAAGAGAGGGTAGATAGGTAGGTATATAGATCTGCGTGTATACACACTCAGTAACTAACAAGTAACTGTCTATACAGGGTATAAAGTGAGACAGAGAGAAGAGGTCGAGAATAGGGGTGCAGGAAGGAATAGGAAGGATAGGGGTGGTTCGGGTAAGGGCAGATTCGTTCGGTGTCTCCCTAGTAGGCGTGGCAGAACCAGGAGATGATTTATTTCTTACGTTAGTCGCGTAACTGCTGAGATCTACTGTAAACGACCGACCGCACGGTTGCGGATTGATCATATAATGCACTGCAGAGATCTATTGTGCACAACCATGTATATATATATTACATATACACGTATAAATACATAGAGTTTCGTTGTGTAGATAAATATACAATAGATACAGCTATTGTAACATACTTTTTTACATACGAGTATATATATATTAGATTGACAACGTTTTCACCTAAAATTTCGTAGTTTTTAGTCATTCAGTTAGTCTCTCAAAATTCGGGCTCTAGATAGGCGCGTAAAAATTATTGTGAATGATTTGAAAAATTTCCCACGTATATTGTATAGTATAATAGGATAGGATAGAATTTGGGAATTGCTGATCTGAATTTAGCCGAATTTTATATCTCTCTCTCTCTCTCTCTATGTATATACGGCATTTATATATATATATACCTATATACTGTCCGTGAAATCTGTCGGACGCGTATAATATAACGTTTCAGTCAGTTCAAGAGCACAACGAATTCGTAACCTCGGGGCACAACTGTCTGCCCACACCCGCAGTGATTTACGAGGCGTGCCTAGACTCGCGCCAGTCATACGCGACAGTATTCTTACAATTAATGAATAAAACAATACCCAACTATATATACGTAAGTATATTCGATATACATGTATATGCATTATTTTATCTTATTATTCCCTAACTTCTATATATCTCTGTGCATACCTTATACTCGTATATTTATATATATATATGCTTGCTGCGGAGCAAAACTAGGCTATACCTATACAATAATTCTTTCCTATAGTGTATAAGACGAATTATCGAAGGAGAAACTTTTTCGTTGTATATATTGAAAAATGTCAACAAAGGGAGGAAGAAGAAAGAAAGAAAAAGAAAGAAAGGAATAGAAAACAAATTTGTATAAAGAAAAATTGATTTATGGTATTGTTGATCGTATACGATGCTGAGTGGATATAAATAATATGATATTGGTGAAAAACTTTTCGCAATTTTCTTTAAATAGTAATGTATACATATATATATCTTGTTTATTGCCAAATTCATATTTACCCGAAACTAAATCGGGTTCAAAGCCTGTACCCTAATTATATTTCAAATTCGTGTTTATGCAGCGGCGATATATGACGTAAAAAAAAAAAAAAAGAAAAAATGATACAACAATAATATGGAGTTTATTCGATTATATACCTATTTCCGTATATTTACTTACTTACTCACTTGAACTGCGGTAATAATGACAATGATTATCCTTTTAAACCCTCAATTTTCCCATAATACTGTATTATATATACAGGGGTACCCCCTGTGCGTTATTGGTTACCCTCGACCCCATAAAAGGTCACGTGACTCTCTCTCGATCCACAATACTGTGTACCGGTAGTTTTCCCCACTTATCGTTATCTGCGGCTATAATATCCTTTGTACAATGCGGTCGCGGATGGAAGTAGTAAGAAGCGACAAATGTAATAAGTTTTCTCTCAAGTTCTTCTATGTATATACGCAGTACGTAAGCATATACGTTGAATGGGAGCTACATATATACACATTTCAGTAGTTCTCAATTTTTTTTTTTCATTTTTCTCTTCTTTCTTTTGTTCGTTTTATTATTCATCTGAGTTTTTATTTTCTTTTTTTTCTCATTCTTATTCGTTTTTTTTTTTCTTAATATGTTCTTCTGTAGATTCGGACGCGCATAATATATACGGTCATCATTGAATATCGTGAAATATCTGCACGCATACCGGTTACGGTCAACAGGTAGGGTTATATATACAACATATCGTCGTCTCACAGCGCCGTACCACCGCCGCCTTCGTTAAAACGCAAAGAATGATCTCTTAACTCGCGCGTATAATCCTCAAGCGTAGTAGGTAGGTGGGTACACAGGTATACGTATAGGTATAGCTACGCATCGTGCGCGATCGTTTCGACGTACGTTTCGGAATATTAATTCCATATATACATATATACCCATCTATATACATATCTATCTATATAAAATATACATACGAATATATATACTCCGCGAACTCCAAATCAGAGGCCGAACTTTTCCCTCACCTCGCCACCCCCGCTTTATATGTAAACGGCAAACATATAATATGTGTATATGGATATATGTAAATACTGAAAAATATATATATACACATAGTTTAAGGTGGAAAAAATTAATTTCATCTTACTTTTTTCATATATACTGACATCCTGCTCTGTTACATATCTTTTTCTTTCATCGTCAAAATTTTCGCCAAAAATCTGAATATCAATATTCACGTTATAGGTCGAAATTCGACGAAATCATTATTCAAATTTCGGTGGGCTTAAGTATACATATATACATACTAAAACGCTAAAAACTACGAAATTTTCGAGAGAGATTTAAAAGAATAGCAAATTTCAAATAAAAGAAATTGTCACCCTATATAATACAGATCAACATTTAGCCCGGATTTAATTTACCTATATCTATCTAATTTTCGTATTTTTTCATCCGTGCGAGTAAATCACACACGTAGATATATCTATCTATATAAGTATAGCTGAGAACCATCGTTCGGACTAATCGGTGTCGTAGCGGTCTAATTGAGAGAGAGAGAGAGGGAGAAAGGAGGGGGGGAAGATGGAGGATAAAAGAGTGAAGAGGAAGAGGGAGAGATTAGAAGTTCGCTCGTGGAATGGAGTAGGGAAACTGTGTGCGCTTGCGGGTATTATAGGATATATATCTATATAGGTATATAAAGAAGGAGGATGGATATATATACATATAGGTATACATAGCGGAGAATGAGAGTGAAGGGTATATATATATATATATATATATATATGTAAGAGTAAGATAGCGGAATATATAGAAGAGGGAAAATTGGGGCGAAGGGAGTAAAAACCCTGGATGTAATTGCCGCGGTAGGCGGAACCGGGCAACGCTTCGTGCTGGTAGGCGTGGTTGTCTGATTATACCGCGGTGATATCTACTCGCGTATATATAGCCGCTGCGCTGCCGCTAACGCCCGCGCACGATGCTGAATTCAACATCGTGCTTGCGGAGCTGAAACAGCAAACTATATACCTTATATCTAACGCAAACTCGTCAAGTATCCAGAATGATACTGAATTACGTATATATATACAATATAAGTATATAGAAAACCCGGAACTACTATATCATTTCCATTTTTTTTTTTTTACGTTTTTAAATACAAGCATATACATACATATACACGAAATATTTTGATATTTTTGAAGATTTTTTAGTATCGAAAAAAAAAAAAACTGAAAATTTTATCAACAATTTTATTTCATTTTTTATTTTTTGTTATAATTTGATTTCGTATATATATACACAGACTTAAACAACCCTTACGAATTACGGGGATAGATCAGTTTCGATGATTATTAAATTATGCGTCCGCGTGTTGATTCGATTTAGTTTCGTTTATTAAACCTAATTTCATTCCGTTTCATTTCGTTATATTCTATTCTATTCTCTTCGGAAGCTTATGCGGCTTACGTAGGTATATAACACCCTAAATTCTGCGTACAGTCTGAATACTAAATCTAAAAGATGATTGTGTGCATTGTGTGTATATAGCTAGATAGATTATAAAAAGGGGTGCGTAAGAGGATATTGTATGTATCACACTGCCCGTTACCGCGCTCAAGAACACCCCCGAGGGTCTCTTGACTTTTGATAATGAAATTTCATGCCATTTTATAGTTTGTTCGCGGGATGGTGATACAATATAACTATATACACAGTCTCGATAAATATATATGGAGAGAAGATAAGAAAGATGCGCATAAGAATATATAATAAAACAAAAAAAAAAGAAACAGAAACAAAAACAAAAAAAAAACTGCAAACTGTTTATTCGCGACATTTATATCCCGCGGTCAATTGCTGCCCGAAGTGATGCTGAGTCAACAATCGGGTCTGTGTATGTCCAAAAGTCTCCACCTACTCCATCGGCAATTTTATCAGATAGGAAACTATAGTCAATATAGATGAAAAGGGAGCCCGGAGAAGAAACGTTTGTATAAAATCGGGACGAGGATTTTACCGCGGGTTACGGGGGTTTAGGTCGGCGAGAGAGCGATCTCTTAGAGCAATAAAAAAGAGTCCAGTCAGCGGGTAGGGCGGCGACCAAACGGACGAACGAACGAACGGACTTGCCAAAGAACGAAAATCGCGCCGGGATCGAGAGTATAAGATATACCCCCACGGCGGAATAGAAACGGACGCAGGTCTGTGGCCGTGTGTGTGGGGAAATTCGGGAAAATTATACGATTCAGAAACCTCGATGTATAGGTGTATATAATTCGCGGGAAATTCGCTAGTCAAATTTGTAATTTTTTTATTTTCGTGCATTTCTTTCTTTCTTTTTTTTATTCTTCTTCTCTCGCGTTCGAGATTCGAAAAGCAAGAAAATGAATCGAGACAACACATAGATATTATACAGCGTGTATGTGTAGCGGTCGAGTATATATGTAGATGAATATACATACAGGAATTATAGGGCTGTATTATTGAGAATAATAAGTGCGCGTATAATCACCCCTGCACTTAGCTACCGTGTAACCCCTTACACGCGTATATCCTAGCTTCAACCCTACATATAGTATAGGTATAACGTCTACACGAAATACACGAGTCGCTGCCCTCCGGGGTTGAAAAAAATTCGTGAATTATTAACGTGTGAATGAAAGCGCGAGCTTCGATTACCCTTCTGTTATACATGTATTTATATTATATATCCAACTATATTCCTCTACACGATATGATTATATATTATTCTAACATAACGTGCGGGTAATAACATGTATAACGCTGCTGTCCACCAACTCGATCGCAGCTACCTGCGGGGGAAACTTTGTATCGAAATTATTACGCAGTCTAAAAAATTTATAGATTATTATTAATATTTTCTTTCATCCCTCATAGATTAAAGAAAGAAAAGTACACATAATTCTTATATCGATTTACAGCTATAAAGACGCGTCGGTGTTCTGCGTTCATACAATTCAATTAAAATTTCCAACGCGGCTTTCCTACGTACCTATATACAATTAATTCATAAAATTCAACTTTACGCGAGTATAAGTTACGAGTGCATATGGTAGGGATATCTTATATGCATACTCTTTGCCGCACCGCGCGACACGCCGCTCTAACTGGCTCTAGCTAAAGGCTGACTGCTGCAGTTGCTGTGATGCTGGTGCACGGGACACCCAGAACTCCGTCTGCATACGAAATGATCTGATAGCATGAGATACTATTCTACGTTGGATATATATATATAAAATTTTGACAAGCAAATTTCTCGCATCTTTAATGAATGATTATGAAAATACGGAGAGGAATACAATTATCTAATTAATTTTACTCTGTTCTGTCGTAGTCGAATCATGTTAGATATATGCGTGAAGCTGATGCATAAGAAGGAATCAACGAATCGGGATTTAACGCTTCGATTTCCGCTAGGTCATTGCGTTTCATTAAGCGAGAACTATAACCCCCGATGGCAGATAAAAAAAAGGCGTTCTATAGAATATAACCTTATCGAAACGTTGGGGGCGGGGGGCATGAATTCTTGTGCCAAATTGGAGTAACGCCCATACGATGAATAAATAGCCATATTTATCTACGTTTATTATATACCTACCTATTATATATATGGTATATATAAAACTATACAGATACTTTGAATCTATATTAATATATATTTATATACGTATATAGATTTAATTCTATAATATAATATAATATAAATTAGAAAAAAGAAACTTGATTTTCTAGATTTTGTAATTTGAGGCGAAAAAAAAATCGACTAATGCACCGTCTTATTTTAACGATCCATGATAGTTCGAAGGGTTACATAAATGCGGGAGTTTTTCGTGTATACGTACATAAACGTATACGCTTATACAATTGAAGAAGTTTTTAACGAGGAAATAATCGAGGCTTATAATTATTTGAGAAAATTGCGCGGTGTACGTTTGGTAACAACTGATAAATTATGAAAGTGTCAAGGACGACTAATCGAGGGTCGGAAATAAAGGACCAGACTTGTTTGATTTTATACCTCTAATACACAGTTGAAAAAAAAAGGAAAGAAAGAAAAAGAAAGGAAAACCGTCCTTTACCTTACAATATATACAATAGTATTTTAAACTGAGTAAGAGCCCGCATACGTTTCTGTAATAATAAGAGGATTCAGTGATGATCGCGTCAAGTTAGTTTAGGTTTAAGTTTAGGTTCAGGTTAGGTGTCAAGGGCGGGAAGTGGGGGGGGCTGGGGGTTTATGTAATATTAATACTAAAATCACATTATAGTTAAGAAAGATAAAATATTAGGGCTATTATAAGGTGTGGGCATGTTAAAATTATCATACATATTGCCCGTAGGCGAGATGCCGCTGTGTAGATAAACTGCACGATGAATCCTTGAAAGGCATTCTTATTATCTAAGCAAACAACCGATAACATCGCGGCGAGTCACGCCCACGCCGAATTATTGTCCAGTTAAAGAAAAATAATATGATTATGAAAATGAAAAGACAGGTATTTAGGGTAGCCGCAGTGACACGTGTATATGATATATGCACACCGTATACATATATAATATACATACATAATTACATATATATAATACGCGATTATTTTCTTATTTAATAAATAAGGATTAATTTGTATGTAACCGTTGTAGAGATATATAGGTAGGTATGAGGTATACGAAGTGCTTATAAAGTCGTAAAATTATAATCGGATTCGGAAATTCTATTATATTCTATTCTTTTCCTATAAACTACCGTGTGTACGTTCGGTTGGCGCCGGTCTGACTATATGCCTATGTCTGTACCACTTCCCATTCACATAAATAACAACAATTTACATTCAGAATTGACGAAAACTTGAATGTAATAATATATATAAATGAACCCGAAACAACATACTACATATTTCCGAGATGAGAAGTAAAAAGATATGAAATAAAAAAAAAACAAAAGGAATAGATAAATTTGCTGCCGTATTTGATCGTAAAAAACATTCCGCGAGCTATAGTCGACTGAATCACAGGTTCATTTCACAGAATATTATCGCCTCTCTTACCTTTGTCAGGAATTCGGTGATGAGGTTCTTGTAATAGGTTGAAAAAATGCGTCTGAGAATCTGCATGTCATATCCAGTCTCTGAATTTCACTTATCACTTTCGTTCACTAACACTGACACTGGAACTGCACTAACTTACTCATTAACTTACACTCTCGATCTTAGACACGTCGAATTTTGATATATTTAGCCTGAAAAAGAGCAGCGTCGAGACGACTGAGTAACTTCATAACGCGATAGTCAATTGGCATACCGGTAAACAGACTTGTTGTCGAATCGAAAGAAAACAAACATGTAAAAAACTTTACGCGATATTAATGCGGTTATGTCTCAATGTTGGTACTCACTTTGACGCGCTAACAGTTTTTAGGTATTGAATTCATCGAATTTTAATATATTTGGCGACTTTAACCGCAATAAACCTTGTCTGATCACTGGAGAAAAGAAAGCGTCGAGAAGAATGCCTGATTTTATAACGCGATCGTCACTTGTCAACAGTCGGCGTCACCCCGGGTCGAACGGAAAAAAATAACACATCTAAAAATTTGCATATTACAACGCGATTATACACCAATTATAGTTATTACTTCATTCCACCAGCACTCCGACGGTCTAATACGTTAATTATAACTATATGAGCCCTTTCAGCTACGTTTATCAGGTATAAACTTGCACTAATTACCGTAAGAAAAAAAACACCGACGCCGCGCATAAACAAAACAATTGCCTAACTCGATCGTCAAATAGTTTAACGTCTGTTGGCGGGAACTTTCGCATATCGATAGTGCCATCCAACGGCGTACTCTACGCGCGGTCGGTAAAACAGAGCTGCTTCAATTTATTGAACTTTTTCCAATATCTTTATTTATAATTTTCTTTTTTCTTTTGAATTATATTTAGTTTGAAAAAATCGATGTTTATGTTGTAGGGAATTTGAAAATTATAGACTTGAGATTGAAACATGTATATTATGTAACGCCTTATTTTGGTATACATTATAATTCCACCAACGATACAGAATTTATAATTTTTTTTTTTTTAAATATAATATTATTTCATATACATATTATTATGGGTATAGATATTGTACAGTTTATAAATAGACTCAAATATATATATTCAATATTACGTTATCATCAACAATACCTAAATTTCATTTCACTTATTGAACCCGGATTGAATAATTATATTATGATCATTGGTTCTTATTTTTCCAACAAAGAATGCGATGAAATTCGAACATGAAATACGTAGTAATAATCGCTTCACTATTATGTATAGAAACGTAACAACGACAGATCAGTATTATCTAATGGATATATATTTAGCTATATTTGAAACGATAATTATTATTTTAATTGTGAATAAATTATGGCAATCAGATAATTCAACAAGTTTGAAATACACGCGTAATACTATTTCATGGGTTTAAATAAAGCTATTTACACCGTCGTTCTATATATTTTTTTTAAATTAAATTCATTTTATAATAATATATTTAACTTTAATTAATAATCAATGGAACGGCTTACGCTTATTCTATAGAATATTCAATGGTCTATAATTCCGCACTACCGATATAATACATACCAAGATTCATTTTGAACGTTTCGTATGTTAATGAATTCATTCTAATTACACATCACTTTAAAAATTGAAACTTGGTATGAAATTCTTCATGTCTAATTATACTTGCGTAGTTACGGGAAGTCAAGAAATAAAATGCGTAACGCTTTCAAAAAAAAAAAAAAGAGAGAAAAATTGATTCCGTTTAAAAAGCTGCTCCGCAAATAACTCTAGACTTTTTTTTTATACATATTATTTGAAGACCATTTGATAAATCCTGACTCAGTAATAGCTATATTTATTTATGCATTGAAAGTTTCGCTTTTAAATTGATTATTACCTTTAAATTAAGAAAAACAGTGTTTATTCTTCCGTTGGAATATTTTCGACATATTTTCAACTTATCCAACAACAAAAACTACTCGTTAAAATGCTATCAATTTTTTACTTCTTATTTCTTTCTTAACATTGTTCTGTAAACTTGAGGTATGACGCGGATCCAGGGTCTAGAGTGTCTGACTTCAAATTCTACACTATAGTTATTCGAACCTATAGATGAATACTGTGTTAAATTGTGATCAATAATCTGCATGGGTGCATTATTAATGTCTTCGAAGATAGGAATAAATATAAAGTTGTATTATAAAATTGACCTGTGAATAATACCTACTTAAAATACGAGTTTCAGACTCATCAGACTAACTCGAAACCCGAGAAACTCCATCGATTGATATCCAAGTATAATTGGAATACTTGGTAATTGGGCGTAAAATATGTGAATTATTTAATTATTTCTAAGTAATGTATGTGTATTTAAGTTAATTCATTATTTATCAAAGTATGCAAAGAGCGAGGGCGATATTGTAAAAAAACTGTTTATCAAAATTGTGGAAAACAGATTATATCGGAAATGTTGTTCTTGTTGTTTTCTTTTTTTTTTTTTTCAAAAAATCGTTGGAAGAATTGAAGAATAGACGAAGCTTGTGGCTCTAATAAAGAAAGATATTATAAACTATAATCACCAACATAAATATTAACATTACATTATACATTCAATTAATTATACTAATTAGATTATATAGGTATATACATAATATAATAAATTTATATCCTTGGGCGGTGATTTTGGTATATACTTTCATAATTGAGGATGAAAAATACTTCACAGGTGAATAAATCGAATTATTCCCATTCCAAAGTTTTTTCTTATTCTTTTTTCTTCTTCTTCAGAGAACATCTTGTAAACTCTAATCATAAAACTGTTTTTTTTTTTTGTGCATTATTTTGCAATTCAAGCAAGCTTTTCGTTTCAGTCTCTCAGCTATTGATTTATAGCCATTAACGTGATGATAAAAAAAAAAAAAAATACTTGAATTATAAAAATATTTAGTAATACTGATACATAGTTTCGATTCTGCTGCTGGTCAAAAGCTATAACTTGTCTCGCGAATTGTTATATCCCCAAAAATGAAAGAAAAAGAAAAAAACTTTGATGTGATAATAATGGATTATCCCACCTAAATTTCTTGCCTTAAGTATTTCAAGCCAGATGATATTGATACAGTGAAATTTAATAAATCAGGTAGATAGAAAGTGGAATATAAAACCTATGAAGGATGATTAAATCAATCAGATATTAGTTCTCGAACCAATTATAATAGCTTCAAAAATTGAATATTAGCAACAGAAATAAAAGAGTTTCCCTGATGACTTAATGTGTCTGGCTTGAGAGACTTTATGATTATTTATTTGTTTGTTTTTTTTTTCTAGATTTTTTCTTCATCAACCTCAATGAAACTTGCTATAAATTAAACATTAAAACGAGTCTCCGAACCATCGGCTAACATTAATGTAACTGTACGATTATTTATCCATATAAGACGGGCCAGCCGCATCGGATTAAGACGTGCAACGTCGTTTATTGGCGCTGTACTATATGACTTGATGCATCGAGTCTGAGAATTTCCTAGACCAAACATACCACTGCTTGTCTGCTAGGGAAAGGTAAAAACAAAAATCGGTTAGACTCATCTATGTCCTATTTGTTCTCAAGTTATAATCAAAGTTCGTTAAATTTATTGGTAACAAAAAAAACAACAACAAAAAACAGAAAAGATAAGTAAACTTTCCTCTCTCCATTATTAATACTATATCAGTCGAAATAGTTACCTGCCAGAAGCACAGTTTATTCTCCGCGCATGAATAACTAACTAAAAATTTTCCCTCCGGTGAAAAAGCCAGAGCAGTTACAGCCGCCTGATGGGCTGTAACAGTCTGGCATTTGACATTGCCGCGCAGTTCGTAAAGTGCCAATTGTCCTCCCCGAGCTCCCACCGCTATCCTTCGAGTGGTTGAACAGTGGCTCACCTTCGAATAAACATTACCAATTGGATGAGTAAAAATAATCGAGTAATTGTATATTTGCTACACTTTCATGTCTCACCTGATTAAACCTGCAAACAGCTGGGAAAACATCGTTCAATGGCTTCAATTTAAGATGTCCAGGATCCAGACAATGCAGAATAATGTCCATGACCTGGATAAGCGGTGGTAAGGTAATTAGAGATTAATATCCTTCCAATACTCTGATATTCTTCAAACAGAATTTCAATAAAAACCCATCGCCCATCTCACCTCGACGAGTAAGTCGCTCATTTCGCTTTGCATTTTGTCTATAAGTTGTTCAACTATTCTCAATATCTCTGGCTTAGCTCTGGCAAGAACGCTGGCACCTAAATTAACGTTCAATGTCTGTGCGTTTTGCTGCAGGGTATTAAATCTGGCCACTTCTCTGGCCATTGTAGTAATGAACGCGGCAGGTCTGGCCGTCGCTATTAACATCAAAGCGTGTCTCGCAGTCCTGCAACTGTCGGCTTGAGGAGTCAGCGGCAAACCGTAAGTCATACTTGGCACGAGCTTGTCCGCGTCGCAGCACATCTCAAGAAGCCCGAGCAAAACCTGAAGGTGAGAAGAACAGAGGATTAGCAACGACCCGAGTGAGAGTAAAGACTCGAGTTCACCTTCGAAACGTCGAGATATGGTTCCCAGACTGTAAATCCACGACCGATGAGGTCTATCGCGGCTCTCCGAAGCGGCGTATGCATGGGTAACTTCGACGAATGAGGAGCGTGAAGTAAATGCGTTAAAGCCATGCTGGTGAGTCTGGCAAGATTGTTATTCCCGATGCCAAAACCTTCGACAACTGAGCTCTTCCGCCTCTGTTCGCTGTCCCTCCTCTGACTCGCGTTAGTCACATCTTGTCCAAATTCCGCGCCGATAACGCCGAGCAGTACGACGGCCGCGGTCTGCTTCCGCTTCAGCTCTGCTATGCTGGACGGTTTCCTCGCCATACTAGACTCTGCAAAGGGTAATAATTCTCGTTACAATTCTCTGCGATATCTCAGATTTCTCGAAACCCAGCCAATTCTACCTTCCGCACCTTCCTCTTCTTCCTCTTCCTCTTCCTGTTGCTGTTCTATCGTAGGCACAGGGCTGCCCGGTGGAGGACTTTGGCTCTGAGGTTGAGGCGCTATGGGTTCCTGCGTGCTGTACTGAGGCAGATATTGGGACCAACTATCAACCAGTGCTTTCCTGCCTTTCGGTCCCATTCTGCCCAATTCAGCGAGTAGAAGAGCTTGCGCAGCTTCTCTGACCTGAAATCAAATCTCTCCTAATTAATACAAGGTCTGAGGTCAGAGTTGGTTGGGTTTGTTATAGTTCAAAAACCTCTAGGCATTGGTGCTGCCATCGTCTAGCCATCATTTCCACTTGCGGACGTTTGAAGCTCTTGGCTCCCCCTTGCGCGGCGACTTTATCCGGCAATAGAACGCAGTGTAAAGTTGCGAGAAGCGACCAGCCCTGTTTTATTTGGGCCTGTTGAACCGTGTACATCTCCTCGTTTTCTTCCTCCGCTTTGTTCCAGCTTACAGCAACTCTGTTTCCCGGTCTGGGGTGTAAAAATTCGAGATGATAGAAGAAGACCGTCTGAATTATGCCGGGAGTATAAACTGCGGATATATGCATGAGAATATCATTCGTATTATACCTATGCATCTTGCGGTTTCTCTCCTGTTCAGGAACGAATGTAGCATTGTTCATGGACATGAGGGTGTTCGCCAAAGACACAACAGCCAGTAAATGATTGCTGGTCAGAGTCGTAGACAACTCCCAATGCGCCCGAGCGGTAAAAGCCCGAGTGAGACGCTCTTGCCTGACCAATTCAGCCGGCAAACGTTGCTCCAGTTGAGTTGGTTCACCGGCGGTTTCCAATTGGGTTTGCCAAGTTGGTAGTAGCAGAGACATATAGCCTGATGTTAAATTGATTGAAATTTTACCTTGGGATTTTATGATATTGAGATATTTATCGAGTAGATTTAGACGCACCTCCTTTAGACAGAACACCAAATGAAACGGGCACCATGGGTCTAAGCAGGCCCAATTTCCCTTCGCAAACTCTATCCAGATCCGGATCCATTCCCCACGCGTGTAAAAGGCTGAGTAATAATTGGGCAACTTCCATAGCGGCGTTCGGCTCAGTGAAAGCTCCGTTCCGCTTCGAACTGTTTCTCGGTACATCGCTGCTGTTCCAGCCGTCACCTGAACGAAGTATTTTACTTTTGTAATACAGAGGAAGAAGGGAAGGCATGTCGTCGACGATAAACTAACAACAATGTGCACACACAACTACAGTAGTGCTATAATAGGGAAAAAGATACACGGTTTAAAGTAAAATTAAACAACTAAATAGCGCTTCAATACGTCCGGGGTAGAATGTGGAATTTCTCTGGTCTTTTCAGACTCCCGTCAAAGCATTCTAGGGATTGTGGAGAGACGGTAAAATTGATTATTATAAATGAACGAGGGATCTAAAGGTGAAACCTTAGGCTGAATAATAAAAAGAGAAGACAAACATCTGTGAAATGGTAAAATGAACGAAAACCGTGATGGAAGAGAGAGCTATATGGGTAAGAGGGGCAGAGAAACACATAAAGGATTGATATAATGTGAAAGAAAACTCATGCACAGCGATTATTATCTTTTGGTTTGCGCTTTTGGGCTGACCTTTGCCATCTAGAGTGGACGGCTTGAGGCCAACGCTCTCAACTTTTGCCTGCAACTTAGTCTGAACGTTTTCAGCGCCTTCCTTCATCTTAGCCAATATACCTGGAGAAAGAGATACTTATATCGTCAGATTAAGATATTTTCATGTTGTTGTGCAAGCGATTTTGGCCAAATGAACTGGAAACTAGGTTTAAACGTTGATAATACAGAGTTGAAGAAAGTATCTATGATTAATCTAAAAAGCAGTAAAAAAAAAAAGAAAAAGGAAAAAAGAAAACTATAATTAAAGCAAAACATAAATAGTGAATAAATAGAAAACATTATCGTGAAATAAAGAATTACGCAAACAACTAGTGTTTCTAAACATATTTACATAACAATGTTTCTGTAGCTTCGAAAACTGTTGTTTCTTTTTCTATAATAAACAGATTGGTATTTATTCCGTATGGAATTGGAAGCGAGTGCGAACATCGAACAGCGTAAGTGATCTCCATGGTTCAAAGATGATGACTATAACATTGACTTGAGTTGGTGTAAGCTGTATGAAAAACTTAAATAATCGATTGCCAGAGGTTTTGGTCAAATCAATGTTTTTAAATTCGATGTAAAAAAAAAGCTGTAAAATTATTTAGCCGTGCAAAAAAAACAATTAAGATGTACGTAATTCGAAGCAGTGCTGTATTAAGAAAATAATAATTAACACATTGAATAAAGAAATAAACGATTGCAAGGAGAGGAAAAAAAAAAATTGAAAAAAAAAAATTACACAACATTAAACGGTACCGTGACGATCCTTCTCCTTAAGAATTCTTTCCACATCTCCAGCCTTATCCTTGACGCGACCAAAAAAGTCTATAAATCATTATTTGAATATCGTTTATAAATAGCCAATAACATGAATATCTAAAGTATGAAATATATATCAACACATGTTATTCAATTCTAAAACAAATCCTAATTTACTTTTCCTCTTTCATCATTTTCTATTTTTGTTTTTTCTCATAATAGCTTGATCATGATAGTTTGATTAAATTTTTCCATCGCTAATAACCGCAGGAAAACATACCTGCAATCTTTTTATGAGCGTCTGGACTAGCCGACTGGGTAAGAGCAGCAACCTTTTGATATTCGGATGCAGAAATCAAGCCCTGTGCCTCGAGAGAACCGGGAGACATCGATCCGTACTCATCGCTCAGTAGTTGTACTAAAAGAATGGGGATAAAAAGAAATGAAAAAAACTGCGATACGGAAAGAATGAAATGTTTCAACACCGATGAAGATATTATTATCATTACCAATAAGTGCTTCAATGTCGAAGAATAATATATGGCTTTCTGGATCTTTAGGATTTGTTCTTAGCCCTTGTATCATCAGTGGAGCTCCCTTGGCTTTTATCTGATTTCCATGATCGCTTCCAGCCCCGCCATGTAACTGTTGTAGCTGATGCAAGCCGCGCTGTGTAGCGTGACGAATTGCTGATAGATTCCTGTGCCTCAAACCTCGGAAGAAATGCACGGCTGGATTGGCTAGCCCAAGTTCCCCTCCAGCAGTCGGCCCGCCGCCGGTAGCAGCGATGGTATTCTCATCGCAAGCGTATAGAACTTCTTCAGCAATGATACCTGTGGAGTGGATAATTTTTTAGAAGATCTAATTTTTTACCCATAAGATGTATAATTCTTCCTCCTTCCTGTTTATTATCGATATAGGCAAGTATTTTACCATGCAAAACTCTGTCTAAGTGTCCAGTTTCCATTTGCCAAACGTATACGGCTCCGTCAGAGCAGCCGACGATCATGAAATCATCCAGAGGACGCCATTTGATAGTAACAACTGGGAACAAGTGTCTAGAGGCAAGAACAACGCATTTTCTTTCCGCAAGAGAGAGCAGAGTAACGCTGTGATCCGAAGCCACGCTGCAGACGCATTTCTGTAGCCGAGGCTGTGGATGGAAACAAATTTTTCCTAGTCAAATTCCAATCAAGACTTTTACGAGCGTCGAAATAAGACGGGAAATCTTTTACTAACACTGCAGTTATCCGGTGGCACCATCAACTGAGTAATTTCTCCCGCGTGGACGCAGAAACGATGTATTAAAGTGCCAGCATAAAGATCCCACAAACATACGGCAAAATCGACCGATCCAGATACCAGGTGGGTTCGATCGTATCTTGGTGCCGCCCCGTGCGGGTACAGCAGACAATTCACTCGGCCTGAATGTCCGAGGAGAACTTGATGCGGGGGCCAATCTGTGAGAAAGAATTGTGGAATAACAGAAGATAAAGAAAAAATAGAAAAGTATAATGAGCCACCTCTCAATATTGATATTAAGAGTTGAAATTTTAACAGGCATATTTTTATACCTGAATGAAACTTTTGAACCTGTTTGAATTATTTTTCTTCTCTTCTTCAAGACTCTAATCTCTTTTTACTATCCTTATATACTCACCGTCATACTGTTGATGATTCCCATGCAGTAACTGCAACATAACTGTTTGGGTTGCTGGCACAATGATAATACTGCCATCTTCTCTCCCCAGAACCAACCGGCTCTGATGTGGCAAGTATATACTGGAAGTTAATTTTATTCCGTGACCATCTCCGGAGTCTAATTGATCGAGTATTCCGACTGGAGGAGGTTTCATAGATTCCCAAGCAGCGGTTAAGCTTGTTTTAATGGTCGGCGGTAAGCTCGACGGTTTATATTCGTTTTGATTGATCTGCGTTAGTTGTTGGGAAGACATCTCGGGGAGTGTCCATAGAACAACGACTCCTTCGCTGTCACCTCGCAGTAAATATTTCGTAGTTTTGTTCTGCTTTTGAACAGTCACAAGCCGCATTGCCGGTGGACAGGACAAAGGCTGCAAGAAAATCGTCTCAAAGTCAGAAAACACCGTTTCTTAGTCAAGTTTTAATACTCCTATACCTTGTCGCCTGGCTGTGTTAAAGTGTAGTACAAGTACGGTTGATCACACTCGGCTGCAGGGGTGTGAAATTCCTTGTTGTCCGCAACGCTACTGAGAATTCACACGTTAAAGCTTAGTCATTGTTGTACTTAAAATTGCTTTATACAATTTGTTTTTCTCTTTTTCTTTTACTCCAATTTACTAAATAAATATGGAATCCAAGAAATTCATGAAATAATATCGTTCTCTTCGCGTGCTCCGTAAAAGTACATTAGTATATCAGCTTATGCTCGCACTTATGCTAGTTACAAGACTTTCAGATCATAAACATAGTGCGAACATCGATGCGTCAAAGTTCTGGCAAAGTTTAGCATTATGCAGCGCAGTTAGATATGACTTCGCGTTCAAGGAAGGGCGCGATTAAGCAGAGTCTTCAGTATTTCGTCGAAGCCAGAAGCTAATACTAACGTCTAGAAAAGAAAAGCTAGTAAGACTGCAGAATGAACAATATTTGTTTTTTCGTTTGAAATTACGTGACCTATCTAAAGTCTGTTTGAAGAAATTCTATATTTATATCTCGGCTCGATTCTCCTACTACTAACATCATTTAATAGAATATATTGACTGAAATGTGCGCAAGATAGCAAAAGCAATGTTAAATAAAGCCAATGCAAGATATTGGGATGCGCAAGTGTTAGATATTAAAATAATAATACATGCATCTGTGTCGAAGATTGTAATAGCTTTAAGGAAATTGTTATTTTTTAAAAATCTATTCGACCGTAAGATTTGTAAGTGGAATTAATCACAAGCATTGATTCCGACTGATAATAAAACTAGCTTTTATTATAAAGCCGAATAAAACAAAAGATAAGAAATGATTGCTAAACTAATAAGTAGCGACTTAGGTGATTATTGATAAATGAATAACTCATGCATTACCTTGACGGTAGGGAAACGCTTATTGAATAATCACATGATATAGTTGAATTTAACGAGGCTTGCGAGAATAGATTAATAAATGAGAGGCTGATTACATAGATGTGAAAAGAAAAAAGAAAAAAGGTGAACCAAAGGCTGAGTAAAGTTGGTGATGGAGTTAAGGTGAGATGAGGTGAGTAATTGTACAGATACATGTGAAGAATTGTAATGAATTGTGTGGAGGAAGGATGAAGAAAAAGATATATGATTATAAATAAGGTAAAAGATGTTGTCCGGTTACCTGCTGAGAGCCTTGCCCTTCAGCTTGCTAGAACAGACCGGATCTCCCGTAGAATGTGGTAGAGGATATGTTATGTAGGACGAAGAAACGTCACCATCGAACAGACAAATTTGTTAATCAATGTGCAGTCGATTCAATACATTGAACAAAATATAGAAAAAAAGAAATTTAATAATGTTTGATATTAATCAAGTTATAGTTAAAACAAGAAAAACGTTTCAATAGAGAATTCATCGAGGTCATAATCAGTCGGAAAAATAATTCATCTTGCTCGACTGATTCCTGACTATGACCTTATTTGTCACAAAATGACTGGGTCCGAAGTTCGGGTATACGTTGATTGATTAATTAGAAAGAAAACCAAAACGATGAATTTAGAGTCAAACACTCCGTTAGTCCACAGCACAGCAAAGCACTAGATGCTTTGCACAATCGCACTTTAGGGATTCTGGAAATGAACTGTCTTTGGCTTCTTTTGGAATGAAATTTTCAATTTTCAACTTTCGAAACAATTTCATTTGGTATGAAATGTTTTTTTTCTCTTTTTTTTTTGACAATATTCGCAACAGCAGCCAGAGACTGTAACGAATGAATTTCATTAAAAATGAGAACATAAAACAGTGCATTGCTTGCGGGTGCCAGTAATGTGTTGATGTTCCTCTATACTGAACTAAAATCACATGTGTATCTATTATCTCTAAAGTATTTTCAAACTCGTCATTTACTTTCAGAATATCATTTTACAATATCCAAAGAATTTATTCCAAGAATGTATTCTCGTGAGGGATAAATCCAGTTTCATCCTTACTCCCTCCAGTTTCTTCTTATTCAACTCTATGTAATTTCATACTAATTTTACTAAGGAATCTATAAGCTGTGTAAACCTTTGACCAAGTTCGAGCTGACTAGATAGTAGGAATAATATATATTTGTGCTTTTATTTACTGCTATTTTTTAGATCAGAGGGAATTTGCATAATCGTAGCTGCAAATAAAAATATCAAAGCATCAACATCGGACAGGATCCCCACTATCCGGATGTGAAATATAACGGTTAAAAAATGTAAGAGTAAAATGTAAAATGTGGATTTGTGAACTGAATGCATTTCAATATTCTGCATAAGTCAGAGTTAAGTTATATGATTATGGATAAGGAAAAAAAAAACTTTGCTGTTTTGTAAAGACAATAAAATAATACACAAACAGCTACCAGAATTTTGAAAGAAAAAATTTCAGCAACTAGGTAACACCAAAGTAACGGCGTTGTCCTGAATTTATAAAATATTCTATGAAGTAAATTTGCATTATATTTTGCAGTCAACTAACATGCTCTTTATACTTCGACGTTTGAAGGTTTAATTTATTCTGATAAATGGTTGAAAGGTGTTCATTCATGCATGATGCAACTTAGCGTAGAAACAATTACCAACGCAATAGTATTCTTTATAAAATTACACAAAGTGTGAAAAATCTTTGGAACGGAGTGTTTTAGAGAAATTAAAAGATCTACATTTCAAACTACGTATACAGTTGCTTAATGGGAATACAGAGAATGGTATTTCATTCGTGATATTATGAAAATAAATTTTCAACACAAGTATAACGCGTCGTCTTGAAACTAAGGATTGATGAAACTATTTGTTCCAGATTTTACAATTCACTCTTGCACTTTTCAGCGAGTATCATTATACCACCTTACTTTTCGTAATATGAAACTAGAAATATTGAACTCTTCTGGCAAAAGAGAAAAAACAAAAAAAAACAAAAAAAAGAAAAACGATGGAAAACTCGGGTTCAATGTGTCTCCGCATTGCAATATACATTGTAGTGGATACCGCCATAAAGCTCCAGTGTACTTTGAAAGTTTCTAATAAACAATACAGTCCCTTGATCATTTTAATATCAATAGAACATACTTGGCAGGCAGCTTGTAAAGATAACCATGGCCCTCGTCGCTCCAAAGAACAACTCTATCAGCAGCTAGGAAATCCCCGGCCATCCAACGCTCGCCTCGAGGTGCAGTCACAGAACAGAGTACCGAGAAATCTCCGGCGTCGAATATCTGACACGAGTTAAAATCTCATTATCATTTATTCTCCACTTCCTCTGAGAGACGTCGTTTCAAACAAATAGAAACTGTAATTATCTGTAACATTTGTGAAATCGCACCTGCCAATACTTGGAGCAGACTATCAGAACAGTTCTCTGATTGTAGGGGCAGCACGTCATAGCCAATGCATTTAGGCAGCGAATTTGTTTGCTTTCATGTTCGTACAATGGCTCGTTGTGGCGATTCTCATGGCCGAGAAGAGTCCAGACCTTGACTGTCCCGGTTGTTGTCAGCGCCAAGACTACGTCGTCTTTAATAAATACGAATTAGTTGTTGTAAGAAGATATTGGCGCGAGGGAAATGCCATTCAAAGCAACATTACAAACAGTGCAATAATCGGATTTATTCAAACGCTGTAAGAAATCTACTGCTCTTTTTACTTAGTCAAACATGTTGAGATGCAGTTAAGAATAAACTAACGCTTTGACTCTATTGAAATTAAGGAAAAACTTCGATTAAGACTGACTTTCTAGAAAATATAATATTATATCGTTTTTCCATCTATACATTTATTTGTCAGTAGATACCTGAATTAAGTACTTGAAAATTAGTTAGCATTTGAAAAAACAGCGTGTATAAATTGTCCTAAAATATTTCAGCCAGCATTGGTTGTTAATAATATAAGAAAAGCAGTTATTTAGTTAACTTAAACACTGACTTAGCTAGTATTAATTTCATTGCATGCTTTCCGACGAGGTATACCTACGCATATATTGATTCCAAAAGCCTGATTATGATCGTGGTTTGATGTATATTCAAAAATTTTATATACTTACGTTAGAGTGTATACAGCTTAGAGATATCGCACAAATGATAGATGTGTGAAGAGAGGATTAGAGCGTTAGTAAGGACTGGGAGTATCGGCAGACGCAGTAATAGAAGTGAGAAGTCAGAATATCGAATTACAGAACAACGAGTAAAGAAATATAATCAACTACCAGCTAGCAAATTAAGTAAACAATAGGGTGATAATAAGTAGCAAAATAATAAAAAATTGTAATTAAGATAGAGTTCTCTCTACCAATTTTCCTAGCCAGCCTCTACTCGATTCATACACATGCTGTAAAATAAGAATGTAATTAGGTTCAATCTTCTAGATTTCATTATTCCATAACAATGTTTTTACTATCCTGTTTTTTTATTTTTTTTTTTATATCAAGCTAAATATTTGCTACTTTAGAGTAAGAGCAACTTATCAACTTCTTCAGAGATACCAGAATGTGTTAGAAAAACGAAGATCCCAACTAATAAGAAAGAAAATTACCGTATTAAAATGGCATGATTCGAAAGTTATTATTGCGAATATCAGCTACAGCTAAGTTATTGATAATACAGAGGAAAATAAAAAAAAAAAAAAGAAGTACCCAAGATAAAGGACGAGGCATTAGAAATAAGATCGGCAAAGTTTTGTTTGTCGACTGATCTTTCTGTAGCAGTAAAAAATATGTTTCGAACAAGAAAGTAGAGAGTATAATTCAATTGCGTCAGTTAGGGAGCTGTAAGTTTTCTACGGTAGAAACGTTATTTCTTTCACCAATTCAGAGTAAAAAAAAAAAAGAAGCTATTTACATATATTATTAAATGAAAATTCTTCACAAAAGAAATGATAATATCAGACTGCGGCAAACAAATTCTATAAACTCGGCAAAAGTAAATTAACAACGAAATATACACTGGCCAATTGTTACATGAGAACGATACCTGTAAAAGTTAAGAAAACTTCGTGTTTTAAATTACTTCGAGAAAATTTTGAACAATCAAAGTTATCAGTTTCGGGCTCAATCCTGGATAAGTAAAGGTGCCTCATGTAACATAGATCAGTATAAGGATCGAGAAATGAAACAAACAGATTTCCTTAAGGGAATGGGCGACAAATAGTATCGGTATAAAGTAATCTGGGTTAGGATGTGGTAAGCGTAGATGTGTGATGGAGTGTAACTAACTTGTATGCACGAGGAACCGACCTTTCCGTTTGGCCGGTCGCAGGACATGCAGTGCGCTTATCCAGTCTGGATTCACTCTGGAGCTCAAAGTGAACAACACTTCTAGACTGAATGGATCCATCACCAGAACTTCTGGGTAGTAACTAGTAAGTTGGGATTGAAATATTTCATTAATGATCCTATTCAGTCAAAGGTACAGTATCATACAATTTTATTCAATAATGATGAAAAAACGAGATTTAATAAGATGAAAATAATCAGATTTGGCATGTTTCTGGTTCCTATTTGTTAATACTCGTCAAAATCTGATCCTATAAGATTGAAATAATCGTTAAAATCGAATCTCTGGATCTTATTTGCTGCTATCCAATAATATACTGTCTTATAAGAAACAAGTAGCCTTTTTTTCTCACGTTTTTCATTTCTATTTACTAAAAATCTTCAGTACCTTGTCTTACAAGACTTTGAATAGTAATTCTAATCAAGTTTCTCTCCCTTATTTGCTAGTATGCTAAATGATCTTGTTTTATGAGCTTAAAACAGTAGTTTAAATCATATTTCCAGTGCCGATCTCCTCAAAACTCTACAATATCTGATCGTATAATTTTAAAACAGTGATTTCAATCATCTTTTCAGTTCCTCAAGCAAAATCCAGCATCTCTGAATTAGCTCGTGGCCCAAACACCGTCAATTATTCTCACCCGGAACAGAACAACCTGATGTCCTCACCCCCGGCAGAAACATAAGGTAACATCTGAGTGTGAATATTGTTGAGTTTAACAGTCTCCCTGCATTTTCCATCGATCAAATCCCAGGTACACATTTCTCCGCTCTCGCTGCTGCTCACTATGTAGTTTTGTTCCATTATGACGCTCGCTCTGCTCAGGCACATTATGGGCGCTGTATGTCCAACGAGCAGGCATCTAGGCGTCATCTTGAAATAATAGAACAATGAGAAGATGTATATCATTGCATTAAATTACATAACGGTTGTTTCAGCTTTGGTAAAAGTTGGTTTATCTATTCCCACATTTTTCCACCTATGATCTTATCAATTTCATTACAAGAAGACAAACAGTTTTAATCAGAAGTTAAATACAGACGATTAAATAGCCGCGGAATAAATTTCATTATAAATAATATTTGGCGCGGCTTACCTTTAATGTTTCCGGATCAACTTGCCAGAGGCATATTTGTCCGTCGTAACATCCTGTCACCAGTGTTCTTTGATCTCTCGATAAATATATACAAGAAATACAATGCGTGGGGGCTACTCTTCCCCACAGGACTATAGGCACTACTAAACTCGTGCCTGCCGTCATCTTGAACTATCCTTGAAATTTATAAAGAGTAACAGGTGTTGACTTGTCCGTATTTGAAAAAATAAAATAGAAATAAAAATTTTCAAGATTTTTTCAGAATCGTTTTTACAAATGTTGTCACGTCGATGCGACGAGGAGATTTATTTGATCTGGAGATAAATCGTGCGGTTTTAAATTACGCCGAAAAATAGTGAACTGTCAAAACGCTCGGTACGTCGCTGTCTCTGCGTAATTTACTATCAAATATTTATTGCTTTATATCACGAGCCAAAGTGCGGGTGAATTTATACGCGTAAAAATACCGGGAGTAACAAACGTCCAGATTAAAGGTCATAACAATTTACTCTTGCTGATTAAAATCAATTTAGCAAACACGTCTGCGTTGGCTGTGCCGAGTCGAGTACTCTTCATCCTTGCTTACTTACTCGGTTTATTATGAATCGTGAGTTAACGACCTAATTCCTTGCCATTTGGATCAATGCGAGGGGATAATCGACACCCTATTTACGTAACGGTGTTGTATATTATTGATAGGAACTTACTGCGAATAAACGAACAGGGAAAAAACACTTCACAGTTTTGTGGATTATTATTTTTCTACAACAGAACGATCCGTCACTACGACGACAAACGACGGACGTCCATTTTAAGAATTAACTACCCAAAGTCAATCAGCTGATTCGTGTGCGCGAATCCACGTGCGCCGACGATGGTACTACACAACGAATTTAGCACTAGCAGAAAGAAAACGCTGCTGTCAGTTCGGTCGGTAAAAATGATTATAACTATTCGATTGATAATAAATATGACGAATTAATTCACGTTAATTGGTAATTAACGAGTTTTATCAGATCACCGACTCAAACAGCTGGTTTAGTTTGAGTAGATGACGACAAATACCGCAAACACTAATTATACGGGTCAATTAAAATTCAATACAAAAGTATGAAATACATATACCTATACAATACAGATAACAGACTTTGAATATTTGCATAACAATATTATACCTCGCTATAGCTATAGGCACATTGTTGTTTTTCTTTACACTATTTCATTTTTCTTCTCATTTTAGACGTAATAAAACAGAATAATTATACGTACAAGATAATACCGCCTATTTACCCGCTAATTTTTCTGCTCGCGTGTTTATTTATTAAACAGAAATAAAGGATTATTTATAACTACCAGCGATATTTCTTCGATAAAGTTTTACGCAGTAGTATTTCAACCGATAAATGAAAATGCAAAAAATTTCCCATGCCGGGAATCGAACCCGGGCCTGCTGGGTGAAAGCCAGCTATCCTAGCCACTAGACCACATGGGATTGGTTATACATTTAGATACGATTTTGGTAGATATTTGAAAAAACCGAATTAAAAGGCAACGCCAATTTGATATTTCGACTTTAAATAATTCAATGTATTTTCTAAACTAAGAAAAACGGGGCGAAAAACAAGACGAAAGTATTTGAAAAATATGAAAAACTTTATTTAAACAGTGAACGTGTCGATACGACAAGCTCACATGGTAAAAAAAAAACATTTTGAAAATATATACTATACATTCAACTTAATCCTATTGAAAATTCGTGGCACATAATAATCCGTAGTTTAAGATCCCTCGACACTACCCCTGTGTTATTTTTAAATCCGACAATTCCGAGACTGGTATAATATTCAGTGACTTCTCATTAGCTAAGTGTAAAAGACTAGTGAATGCCAGTGCGGGACTTAAAGCCTCCGCATTATTCTTCCCCAAAAGATTGGGCAGCTGTTTATAAATCTGGTCGAAATATCGCGGATCTGGAACGACATCCTCCTGTTCTTCCGCCTCACCAGCTTCATTCCTCATAGTCAAAGCCTTCCAAATGGATTTCTTTAATTGACGCATGTCTATCTTCTTGGCCTTGGTCGAATACTGGATTTGTATTTGCTGCGTGGATTTTGGGGCTGCGACAAGATTCTCCCCTGTGAATCCCTGCGTGTATACATCCCCGAAAGGATTCTCGTTTTCTTCCCGTTCAATATCGTCGTCGATATCGTCATTATTATCAAATCCATTGGCGTTATCATCGTCCCCGTTGATCTCCTCCGCTGCGTTATTCTGGGAGCAATAATCCAGAGTGTCGTTGAGATTGTCGTAGTTGTAATTGACGTTGTCTTCCACCTGGGCTTCCTCAGCCCCCGATTTATCCTGCGCTTCCTTCTCCGCCTGCAGAGGTATCAAGGCCTTTGAATGAATGTATAATTTGGAAGGATTCTCGTCTGCATAATGGACGTCTTCGGGCAGACTCAGCTTGTCCTCGTGCCAATTCTGGCGCAATGTTCTGCTCTGCAATTTTCTCGACAAAGTTCTTTCAATCTTGAAGAAAAAATCATCCAAAAATTCGTCAGAATATTCGAGAAGGGGTTCTTTCTTTTTTCTCACGGGCCCTTGGCGGCAAGTTGGGAGATCCTTGGTGCCCAACACCCTCGCAGTCAGTCGTGGTTTCCAGTGAATCGGTCCAGACCAATGAAAGTTGGATGAACCCCTCAGCAGGTAGGAATAGTCCATCGATTTATCCTTCCCTTTGTCCGCCACAGTTTCTACAAAGTTTACCATCTTCTCAGGCTCTTTCGCCCCCCTCCTCACACAGCGGTCAACGTTCTCCTGGCCAGCGTTATTCAAGTCAAAATAACTCAGCCCTGCATTATCGCCGTTGCAATCGTCGACCAAAGATGCATCGAAATCAAATTCCAACCCGTTATCAGCAGGACTTTGAGGCGGAGAAGGTGAGTCCGGCACATCATCTATCGACCAATTGGTAATACTGAAGTTTTTGAAGCTGGGGCATATATCCAGCTTCTCGAGATTCTCCACCCCCGAAATTTCGACCACAGGATTAAGCGCCTCGGGGTCTCTTTCGTTGTCGGATCTCAGATCGAATATAACGTCCTCCCATAGGTGTAAATTGTGTCCGCTGCTAACGTGGATTGGCAAAGTGACCTGGAGCAGTTTGTCCGTGGTTTGTGAGTCGCTGTTTTTGGTCTTAGAGCATAGATCGATGGTCTCCAACGTGCCAGCCAAGCTTTCCTCCGTGCCAATGATCTTCAGCAATTTACTGCGCTTCTTCTTCTGCTTGACCTCAGAGTTCTGGGTGTTTGTATTATCCAGGTTCTCCCCCCCTTCCGCGTCGTTCTCTTTATTTTTTTGCTGCTGGTTTGGTTCTCCGGCCATTTTTATAATGTCTGTATGAACGCAGTCCACTCTCACGCTGTATATCTTGGCACTAACATCCAGCGTTGTGCTGGCAGATTGCATGTTGTTAGCGCCCATGTCTTGCTTGGTAATTACAGACATATAATCGATCATGGTCAAGGCGAATACGTTTTTAGAGTTGATTTTGTTTTCAGCGCAGAGCTTCATGCACTTGTTGTATTGATCGAGTATCTCGCTTCCCGACAAGCCGGGAACAAGGCCGAGGGAAACCCGCCTTTCGGAGGCCTCCAGTGTCTTGGAATTGTCCAAATTCGTCTCCTTGCGCCTGTAAATTTTCTCACTTTCGTCCGCATTTTCGTCGTGATTTTCAATACCCTCTTTCCTCACGCTCGGCGACGCCGGTAACATCAACGATTTGCGACGTAGAGGAGATCCGACGATCGGCGAACGCACCGACTCGTTCAGAATCACTCCGCCTATTGTCCTTCGGTTGGCCATTGTTGCCGACTGAAATTTCGAAAAGAAGATAGTCTTTTACTTCGTTTTAATACTTTGACAGAATTTTATCCGGGTCGTTGTATCGTCGATACAAAAAGCATACTTTAGGCTCGTCGTGAATTTCTTTCTTGGTTACTTTATCGTACGGTTATATTTATCGATTTGAATTGCGGTTTTACCTGTTAAGATGTATTCTGACAATGCCGAAGATGTCGGAGATGCGATTTTTCGGGTAACCACGTCAATATTCGGCACGCTTTGACATCATTTTTGGATACATTAACGGTGGTTGACAGTCGCGTGTTGCTTGTAGTTGTACCGGTTTTTATCGCGGGATTTGAAATTGGATCTGGTGTCCCTGAACGCATCTGTTTTCCGACAATATGGCGGGAAAAATATCGATATCGGAACTCGAGAATGCGTTCGGTATATCGAAGTTCAACTTCAAATATACAAAAAAAATATAAATAAACGCGAGTTTGAATTGATTCCTTAATTTGGGTTTCCGATAAATGATAGAAACTGTAGAAATGAAAGGGATTTTTACCCTAGCAGAAATTGTTTTGTTCGCGAGAGAAGAACGCCGAAATACCGATTTGAAGCTAGCCTCAACTTCGTGATAAGGGATCAAAATAGAAACAGAGTTGTCAGTGGCACAAAACTCCGGTATTTCGGTTTTTAACAAGTTTATTTTAATCAAGGGTATCGTTCAGCATGGAAGAATTTTTAAACATCGATTGGTGAGTGTCTTGAATTGATATTCCAATATCCCCAAGCGGATTGCAACCTGTCTTGAAACAATCCTAGCCTAAAAATGAGATCCCGATTTTTTAAGATAAGTCTCTTTGATTGGAACTCAGAGTCTCAATAACTCGAAAACTAGATACGAATAGTGCAAATTAAGTTGCGAATTGTTTTTCCGATGGATAAAATGACGAGAGCGAGAATAAGACTCATGAAGCAATCCTAACCTGAAAATAACGAATTCTCACGATCTTGAAAGAATTAAAGTTTCTCTAATTTAAACTTAGAATCAAAACAGATTGACAAATAAGGATTGAAATCAACTTCCATTCCTCTCTTTCCAAGAATTTTTTTACCTTTTATTCCAGGCATCCTCCGTTGGAAGATATTATCGACGATGTATTTATAAATGAGAAAAGAATGAAAGATGAAAGTGTGATGTACAGAATAATGCAAGGTCTATTCACCGATCCCTTCACCGACTTCGAAAGCGAAGACAGCCAAGATGAGGAAGACGAGGAAATTGAGAATCTGAACAAGGGCGGGGATGTGGCAAAGGAAGATAAACCACAGGTTCAAAAGGCGTGGGAATATGTTCCTGGGATCATCAAACCTTCATTCAAATTTCCTAGGCTATCGAAATTAAGCAAAGAACAACAGGCCACCTGTCTCAAAGTCTTCTTGAGGTTTTCGGCCAGAGAAAAGCCGGAAATTGATCCGAAAAGCAGAAGCGAGTTGAAGTTGTACATGGTAAATGGAAGTTTGAAGTGTTTTATACATTTCTGACGTCTCTCATGATTTATAAACGGAAAAGTTGAATGCTAGAACTGGATTTGATGCCTTTCACAGGAATTATCTCCGACGATACGCGAAGAGCAGGAAGAGTTTCTGGATCTAGCCAAAGCTAACTGGAATGGTTCTAATTTGAAACTAATCGGTGAAGAATACACAGACGAACGTTGGAAATCCAAGGTTGAAAGGTTGAAAAGACTTCCAAGATATTACGTGGCCGCTGGGAACGTGCCGTTCAATAATGACGAGAAAATCACCGTTACTCCGGAAGCCACGCTATTAGAAATGGTAAAAAAGCTTCTGAATCAGTTTCCAAGCACTTACGAACTCCACGGTATCCATTTATGCCTTAGAATCAATGAATACCGGAATAGGAATCTAGGCTTTAACTTTGATAGTGTAGATTTTAAACTCACCAAGAGTCGTTGATTTTCAGGGTCAACTTCCGAGGGTTATGATACCTCCTGATAATAAAAGACGCTTGTTACAATACATTAAGAATAAACTGGAGTTTTTTTACCCTCCGAGCAGCGATCCGACTCTTCATAAAGCCACTGTCAGCCAGGATCCCAACTGTGAAAGGCTTGTCGGATGCGGGGGAATCGATCTAGTCATTTCATCCGCTGGACTTAATTGTCTGGCTAATAATTTCAGACCAAATTATAACAGCTCTTGGATCCTGCCAATCGTTATAAAGGAAAGTGGAAAAGGGACCGTTATCTATGTAGACAAACCTTTACCGCCAACCGCGATGACTGTGACTCAAAGAAACACATGGTTATACAAGTATATTCTCAAGACGGAGTTACTGCAATCAAATCATCCTACTTCAATCAGGTCATTGTCGGAAATGAAATGTTTGAACTGCTATTAATCCAGCTTTGATATACTCCGTCTCTTGACTCATTCGACTTTTTCGATTTTCCAGCTTCACTGATCCTGACAAGCGAGAGGAAAATAGTCGAGATCTCTTTGGGAATCTGAACTCCGAAGATTTATTGAGATTAGAAGAGGAAGAAGGCCAGTTCCAGAGCTTCGATGCTAAAGGAAAATCAATTATCTCAAAAAAACTGGCGACAACAAGCGATGCGAAGGCCGCCAGCAATCCCACTGCATCGGGAAATAAGCAGGAACTTTATTCCCCTGTAAATGATCCACAGAAATCTTGTTTTAAAAATGAAGACAATTTTGAAAGCGAGGAAGCTTGTATAGAATCTGCTCAATATGGAAATACAGAATCATTTTCTAACGTGGAAACGAACAGGGATGACAGAGAAGGTATAATCGATGAGGAAATGCCACATGATCAGACACCGGAAACAGAAGCTTGTGGCTTTCGGACTTTCCGAGAGCCTGTTATTCCTTGTGACAGACCGCCAGGCAACCTTGCGTACAAAATTTTCTCGCTGGGACCAGCCGAGGATACTAATGAGGATTTGACGAAATCCAAACCAGAAGTTTATAGAATATTAGTCCGCACCCAAATAGATGGGGTCGAGGTACACAGCAGATAATTTTACGAGTTTTTCTTCTGCGCTTTGAATTGATTCAAGTTTTTTTTCTATCTAAGATTCGGACCGTAATCTTTGTTTGTTAAATTTGTGTATAAATTCCCAGCAAACTCGTCCGCAAGATTTCTTCTTTTTATAATATGGAAATAACTCTATTTCAGAAAATAAATAAGAAGACTTTACTTCCTGTAATGCTGATGCCTAAGCTTGAGCATCAAGTGGCTCTTGGAGCTGAGGCTGTTACGGCGGAAGAGGCTTTGAAACAGTGGACGATGCTGACCTACAGACCTAACACGACTCTTCTCCGAAGTAATTCAATGCCTGATATTGAGTATTTGAATAGATTGAGAAAGAATTATTCGAGAATAATATTTGAGGATGAAAAAAATGAACTCAATTTCTTCTCTAAAGTTAATTCTAGAAGGTTTCATTCCTCTAATTGATTGTTATTTTCAGTTAGAATATCCGTGGAAAATTCGGAAATTATTCAAATCGAGAGGAGAACGGCGATCTCAATAAATAATGAGATAAAAAGACTTCATAATCTGAACGTCGAAGACTCCCTTGTCACTTTACACAACGTTGTTCATAGTCTGAAAAATTTGAAACCTGGGAATTACCTGCTCAGACATACTCCGACTAATGGCGCATTCGCTACAATTTATCAAGAAGTGGCAGACAACTCTGTGTAAGCTGGAGTCGCCTAATTTTACATGGAATCACTATGAATTTAGTCCAAATTTTTTTATTGCAATAACAAGATGCAATTAGTTAAGAAAATCTCGCTTTTGCAGCCAAGAAAATTGACTAACTTTATTGATTTATGACTGAAATCATTATTAATAATCTCAAATTATTTATACAATTTCAGAAAAAACGTCTTCGACTTGCATAATATTTATGCTAAAAATTCTCTACAAACAACATGCAACGTGCCTTGGCCTCCTATAGACAAAGGCGTTGTTACACCCTCGCAAATTTTTTATGAAAGGATGCCAGCTATGTATCATCCTGCGAGAAATGATCTGGATATTAAATCTAAAGGTACAAGAGGACGTGGACGAGGTGGTTCGCGAGGTCGTGGAAGGGGTGCTTCGCAAGGCTCTGGAAGAGGCGGTTTACAAAATACTGGGAGAGGCGGTCCTAGGGGAGGTTCAAGGGGGGGTACACGAGTTCGTACCAAAAAAGGTGCCTTGTCTAATCAATTATTCATTAATAATGTATTTTGCTTCCCGGTCGAGTGAAATAGGTTTAGATCAAATCATTTTGTTCTTTTGTATAAGGTTTTCTAACAGTGATGTAGAATTGAGCTGCTTATCTGAGATTCAAAATGAATAACAATCGAAAATTTCTATGCCTAAAAATTAAATTCATGAAATATCATATTGGCTTGCCCCTAAATTACATTCATACAGAATATTTTCTCCAAATTTAATGAAATACCCTGATTTGGAATTATTGAGCAAACATAGTGCCTAAGAATATGGTTTCTTGATTTTTGAATACAGAAACTCTGCATTCTTTCGTGTTTTTTTACCAAAAGTATCGTTTTTCTAACTCTGTTTGTCGATATAAATTCAAATCGAATTTTGAATCGATGTAATTATCTGTTTACAGCTAAAAAGAAAAATAAGGGAGCGAAAACCGAGGCGGAACAATCTTGAAGATGAAAGAGGGTCATTCACAGATCTCAATTTTTACTGCTGATTGATTAAAAACATGTTCTATGTAAATATTGTATCATATTATTATAGTTTTAATATAACATGAGAAAGAAAAATGAAACTACAAAAGACTTGAAATCTTAGCTTATGAAAATAAATCCTATAGTTTATAATCGGCGAATCGCCGATACTCGTTGATAAAAACTAGCCATTAATATAAGAATTCGAAAAAGAACGAAAAATCCAGCTCAAATAATACATAAAATATCATTATTTATGATAATTTCCTATTCAAAAACTAAAACCGATTGTCGTCCGGTAATAACATCGTTTCGAATTTCCGCGCTCATAGCCTCGCATCGTTATATCGATTATCGAACCGAAGCCATAAGTTGCAGACGTCATTCCGTAAAGAAAACAACCGGCAGCGACGAGACGCGTCCGGTGTCGAGTGTTCGTCGATGTATTTACTCATTACTGACGTGTTTTTGGGGTTAAGGTGTTTCCGATTTCACACGAACAATAATCTTGCTTAAAATCTACTAATTTCTTAGCTTATTCATCGCGAAATAAGAGACATGGCTTATTCCATTCTCGAGAAATTCGTTAGTGAGAATATAACATACGAATTATTGGTTTTAATATGGTTGCTGTGGTCCTGGGAGTTCTATCTCAGTCTTCGCCAGGTGAGTTCGCCTTATTTTCATTCCGACAAAAACTCTCGATCACAGAATACCAAAATGCGGTTTATAATAATACGCGTCATTTTTATCAACGTAGCAAAACTCTGGGCTATTCTCATGAATAATCGTTTAAAAAATTGCAATAATTATAACATTGAATATAACGCGTGAAAATTATCATCCCCAGACGAAATTGATGAACAAATTAGTCGACGTTCCTAACGAGCTCAAGGATTTGATAACTACAGAAGTTTACAGCAAGGCGCGACTCTACGCTATAGATCGCAGTAATTTCTCCAACGTCCAAAGTCTTTTTTCAACTTTTGTCACGACGGTAAGTTTTTCCTCACATTTCGTCATCTTGGTGGAAAAAAAAAGAAAAAAGAAAAATCGATAAAAAAGAAAGTTAAATTCACAGATCTTTAACTTATTTTCGACAAATTCCAGGAAAAGAATGCTCAGATTGTTCTATTTTGTACAAAATATATTCAAATCTCATCAATTATTTGATACAATTAGTAATATATTTGGAATTCATTCTATTCAGGGTACAATTCTGTTCTTTGCATTCCGATACTTCTGGGATTGGGCTGTGAGGCTTTCCGTGGCATGCGGAATCCGCGAGGATAATGAAATATTGATCAGCGGTAGTTGTATGCTGCTAATGAACATCGTCAGCACAATTATCGACCTTCCGTTCTCAGTCTACAACACTTTTTGGCTTGAGGAGAAACACGGTTTTAATAAACAGGCAAGATTCCAGAGCCCTTTCTTATTTTAAACATACATTTTCACACACCGATGCAAATTCGTAACAAGTTTTATACAGCCTAAGGTTCTAACGAAAATCAAATTCTCATTAAATTTGACTTAAATTGATTGAATTCACCTAATAAATTATTCGCTACTTCCAGACTGTCGGCTTCTTCATAAAAGATAAGATCAAGAAATTCATCGTCCTCCAAGTAATCGTTATTCCTTTGATCTGCGGGGTAATTTGGATAGTTCAAATAGGGGGAGATTACTTCTTCGTTTATCTCTGGGTATTTACCGGCATCGTTACATTATTCATGCTGATTCTTTACCCGGAAGTGATCGCCCCGTTGTTCGACAAGTATTCTCCGCTACCAGAGGGAGAGCTCAGAACGAAGATAGAAGAACTGGCATCTTCGCTGGGCTTTCCTCTCTATAAATTGTACATAGTTGAAGGATCGAAGAGATCTTCGCACAGCAACGCCTACCTCTACGGCTTCCACAAACATAAGAGAATCGTTCTGTTCGATACCCTTGTCAAAGAATATTACAAACCAGATGAGAAAGATGCTGATAAAGATAAGGGCTGTGAGACTGATGAAGTAGTTGCTGTTTTGGCCCATGAACTTGGACACTGGAAGTTCAATCATACTTTGAAGGGACTTATATTGTCTCAGGTATAATCGACAGTTTTTATTCTTTATAAAAAACCTAGAAAGTCTAGAGTTGAAAAATTTTTAATGTAAATTCATTTTCCACTTCTATTCAGCCTGAATGTGAATAATTTATCAAATCTGGAGTCTAGACCCGCTGAATTTACCCACGAATATTGTACTGTTTGTTACTCTTATTACAGGTCAATATTCTCCTGAATTTCGTCATGTTCGCTAAGCTACTTAATTATCAACCCATGTACACCGCCTTTGGATTCACTGATTCTCAACCGATATTCATCGGATTGATTATCGTCATGATGTTTATTCTGATCCCATTGAACACGGTATGGAAAATAAATGATTGCTTATACTAACTAGGTCTATATATATTCAAAGCCTAGGAAACTTGGGAAAGGCAGGAGAAGACAGAATTTCATTTAGAACTTGAAACACACATTTACAAATAACGGCTACATTCCTGATGCCAAAGTGTTATTTTTTCCACCTATAACTCCTCGCCAGTCTTTATTCATGATCTGAACTATTATTCTATAATAATCCTCAGATTCAGATCTAGGATACAATTTTTCCACTTGATAATTATAATCTTTGAATGTCTTAAACTTTGGGATCGTTGTAAAAATACCTAAAAGTAAATTTAATATTCTTGAAAATCTGTGAAACAGAGGAAATGTCTGTTATAAAAATTACGTTTCAGGTGATCTTCATTTTTTCCATATTATACTAGGAATAGAATTTCTTCTATAGATGTTGTAACCGAATGTACATAAATCGATATTCATGTAAGTAATACGATGTTTTATTTTCCAGCTAATGGGTTTTGTGTCGATAGTGATAAGTCGAAAGTTTGAATTCGAGGCAGACAACTTTGCAAAAACATTAGGACATTCGACACCTCTGAAAAGCGCGTTAGTTAAACTGCATAAAGATAATCTCGGCTTTCCTGTATTCGACAAACTCTACTCCGGCTGGCATCACTCTCATCCACCACTGCTTGAGAGATTGGAAGCTCTGAAGGACAAGAAGATAAACTAGATGTTTCGTTACCTTATCGAGGTTGTTGCTGCTGTTGCTGTTGCTGCTGCGTAAATAATAAGGTATTTTTAGAGAATGCCTCATTATTTCATATTCTGATGAGATTGGAACTTGAAAAAGTTTTCGAGCTGCATTATTGAACTACAATTTTCAACGGGAATGGAAATGAACTACTATTTTTCACAGGAAACTTGACGGAGACGAAAAGTAGAAGAAAAAGGAAAGAACAGAGCTGAATTTACATCAGAAGTGTGGCAATTGAATTGTTTCATAGTTTTACGCTTCGATGCGTATTTTTCTATTTTTTTTTTTCTTTTTTCTTACCAGTAAAAGTCGGAGAACTTGCAGCAAGGAGATGAGAGCGTTTTAATATCCAACGTCCAAGAATTTCTAAAATTAGCTAACGAATAACACTAGTCAATAGGAAAAAAAAAGCTTTTCTTGCACCTGGGTTTACTTCACGATTTATTTTACTTGTCATGCATTAAATCAAAGAAAAAATGTCTACACCCCCTGTCAAAGTTTGCTTTCAAATTCTTGAGTGAAATGAGAACGCAGAGAGAAAAGGCATCATTTTTAAACTTCTTTTTCATTTCTTTTCTTTCGTTAACTAATTTAATGATTCAAATTAGTTTATTTTTTTTATCAGCTGATAAAACTTGAATCAGATTTTCTCAAAATTTCTAACAGCATACGTTTGGCTGGAAAAGCAAACTTTATCCAGTTAAACTATTCTTTGCTTTCTTTTCTTAGTTACGTGGAAGAAATCGAAATTTGACATCTTAAACCCAGACTCCAAATTCGTGTTGACCGGCGTAATCTGCGTTATATTTATAGAGTAACATTTATCTAATAATGAACCAACAGAAGAGGAACCTTTTATCGCACTTATTTAGGTAGTTAATAAATCCTTGGTAAATCTCTGTCGATTATTACCGTCGATATGAATTATTGAATCGTTTATTATTGACGTTAGATAATAATTAAATGTAAATCCAAAGGCGAGGGGGAAGAAAAACTAAGAGATCGATGAAAAGATATTAGCCTTCGTATTTGTTTATGAACAAAGCTTATTTTTTTATACTATAAAAAATGTATTCAGACAGAGTTGAAATTTAATCTTTCACACAACTCTAGTCAATCTATATTCGTACAAATTAATGAATGTTTAAAGCATTTATGAACGTTTAATTAACATAGGCACGTATTCAGAATCATAATCAAAATCAAATACCTTGATGGATTTATTTCCAAATTATATTTACCAGTCAGTTATTATAATTATCAGAAACAAGACTTATGAGATTATCAAAAAAATTGTTACTGTAATATTCATGTTCAATGGTAATTGATAGTAGATATTTTAGTACGATGGGGAAACATAGGTAGTAGATAAACGGATTTGAAATACTTGAATACATAACATTATAATCAATTAAGATTTAAGAATAGTGGTTTTTCTATAATATTAGACTCAAAGTTAGAGCAATCAATAAATCTCTATAACAATATACAGTAAATGCTCCTGCATTTAGCCATTGGAAAGTACAAAGCTTGCTTTTCAATAGTTTCTCTTATCAGCCCAGCGCATTATGGTGCATTTTTTATTGTACAATGTATAATGTATGTACTACCTATCTATCTATCTATGTATGTATAGTATCTATGTACATACATTTTCCTTTAATTGTAAGATGACATTGCACAGATTTTTTAAATGTATTCGGAGCCAGTAAAGAATTAACATTAAAAAAACCTACACCATATAAGGACCATCCTTATAGTCGTGGTCAAAAAAATTCATAGATATTGTAAGACTCGAAATAATCGATTAATTTCCGATTGAAACCAATAATTGATCAGTGGTATGTAGTTTTGATATTCATTTCTTAGCTATATTTTTAAACATTGTTTAACCATCCGACAATCTTCAATATACCCTTTTCTACGTATAGTTTATTATCGCGTCAACGATTAGTTCAAAGTATAACTGGTATAGGGAAATTTCAAAGGAAGTCCGATGGTAAGGTAAATAAAAAAAAATATATAACTCGCATTAGAAAGAGTTTTATTTTCAACGTGATGAGTTTTCGTGATTATACATTGCTGAATACAATCGATATTTGTACATACGCTAATATTTTTTGTTTTAAATGTTTAAATAGTAGGCAAAAATTCGGACAGACAGAAACCATATCCGGCAGCTTATTGAGCTGAGTCCATACTTTGATATTAATCCTTTTTATACTGCATCGTGACTCCCAAATTGAAATAAAATGCAGTCAAAAATGATAGAAATAAGCGGAAAATTAATAGAAAATGTAGCAATAATCGGTGCCGTACAGTGCGCCTCGGGATATGCATTCATAGGTCATTTTGCGCTCTTTATAATTCCACAGTTTACCATCCCATGGCGCGATCAGCGTGAACTAACCTACGCAACCGTGGCCTTGTCCCACCCGCATGTCGGGCAAGGCCGTCAAAGGACGGGAACAGAAGCGAACCGGTCTAACCACTTTCGCTGGCTTTCCTTTCACTTTCAGTGGCCCTAGAATAGAAATCAGTGGCCTTTGCCTAGTATAGAAGTAAGCATGGGTAGCATATCGTGAGAGGTCCGTGCACAGGATGCAATCTTACGCGACGAAGTAAATCAACGTGATAGAAAATGCTTGATAATTGGTATGTTGCGGGGTTACGCTATCGAGGAGATTTGCAGTTCGAAGAGGCTGATATCAATGAGAATACCTCGGATATAAGTGAGTTTGAAACATTCCAATCACCATTTCGCCACAACTATAAATATTTGAGAATTTTCAATGCTTGTTCGTAACGAGAAGGATCCTGCTGATTCGGTTTATACTGAAAATAGTATTCAATAATTTTTAGACGTATTTTATGAGTCGCGTATTTCGATCAGCAAAGTTAGTGACAATTGGATTGCTACGAGCGGACTTTGGTTATAATCGGAGGGATTGTTTATTTCTGAATTTCTTATGAACATAACCTCTCGGACCTGTTCCAAGTACAAATCTATTCATGCATACATAATTAATACTAGCTCATTAACATTCTTAGATCTATTGAAAATAGTTTAAAGTCCATATTAAATTTGAGAATTGTTCAGGCAGGCTTTAAAAATTAATCATAAGACATATATGATAGTAAATTTCATTAGAATTAGATGTACAGTGACAGTTGACAAGACTTTGGAGGTAATTAATCCGATGTATCGTATGTTTATCCTAGTTTTCATCTTCACGGGTGTTCTTAATCGCGGGAAACGAGGTCCTGCCAATCTTCAACGAAACCTTTTCAAAGTTCTTCAGAATAACGATTCACACCAGGCAGTGGAGCGGTCCAAGCACCGGGGGAATTAAGACTGGACAACTTTCCACTGCAGAGTGTTAATGAAGTAGCATAAGCATATAGCTTTAAGCTGTGTTATATAACATCACCGTATGAAATATTTGCAACGTCTATGCATACACAATATATATTCGTGAAGTATACTTTATCCCTCTGTAAAATCGTTCGCCATAAATAGAGAGTAGACAATTTGGAGACCCATGAATTGGAGAAAGTCATTAGTATCTTTTAACAAAAAGTATGAGTAGAGTAACGAATTATTTCACTGTTCATGCGAAAAATTGACGTTCTTTAACTATTATTGTGAACGAAAACCATGATAAAAATAAGGACTCTGTTTTCTATTCGTAAATACAAATAAACAGCTCGCTGTTCCTTAGCAAGACCAATATAAAAACTATACGCTAAAAGAACTGTACTTGTCATTCTGTAAGACATACTTTCGCATGTATACTTATGTATTGTCGCCGCAAAGATTAGTTTTAAGTATAATAATAGTTTAAGTGTAGCCCAATTAGATATCTAGCCAATCTTCGAACTTGTGAAATACCAAATATGTAGTATTCAGTAATATAGGTAATGTATTATACGTATTACGATCGCATGTACAATTGTTCGAATAAAATAATTATGTATACAAATCATTTATAGGAAAAACATGTATTATTATGATGAACTGGCGTATTTTTCAATAAACATCCCTCAAATCGCAAATCATCAATTGTTGAATTATTTTCCCCTGTTCTTTACTTGCCTATAAGTCGAAAATCTTGAAAAACGTATTATTTTATAAGTTTGAATTTAAAAAGGTGGCGCACGGGGTGACAAATGCTCTCGCCATCTCGCGGTCAAAGAGACGAACTAATTTAGCTAAAAAACACCGTGCCGCCTAACCGTATGCAACCTGCATGCCATTCGTGTAACTAATTGCCTAAAATCAGGCGTTCCCTTTTTTCGCCGAAATCCTTCTAACTCCGTTAAATGCTAGTATAAATCAATTATGGGTATAGAGACGTATACAGAGACGTATGCATGGATGAATCAATACACATAGCCTATTTTGAAACACCTCCTTGGGTCAGATGTTCTCCTGATACCAGGAGCAGAAATTTTGCGAGTTAAAATACTTCTAACTCCAGAAATCGCTAGTATTAATGAACTATAGGTATAGAGAGATATAGAGAGAGGTATGCATGAATGAATCAATACACATAGCCTATTTTGAAACACCTCCTTGGGTCAGATGTTCTCCTGATACCAGGAGCAGAAATTTTGCGAGTTAAAATACTTCTAACTCCCGAAATCGATAGTATAAGTTAATTATAGGTATAGAGAGATATAGAGAGACGTATGCATGGATGAATCAATACACATAGCCTATTTTGAAACACCTCCTTGGGTCAGATGTTCTCCTGATACCAGGAGCAGAAATTTTGCGAGTTAAAATACTTCTAACTCCAGAAATCGATAGTATTAATGAACTATAGGTATAGAGAGATATAGAGAGAGGTATGCATGAATCAATCAATACACATAGCCTATTTTGAAACACCTCCTTGGGTCAGATGTTCTCCTGATACCAGGAGCAGAAATTTTGCGAGTTAAAATACTTCTAACTCCGGAAATCGCTAGTATAAGTTAATTATAGGTATAGAGAGATATAGAGAGATGTATGCATGAATGAATCAATACACATAGCTAGAAAAATACTGGTATATAATATATACTCATAGAGACGTGCATGAAGACACGTATGAATGCTTATATGCAAGATTCTATTGAGCCTCACTGTATATTTTATACGAGTATTTTTCAGAGTTAGTAAAAGCATTTTGGCGAGAAAATGTAACGCCTGATTTTAGGCTATCAGTTACATGATTGGCGTGCGGGTTGCCTACGGTTAGGCGCCAATATGTTTTTTAGCTAAATTAGTTCGTCCCTTTGACCGCGAAATGGCGAGAGCATTCGTCACCCCGTGCGCCAACTTTTTAAATTCTTACTCATAAAATAATGCTTTTTTCAAGATTTTCGACGTATAGGCAAGTAAAGGACAGGGGAAAATAATTCAACAATTGATTATTCACGATTTCAAGGGATGTTTATTGAAAAATGCGCCTCTTCATCATAAAAATACATGTTTTTCGTATAAACAATTTGTATACATGATTATTTCATTCGAACAATTGTAGATGCGATCGTAATACGTATAATACATTACTTATATCACTGAATACTACATATTTGGTATTTTACAAGTTCGGAGATTGGGGACATCCGAAGTGCATGAATTTTCACCATACCTAGCCCCAGGGCCAGCCTGTAACAGAGGAAACAAAAAATTAGATAGACATTCAAGGATAAAATATCTGCAATTATTTACACGAATAACTGATCGAGAAAAGTCTCACCTTATCAAGGAATGCGTTAGTTAAGTTGCCAAGTCCCCGGCGTTTAGTAAATTCTTATTAGCTATACCTGTCGAGCTAACCCCATACATACTCATTGACACTTCGAAGCTCACTGAAGCACATTGAACCTTATTACGTCAGCTGTGTTACTTTACCTTCGAACGAGTTGGGGACGTCGTTACGGTAGGTCGCTACACGCTAGTAGCGCTGTCGGGTGCAAAACTATGGAATCAGAAAGAGCGTAAATTGATCCGCGTAGTTAAAGCCGGCTTTCAGTCCTACTTGACCAACCGAAGTTTAGCTTTATTCAAAAACTACAGAATGAAATGAAAATTCCTTCTGGTTAATTTTCAATAATTCTAGAGCGGATAGCTCTAATATGACCAATCCGTGAAAAAATATTTGTTTCATTATGTAGTTTTGATTAGAATCGACAATGAATTGTTCCGAAATATTTTTTCACATATTCATTTTTCTCAATACCAGGAACTTATGGATGGACAGGACAATTTTCTGTTTGTATTAAGAGTATAAAAATTAATTTAGAATCAGTTTTCTGCGTGTAGATTGGCAGGATCACTATCTACTATCCGTAACAGGATTTATTATATCTTATTATCGTTAAGAGGTATATTGCTAGACGTATGTGTATTATCAGTTCCTCAAATTATTACATGGTATTACAGATACGAAATGCATTCTTATTATTTTAGTTTTTTAAAGAAAACTTTCTACGTGTTGGGATTGGCGTTGGGTCCACGACGACGACCGAACGTTTGCACCACGTTTACGAATCTCCTGTTGTACTGGATGCGCCTCTTTGCACGCCCAGTCTTCTTCTTCTTCTTTTCTTGCTTCTCGACCTATAAAAATCAACATATATTATTTCAATTAATTCTAGCCCCTATTTACCTCAAATATAAAAAAAAATCATTCGACTTATCAATTTATTTACCTAGTATTATAAAAATTCAAAGCACCGAAATGATGCGGGTGAATGAATTATTCAATATTTCAAACAAACAGTAGCCATAAATATGAAAATCAAATGATAATTCCATGATCTTTCTTGTCTCTTTGGAGGAAAAAAAAAAGTACCACGATCGATAAACTTCGAAAATCTGTATGAATAATAAAATAAAAATGTGTAGAAATTCGAAAGAATACATTGAATTAGAGGACATTTATATGCTCTTTTGAAGAATCATTGATTTCAGAATATTTTTTGGACCTAAATGACTTTCGGGATCGTCGGAACTCCAAAATGATGATGTAAAACCGTCATTTCTTTTTGTTACAAGTTTTAACGCACCTTTGGTGTTTGTCCTTTAACTTTACCAGCACGAGCAAGGGATCCGTGGACCTTTCCTGAAAGAAGAAACAAAAAGTTGTAGAATAAACTTGAAAAAAGGATTAAACGAAATCAAACAGCGGACAATATCAGATATTAAGAAACATGGTATAAAATGTTGATATATGTGTCCTTGTTGCAATTTCATGAAAGACTAAAGCCACCGATGAACAATAGACTCACTTTAAACTGCATAATAATATTAATCTAGCATTATTGCTCGTTCTGTTAAACCACCAATGAAAGTTCAACAGTTTATCATTTTAATGCGTGTCAAAAGTCACAAAGAACCTAGAAAAAGGAAATAACATCGATATTGAAAAATCTTACCTCCTAGCAATGGCACGGTAAGGTCGAGCGAAAAAGCTGTCAATTCAGAGACGGAGAATTCGTCTTGGAGTGGAGCCCCGCCACAAGAGAGGCTCAGTTCCTCAGCGTCGACATTTTCCAAAGCAGCGACTTGTGCCTAGGTTTAAATAAAGAGGAAATTCTGTATATATTTCAATGTCGAATCGAGGGGGATGAACAAAACTGTATAATTTTGATAAAATTCTACTGTTCCACGCTTATGAAAAGTCTGAAATTATCTAAATTCAGTCTCCCTGAAGCATGAGTTTAATAATTTTGCATTATTGCTCGTTCCAGCGATAAAGGGATCAATCATCGCCAGGTTATCATTATAATGCGGATGGTTTTCTTATCTTCTAAACAAGCGGATATCTTCACTTCACTTTTTCTTTTTTTTCTCTGAGGATGCAGATAGAGGAATGGAGAGAGAGAAAGTCGTATTACCTTGATTTGAGCGATTGTTTCATCGCCCTGGCACTCGATGATGTGGGACTCCTGTCCCCGGATGTGTAACTGCATGATTGCGATTATCTGAAATGAAAAATAGGAAATAATAACCCGCTTGAATATTCATCGCGATTTAATTAGCCGCGTAGATAAGACGACAACGACAACGACAACGTCGACATTTCTGTTTGTCCACGCCGCAAACACGTGTGGTTCGGAAACCCAACGATATTGGAACCCGAGGAATCACTAGTCGCGCGGATCGTTTAGATATGCAACAAAAAACTCGATCGATGTTTTCGAAGATTACAATATTTGCTATTATTATTTACGTCGCTTGAACAAGAGACACGTTTATTAGAACAAACTGTCGTAAGGCTCACCTCCGCTTGGTCGTTCACGACGTAAAGAAGGAAACCGGAAACTGGCTCAACGTCCGCCGGAAATACTACGTAAACTTCAGATCTCTTCGAACACTTATTATTTTATTACTGGAGAGATTTTTGAACGAAAACTCGTTAAGCTTGATCGATTATTTATAAACATCGGTAAAAATCTTTCATATTTAGTCTACAGAAGTATTTCAACTATTCAATTGACCGAATTCAAGCATGGCGTGTCCGCATAGATCTGTCGATATTCCAAGATTTAAGGAAACCGCGCTGGGAAAATATTTTCGCATCGAATAAACTCACCCTTCGCTAATATCAAACAAATAAACTAGCAAATATTCAACCTTAAATATAGCCACAAGATTTTGATTTTTAGCAGACTGGACGTCTGTTGGATAAAATTTTTTTTTAAATATATCGCAGGAAATTCGAAACGGGTAGAAAGGAAGCTAGAAGCTAGAGATATACGGGAACAGCACTCAAGACAGATACAAAATCATCACACGACGTTCGAAGTTCAATTTCCAGCGAACAGAAAAAGAAAATTTAATACAATTTCGAAATTCGACGTATCGATATACACGGATATGCCGGCACGGCTAATATCGAAATTTTCACTGGATAATATCGCCATAACGATGCATCGATATATATCGCCCATCCCCAGTATAAAGCAGCTGATCGCCGTGCCCCGTGGCCCGTGTAGACGACACGTTAAAAGAACACGAAAGTGCACGAGATGATTAGTTCAAGCTAGTGTGTCGGTCCGCGGTCAGTTTTCTCCTCCAGCGAGAAGAGTGTGATATAAACTACACTATTATGGTGTGTAAAAAAAGCGGTGAAATCCGTAGAACAATATGTTCAATATTTACCGTCTATTTTATATACTTCTGCATATTACCTGCTCGATTATCAACGTCCTAAAAGAAGCATGGGCGGTTTTACATCGACTACACAATCGGGCCGTTGAAATTTTCACGAGCGAAATAAAGCCGGATAATTTTAGAACCGAAGCAGAATATTTATTGACATTTTTAACAAGGTTTGACAAAAACAAACTACCAAATCATCTCGTACTTATCCTCGGCAGAGAATCACCCTCGTTTTACGATATCGTCAGAATAATAGGATGGTGCGCAACTGCCGGTATACCTTGCATCAGTTTCTACGATCACAAAGGTATTAAACAAACTGATTAAACCCTTTTACAATACATTTACAACAATATCTCCGCGGTACCCCACATGCATCATATTCCCGGACACTGAAATCGCGTGTTGCAATGTTTAGGTACGCTCAGAAAATGCGAGAACGAAGCTAGAAGAGAACTGGCTAGATCTAAGCCAGAACTTGTTGACTATGTCGATTGGAATTCAAGGTGTCCAGTCAAGACTGTGAAGAATGGAATAAACGGTATGTCATAAGTTCTGGGAATTCTGTTTTATCTTACATTCAAATTTACCCAAATTATTCACTCTCGCAAAACTTTACGATTAATTGATAATAATAATGATAATAATGTGTAATTTAGGTACAAAGCACAAAATGCAAGTTCAGCTCCTATCCCACACGGATGGAAAACGAGAAATAGCTTTGCTCGCTCAGTCTCTGGGAAAAGGTGTGATAACAGGAGCCCTTAAGCTTGAAGAGATAGTGTCTGAACTTTTAGAAAATAAATTGGAATTAGGGGGACTGCCGGATCCCGATTTAGCAATTATTTGCGGAAAGACTTGCAGCACTTACGGTCTTCTTCCTTGGCATATTAGGACGACAGAATTCCTGTAAGTTTTATTTTCATTTTCTTACTTCTTTATTTTTCATCGACTAATCTTGAAAAAAAAAAAAAAAAAAATGAACTTCTCTGAAATTCGATCATTTATTTCATTACAGACTAATCGACACTCATCATAACTTGAAAGTAACGGAGTTTGTTCGTCTGTTGGCAAAGTACGGTAAATGCGAACAACGTTATGGAAAGTGATTTGGAATTGTTGAGCCACGAGGTATTGCGATGTTCCAACTGCAATATATACCTACTTACCTAGGAGCTAATAATTTTAATACAGTCTCTGTCGGGCTGTTGATATTTTACATACAGTGTCAAATATCCACAATCCGTTAGCTAAAATAAGCTAATCTATAAGAATGTAAAAATTTAGGACTGACTTGATACAGTGATTATTATCGGGGAATATTTACAAAACAGATTTCGCACATGTTTGTGTTGATGTTATATTGTTCTTTTGATATGGGTCTAAAAATCTTCGGTTTTTTTTTTCTTCTTTTTTTGTTGTTTTAATATCCGTAGAAATCAATGAATTATTCACATGATGTTATATACGAAGTAAATTTTACAGACTTTTCTATATACATATAGCCTTTCGAAATTTTAAAGGAATTTGTTTCAAAATTGTGAATGAAAAGTTCGTTCATGAAAAAATTTAAAGTCGTCGAAAAACTTTTTTTTTGTTAACCATTTTCATCACATTCCATAAATTGTATACAATTGTTGATGTAAGATCAGAGAATTTCAATATTCTCGTGGCGATGAGTAATAGATAGAATAGTCTGTTATTATTATTATTATTATTTCTTTTTTTTTGTTTCACGAAAACCAGTGATAATCCAAAACTCATTGTATTCAGATAACATATAGACAGAGAAGGACTACTTCTACGAAAGAAAGAAAAAAAAAAGAAAAACAGTATGAGATAATAAACTTTCGACTAAAATTGGTGAAAAATATTATCCAGGCCTTGTGAATGATGTCTTTTTCTATAATTTATAATAATGTTTTCATCTAACGAATATTAATAAAATAATAAAAGAGAAATGTAGATTTGAATCATTCTAATCCTCTAGCAAATTTTCCTCTCCTTTTTGAAAGGTGGAGTGTGTTAATGATTAGAAAGAATTCAATGCATAAATTATGAGTAATATCGTTCGCTATCATCGTAACAGTAGTCCTTTTCATTGATATTGTAGATTACTGTGATTGTAGAGGAGATATTGTATCGGGAATGTTATTCCTTATATTAATATGGTAGTATTTATATGATGAATATAATTAAGCCAAGATAGAATAGAAGTGAATAAAAAGTTAAACAAATAAGCTGAATATAAGAATAAGTGGGGAATCAGCTGGTGAGATTGAGTGAATTTTAATGTAATTTGTAAATATTAATTGTTCAATCGATGTTTAATAAGCTAAGGCCATTCGACTATCGGGACTAAAATTGTATAAGCATTTATTATAAACCCAACTATTTAAATATTGCATAAATATTGGTTTATAATTTTTCCGGACTACCAAGTGATTCCATAATTTTTTTTTTTTTTTTTAAAGCTTCAAGACTTTCGATTCTTCCTAATTCTTTCTACGAAAGATGTCAACTTTTCTGTTATAAAATGTACGATCAGTATAACTGATAATAGAGAAATAGAAACAAAAAAAAAAAAAACCACCGATCAAGCAAGTGTAATTATGTAAATGAAAGTGTAAAATATTCCAAGAAATAAATTTGTAACAATTCATTAGAACTAGTATTTTTGTACATACATTATCTTATCTGTTATAATATTAAATAGGATAAAGTATCTACAATGGGTCAGTCTACGTCAGGTGGGGCTGAAGTGGGACGGTAAATTTTTTTATTCCGCTGATACTCTGTCAACATGTTGATTTCACTTCGAAACGAGAAAAAAAAAATTGTTAGCGGAAACAACAGGGGTTCAAATATTGTAGATTTTTTAAAAGTTTCACGACCTTCTTTTCATGATATTTCCAAGATCAGTTAAGAGCTATCAAAGCAAACTCTCGTTTATTAGAAAGAGAATATTTTGGCACATACAACCCATCCATGATATTACCTATGTGTTCAAAGTCACAACATAGTGAATGACAAGTGCTGAAAATTGTAAAGAATACTGTTCCGTGGAATGATTTTGACCAATTTTTATAGTACGATGTCTATCTCATCAACCCTATAAGGAAGTTTATTTTTTCACACTAGCGAGAAGGTAGACTGAAAATATTTAGCAATTTCTGTGTCATACCATGATTGAAGTATTTTTTCACATTTTATTTATTCTCTAGAAGCTATGGACATAGTTGTCCTTTATATGATTGTCAATAACTTGTTGATAATATTCATAAGTCAATTTACGTCATTCCACTGCGATGATTAGGTAGATGGGACACGTGCAAGGACCTTGGCCATTAGATAATAAAAAGTATATTATTTTCTTGTCGAAAAGTATTGAATTCGAATAATACTCCAAGTATATTTATCATATTTATGATAAAATTGAAAGAAAAAAATTAGAAAGAAAAAAATGGCAAGATTTAACGGCGGTCGCACTTGGCAGGCTGAATGTTTATAAATTAATAAATCCCCATCAATTTGTATTCACTTGTACTTTATCTCAAAAAGTTCGCCAAACGACAGTTTCTTAGAATGGTTTTTTTTTTTTTTTAATTCATTTTCGTTATGAATTCGAATATAAATTTTCCTAATAAATGTTATTACGTATTTGAAGTAAGTGCTATTTTCAATATGGAATATAATTCGTTACGTAATGACCAAGGTTAATTAGTGCAAGTTATTCGCATGTGTCTCTTGCATGCACCGAATGCATGAAAATAACGTGTATACAGTTAATCGGAAATATTATCAACCTAGTTATTAACAACTATGAACAAAGACAACTGTTATTATCTATAGCCTAAGAAATAAACAGAATGCAAGGAAAAACAAAAAAAAAAAAGAAACATACTTCGACGATGGGTATAGCATAGAATTATTGAAAATTCCGAACCCACTTTTTTTTTATTGAAGAGTGAAGAGCAACCGCGCTAAATTCTAAGGATTCTTTACGATCGATGCGATGATACGAAAAATATTGAAAAGTATTTTTTACAATTTTCACCCACTTATGTTACTAGGATTTTGTTCTAAAACTTGATATATAGAAAGATATTGGCCAAGTTTTACCAGAATGAAAAATGCGACCGTAAAACCTTGTCTTCATTTCCCATAGGTTTTACCCCTATGTAATTAAGAATGAATACCGATCGCCGCTATTCCAATAGACTGTAGTATTCGATGATAATTCATTGGTTTAGTTATTCTCTATCATTTCCATTCCACTTTCGATGAAACTTAAAGATAAATTACAATCTAAATTGATTAAGTTAACGCACCTGTGGTCAATAAATTATAATATACAGACATGAGTTATAATATTATATATTTATTATTTACACAAACGTTTTGAGTTCGTGTTAACGTTTTAAATATGTATAAGATTTTATTTTTATTTTTCTTTTTTATTCATCATTTTTTTTTCCTTTATTTATTATTTTTTTTTTTTGGCAACTGACTGATATCAACTTGAACTGTAATGGAACACTGGTGTACTATTATTAGCAGATTATCGAGTCATGTGCATCTCGTAAGAGAAGAAAAGACTAAATATAATTATTTGAATGAAAACTGTACCACTGTGTCGAACATCGTTGAAACAAAGCGAAGTTTCAAAGAGCTGTCTCCGTCTCCCTATAAAGTAAGATGCCTTCGGTTGCGCTGTTACCAAAGTACTGTTTTTTTTTTTTTTTTTTACTTTTTTTTTTTCTTCGGGACCGGCTGTAACAAAATAATATTTACAAATATCTATTCCAAAATAATTTTCATCGCCTAATCGATAGGGACTTTCCATCGAGTCGCATGATATATCGATAAAATTCTACTATCTCTATCTCTCTCTTTCACAACTTCCTGGCTAGAATCTAATTACTTTTATTGAACAGATTAATGCAGATGATTAATATCATACAGGAAGCGAAGACTGGTTGAGTTTTGCATTTTCTAGGTAGTCTCTTTTCTATCCGACGACATAGTCAAAGTACATATTATCTGTAAATTTAGTCCCCCTTCTTTTTCTGTTTCTCTCTCGTTAATCTATCGTTATCATCTGTGATGATTGATGATAAAAATATAAAACGGTGGTTAATTCGTTGTCTCGAAAAATTGGAAGATCAATGAATTTATTTGTCTCTGTCTGTTTTAATCTGTGATTGTAATAATAAGAATATAAATACAACCTTGGCTCGATGGTGGACAGAGGCTCACTCCCTGTAACGACGTGAAGACTTCTTACCGTCCCTATGGGTCGAGTAGCGTGACTTGGATCGTGACCTTAGTTTGTTATCTCTAGACCTAGATCGGCTCCGTCTTTTGCCCCTGGAAGAATAAGATCTGGACCTCCTCCGATCCCTGGATCTAGTTCGAGATCTCCTTCTGTCCCTCGACCGAGTTCTGCTCCTTCTTCTATCTCTGGTTCTTGAACAGCTCCTCCGTCTGTCCCTGGCGTCGCGTGATCTGGAGCGGGATCTCCTCCTGTCTCTGGAGTGTGAAACGGATCTTTTCTTCCCTCTAGAATGGGACTGGGACCTTGACCTCTTTCTGTTCCTCGACCGTGATATCGACCTCTTTTTATCCTTCGATCGACTCCTCAATCTCTTTCTTTCCCAGGACCTTGATCTGCGCTTTTTACCAGACCTATAACTACTGGATCTAGAACGATGCCTCTTGGGAGATTTCGAACGCGAACGAGACTGAGATCTATGTCTGTGGCTACGATCCGTGGACAACGATCTTGACTGTTTGCTCATAGACTGGCTCCTGCTCTTTGATCCTTTTTTTCTCCTGTCTCTGTCGCTATCTTTCTTCGACTTTCTCCCAGCCTTCGCGGAACTACGGCTTGAATTAGAGCTCGTCGATTCTCCGCTGGTTGATTCAGAGTCAATTGACCTTGACGGCGAGCTTGCTTTCGCTGTATCTGTAGTAACGCTTTGCTGCTGTGGCGTTTGACCGCCGCTTGACAGTGTTTCCGATGCTTCTCTTTGATTATTTATCCTTTCTTTCTCATCAACTAAAGTACGACGTAACAAATTACGCTCAATAATATCCAACAATTATTCGATGTTAATTTCAACAACGTACCTAAATCCTTGCCGCTAGTATTACCCATATGATTATCCTCTTCCTTTTTACGACTTTCCTCTTCCCGCTGCTGATACTCGTTTTCCTCGTCCTTAGCGAGCTGCGCCTCTATCTCCTCCTCGACTTTCTTGAAAGCCTGCTGTCTCCGTTTCCAAACTTCCTATAATAATGAAAAAAAAAAGAAAAAGAAAAAGAAAACAAAGAAAATAAAAAAAACAAAAAAAACACCAAACAGAAACTCTTAGTTCGATAATTTTTCCGATAATTATTATAAATCAATGAGAGATGCTTACCTTTAGCTGGATGAGTTCCTCGTCGCTATCGATCTCCTGATGCTGCTCAGACTCGCTCTGCTCGTCGTCCGACTCGCTGTCGCTGGCCCCATAGATGCCCAGACCTACAGCACACAACTCCCAGTTATATCATGCACGAATATGGGAAATAATTGGGACTAGAAGATTTTTTTTTGCCCGAGTGTGTTAATTGACGTGAATGCGGCGTATCTTTTGAAAAAAGGCATGCCTAAAACCAGACAGCGCGACGGAACTATGTTTTAGAATCTGATATGGATTGGCGATTAACGAGCGGGGGGATAGCGTCGTTAAATATTTATACATTATAATGCCGGTTGAACAATGTGACGAAGATTATACAGTCTGGAGTTTACCATATATATTGACCCCATAGTTCCTCGCAGTCTCTCTTTGGTTAGCGTGTTATTTTCAACGGCAAATAACTTACCAAGTTTACGGGTGATCTGAGCAAGAGGGGCCGTGTTGTTGAGTGATGCGACGGGGGGCTGTCCTGCAGGGGCTTACAATACACACGCATTTAGTAACCAATCTCCTGGGGATACTCAATTTCTGGGTAAGTACCCCCTCTCCCCCCAGTTCTTTTACAACAGTTCCTGACTTAGTCAGAATCACCTCTCTTTCCCACGCCTTGTTAATACCATTAACTGTTTATAGTAAAATACTTAAATTCTTCCTTTTACTGAAAATAGTCGGTTATTATTTCCTGTCTTAATTGTCTATCGTTAACCGGCTTAAAAATTTACAAGATAAATTAATCAACGAGCCTATTGGAGGTCAAAAATAAAGATATCCAATTTGATATACTGGTTAACAGTTTTGAAGGAATACTCTTATTCACTTAACGTTTCTTCATAGCTTATCACTTATATTTCAACATAATTGAAAATTATTTCGAATTTTACAGAATACAGTTAATAATTCGTTGATCGACATTTTTTTTTGGTATTTGAAGATAATATATTTGAATTACGGTATTCTTAGGCAAACCAATGATATACAGAGATTAGGTCGATTTTCTATCGTTGTGAAAATGGAGTATATATATTTTTTTTTCTCAGCATTTACAAACAAACAAAAATATAAATATCACGAATCGAATCGAAAAATTACATTGATTTCAAATTTGGTGTAAAAGTCTATTAAAGTCTGGAATAATTTTCAATTATATCCTAAAATGCAAGTGGATTAGCTGCGAAAGAATGGATTAGAATATTTCTTCAAGGCGTAGTACTGATTTGAGAAAATCTCTTTCCAAGGTGAATATATATGTATATCAACCCTTCGAAAAAGTTGGTATCTATTTTTCTTGATGTGATTTTAGAATGGGTACTAATGGAATACAAATTCAAAACGAATGGGGGTTCCGATCTATTCTCCCATTGACGAAGCTCACTTTGACCACTGGATTAAATCTGGTGTATACGAATTTGTAAAATGTTATTGAATCTATTGTAAGCCATAAAAGTTACGAGTGGTCGACGGTTGGTGATAAGCTTTTCAAAGGAGAATCCTAAAGTCTGTTATACGGTAACTAAAAATATGTCTAAGTTGTTATATAATATAAATTGATTAGCGATAAAGGTCCAGGTATAGATCCTGAAAAAGTAATAGAAAAACCAGGTAATTCTCGAAGATAGTGTGCAAATAATCAAGCTTACGAATGTAAAGAAAAACCTTTGTTTAATTGATACTTTGTAAAGTGTATTACAGAATTTAGCAAGGAGGAGGAAAGATACCAGCTCGTCGGCGGTTTTCAAAACTGGTATCTGCTCGGTATATATTAGTCTATCGGGTCTATCTGGGGTACCTTTGGCACGCGCGCGGCTCCAAACCTCTCTGCAGACCGCAGAAATCTCTTCGTTTGTCACTTCCAGCAGTATCTCGGTCAGGGATCTCCGGACCTTCAACATCTGCGATAGACGATGCACGAGGCAAATAATTTCCAGATTTTTCTCCGCCCAATTTATTTCTGCATTCTATTCAAGCTTTTTGACTAGGGCTAATAAATTGCTAGACAAAACTCACCACGTCCTGCAGCACTTCTTCTCGGGAGCGTTTGAACGGGGCGGGAATAGGAGCGGACACAGGAATGGAACGGGGGCTTTCTTCGTTGGATATTCGCTGATCGGGAGAACCGGCGTCTCTAAAACGTGATCGCCGAGGCCTCACCACGACCTCTGGACTCCTTTCGTTTTCCCTTTCCGCTTCTTTCTCAGTAGTATTGAATCCGGATTCTGATTCGGGCTCGGGTTCTTCCTCAGAGTCGGTGTCCTAAGGATATTTATTAATTACAATAACCATAAGCTACAAGCCGCTGATTTAGGACTCTGTATCTTCTATTCTCACAAATTTGCTCTTCGCAGGATTCAGAACAGCTCTAGCTTCCTCCTCAGCCTGTTTACGGGCCTCGATTTCTTGTCTCCGTAAAATCTCCTGCCTCTCTCTTTCCACCGCCTTCTGTTTTTCTCGCTCCATTTTTTCCAGCCCTTCTCTAATCCACGCCGGTAATTGTCTTCTCTTAGCTGCATCTGTGGGAATTCAAATTTACAGAATTTTCGTCGAAAGATTGAAATATCGATAAATCAGTAAATCATTAAAAAACTGTATGAATTTTTCATTTCAACATAGGCATATGGGAAATTTGAACGAAAATTAGCAGACCTCAAATAAAATCAATGGAATATAATAGATTTATGCAAATTTTTAAAAACTTTGAAATGAAACAGTCATATCTTAGCATTGGTTCAGAATTTTTCTAATTTTTTATCCTAAGTAAATAAATGTGATGAATATTCAATGAGAAGATGGAATGAATAACTTAATACTACGATCCGCACCTATGGTAGTGCTGGTGTCTTCTTCGGGTGTTTTTTCCCGCTCGTCTCTGCCCCTGATTAGATCGGTAGTTCTCATGTGTGCTATTCTGTTAGAATGTCTCCCAGCTTTCATGAAGGGCGGAGGTTGTTGAGCTGCAACTATACCCGACGATTGTTCGCCAGTCCAATATCCAGGCACCTGAATTATTTGTTTAATTTAAACTCCGGCTTTTTCACAGCGTATCAACATGCTATATTGTTCTCTGATAAGTTCAATCGTCCAGCTTCTTTCTCCCCGGTCATTTCGAACGAATAAGAATGTAAAAACTTGTGGAAAAAAGTAGTGCGTACTTGATTGTACGCCTGGGAAGGAGAGACAGTGTTATAATTATACGCTGGCGGAGCTGTGGGTGGCGGAACGTTGAATCCTGAAGTAACGGATATCGTTGGAGCCGGAGGCACAGCTGGTACAGCGGTAGGAACAGCCACAGGTTTTCCATCCTGACCGGGAGGAGGAACTCCGCCCCATTCCCAGCCGCTAGATCCTGTTGAAGTCGTGTTCCACTGGCCCCATTGGTTCCATTGATTCCACGCTTCTGAATAATTCATGGAGAGATTAGTTTGGCGTTAATTTAGAAGTTTTGGAGAACTTCTTTGCAGGCTACTCGTGTCTGGGAGCGATTCTCCAGGAATAAGAATACCGAACGAATATTTTTTCGCTAAACAAATACGAAAATTTATTTTTTACTGTAATTTCAACTTTCTGCTTAAAAATCCATCCCTAATAATGAATAACTAAGTCATCTCGACTTGGGAATTCATCGCTGAATGAATTATCTATCTCTGAAAAGTATTTTTATAATTTTTACCAAGTTTTAAATTATTCGGCCTAATAGTGCGAGAGGAAATAAATATGAACCCCGAAGTGGCAAAAATCGTATGTTACTTGAACGGTAGAATCTTACAAGTTTGTCTCAAATTTTGGGTATTTTTTTTCCAACTAGTTTGCAGAAATTTTAGCCCATGGAAACTTTGGAATAAAAATTTGACCAAGTTAAGGACGACCCTAATTTACCCGTTCCACTGATCCCAGGGGCCGGAGGGGCTTGGGGTACGTCGTCATCTCTGGTATCCATATCCATAGGCGCTTCTCCGCCGCCTCCTTCGCTTCCTTGATTTGGTCCGATATTTGGCGGCGGAGGAGCCGGAGGGACTACAGTTTCCTTCATTTTGATCCATTGCTGAGCTAGCGCAGCCCAGTCGACTGTGAATAATGATAATAAAGATCGTCGGCATATTTTTCATCCGTTAATTACGACCGGTGAATAAATGTCGAATAATATTTCTTGGAAATATTAAACGCGAGTATGATATGTGATATGTATAGGCATATTCTTCGGCACCTTGATCATTGCTCATGTTTTGGTAGGCTGAAGGGTTGAGTGCCCACTGAGTGGGGTAATCCTTTCCTTCGAACATTTCGCCGCTCATCTTCATCTGCGATTTCATTAACGATATTTTAGTAGCTTGGCGTTATTTTATTTCGGGTGTAGTAAAACTTCTCGTCTTTTCTTAGCCGTCAACATGGCAACCGATGTATTTGCTCTTGTATTTATGTGTACTGTGTTGGTTTATGGCAAAAGAGAGACGAGGCACCCCGGAGTGCGGTATTGAGGAAGTTAAAGCTAAAGTCAAAGCCTGGCTGTGTTTCTCACTGATCGCGGAAGCCGTGTATACGGATCGGAAGTAGAGGTTATCTCCTTTATTTAATAGCCTATTATCTCTGAACGGAAAACCGGACTTTAAATCGGAAATAAAAATATATATTCTGCAAAAGTTATTGTTTCCGAGGGAAACATATATCAAGACTTAAGACCCGGTCACTGCCGCTTCGGCCATTTTTTATTCCGTTTCTCAACTCTCCTCTTGTTCTGCGTAACAATTTCGTAGTCTATGATCGAAGAAAGAATCGATATTCAACTCGCGACAATTTCCACTACTCGATGCACTTCTATAACATTTTTCTGCGGCGTTCATGGTTTTCATATTTTTACGCCTTTTTTTTAGGTTATTTGTTCAATTTTCATAGTTTTAATTACACGTTTATTACGAGTCTTTAAGTAAGCCAGAAAATGTCTACGAAAATTCCTAGATCGGCGATGAGTTTGAAACAGGTTAATATCAAGTGAAATCATAACCCTAACCTAACCCTAACCTAACTTAATTCACGATGTAAATAAATAAATAAATAAACAGATTTAAAAATAATGATAAGAAATAAAAAAAAAACCACGAATCAAATACACATTTCAGTTCATGGTACATCAAGAAGTATTGAAATTGTATCGAAACATTATGAGGACCATACGCCAGATACCAAACGAAGAGGACAAAAAGTATCTCAGAGATTGGGCCAGGTCGGATTTTAGAGCAAACAGAGATGTCAAAGAGGAAGTAAATTAATAACTTCTCCCCCCCCCCTGCCCTTCTTTTCGCATACACTTTGACATGAAAATAATAGAACTATTCAAAAAAATGAATTTCAAAGTGTATGGTTGATATCTTTGTAAAATTTTCTTCTAATTCTATTATTTTTCCTTCCTTTTTTTTTTTTTGTTTCAGTTTGCGATAAAGTCTCTGCTCGTACATGGAGAAAATTCGCTAGCGGAATTGAGAAGGAATTTGAATCGAACCAAAGGTTCTTGAATTCTTTGTGGGAAGAATTCTAGAAAATATTGAATAATTATAATTGTTAAAATGTAATGAATGAAAAAAGAAGTGAAAAATACAATAAGAAGTAAGAAAAAAATAAAAATATTGTATATAAATTACCTAGATTATTTTATTTACAAATATATACACAAGATTAATGCCGAGTAAAAGTGTACCGATGAAAGTAACAGCGATGGATAAAGCCTGGCGTAAGCTTTTCTGTCTTATCCTAGACCTGAGTAAAAACAAAGCAGCGACAATGTATTGACCGTCGAAACAAAAGCACGGTATAACATTGACGATCGCTAAGCCGGCTGAAAATACAGTTATATATTTGCAGAGGAGAGCCAGAGACTCTGGAAGCTCGGAATTCAGGAAATTGTACTTTGGTACCCAGTCAGATATCTCTACTGTTCTATAAATCTCTCCTGGATGACCGACGAACAGCACGTCTTTACCCTCTCGTCTTTTTATCTGAACAACCTGGAATAAAGGAAGAAAGTTTCAAGCTTTGAAACCTGCAGGGGTCAGATTTCCGGAGTCATTTCGTTTACGAATTTACTATCAGCTTTGTGGAAGCCTCGAATCGAGAATATTTGCCTTAGTCACATTGTCCAACGACGGTTGCATGCAGTGCATATCATCCGGTGCACAGTGATGATTATACTGGCAAAATCTCTGGGCATGTTCAGTGACCAGTCTAGCAGGTAGGCAGGAATGAGGCGGAAGTTGTAGCGGAGCTGCCGGAGGCCCTTCGATATATTCAAAGCAAAGACTACCCCCAGCTTCACTTTCTTCGCTACAACAGCTCACCGCGCCATTAGCCATGTGCCAGGCCGGTACGGACTCGTCGTGTTCCTGAAAAAGAATAAGAATCAGTTACAGGATGCCCAGTTATTTGTCAATTTCAAATTTTTTAAGAATTCCAGCTTTTCCAGGTGAAATTGGAGTGCTAAATTTTTCTAATTACTAGAGAAGAATCGATTCGATACAAATACGATCTTGAACTTTCGAGTTCTAGAGGAATGGAACAAAAATTTAAATACAAAAATTTTCAAGCAAACTACGCAGACATCTTTCGAGTAATTCCATTGCTTGTGCCGATAAATTTCAAAATCCCACTGAATTTTCGAAAAGTTATGGTCAATTTTGGGATGATTCTAGGATACATCAGCATTCAGCTTTCTTTCCAGAGGGTATGAAATTCTATGAGAATTTCATTACGACTGGACACCTTGAGTTATTTATATTATCAGTTCACGTGACTAATGCCAAAAGGTCGCATTTCTTTCTCTTTTATTCATGCACAAATCATAAAAATACGTTCAGAGACATTGAAATTCAATAATTGATAAATCGAAGGCAGACACGACCTTCTGGCTCTGAATTATCATCAAATTTACATTTCTTAATGCCAAAAAATCGTATCTATATTCTGCATTTGCAGATACGACCTTTCGAGTTCAAGAAATGTAAATTTTACGTTTTCAATTTTTCAATTTCGGTTTATATTTCTGTTTCCATTAATTTTTCAGAGAATGAGAATACAAAAAACAAAAAAAAAAAAAAATGATACAACCTTTTTGGCATTGAAATCGCCTTTTTGTCAGTTATGATCTTATGGCATCAGTCACGCGAATTGTCTCCATCACCCTCTCAAAGCACCTGAATCAATTGCTGCGTTACGCAATAGCCGGGTGTAGGCTGGCGAAGAGAAGCCAATATGCAGTGGTACCAGTCGTCGCCGTCGTTTACTGTACAATCATTTATCTGGTATATCGTATCCCGTGAAAGTAGTCCAGTCGTCCCGATCAGAGGCGAGTTCTAAGCAATAATGAAAACGAGTAGTTTAATTAGTAAAGCAACACAGCCGGACGATTTCCGGTCACAAAAACTAGTCCAAGACATTGTAGAAGTTCATAAAATCTCTCATCGTTCTACAAAATCATTTTACATTGCCGCCATTCTTACAGGAGCTATAGATTTGACTGTGACTCCTTGTCCGATGGTGAAGAAAGGGGCCCACAACCACGTGGTCAAAATAAGCGTAGCAGCAGCTAGAGTCGCAAGTACAACATTGTGCCAAACTCCTGCGCAGAGAATTCTCAGCTGATTGTAAACAGGCAGGGCTCCGAGCTGGTCGCTGCTTATGTGGGCGCATGCGACTGGAATAACGAAGGCTACTAGCAAGCCCATTCCAAATACTTGAACGTCTTCTCTGGCGGCGGCCAAAGCGTGGCCGAATTCGTGAAAGACACTGCACAGGGCCAGAGCTGCAGCGTAGTAGCCGATCTCGTTTAGCGGAAGATTTACACCTGGTAACTGAAAAGCATTTTGTATGTGTTATTGTTTGAGAATGAGGATTTATTGAAACATCTTTTTGTGCATTTTTCCAATTTTCTTGGTATTTACCATCGGTTCTAAAGTCTGAACGTTGGAGTCTTTGGAGGCCTGTCCTGTCCAGAGATTTACAGTCATTTTAATTATTATAAATGATGCTATCGGCAGAAGGAGAACGGTTATTATCACGCCTGCGTTGAACCAGGCTAACCAAAACCTCGAACGATCCATAGCCAATTTCATTATCAAACGGTTGCAGGCTGTCGTGTACCATTTTATACGTAATACTTGAATCTTCAAGCCCGTATTTTTGAGGAAGTATAGGTACGGGTAGTGAGAACATGACTGTAAAGATTAGACTAGAGTTATTTCAAACTTAGGTTGTTTCTCACACTTTTCATCGCCCTCCTACCTCCCCCCACAGATTTCGATCGCAAAAAACAATTTTTTGATCTTTACGGGTTGAAATCTTCTTGGTATCGAAAAAAATGAGACTTTCATAAAGATTTCGATTCTGTACGTAAATTCTATCGCGGAATAATTATTTTCAGTGATCACTGTGGGATTTCTATAATGGTGATGAAAAGTGGAGTAAAATATGATTTTTATACTTTTTAGGGCAATGTTTTCATTTTGAAATATAAAATGGGAAATTATTGGGTTTATAAATTTTTTTTTTTTCATTTTTTTCATTTTTCATATTCTTACCCGGAAAAACGTATCGAAGAAAAATAGTGCGCAATGAATTAGACCGATTAATACTAGGATGCTCAACGAATCCATCTTTCTCACATTTCAATTACAATCTATGTCATTCATTCAGCGATATGTATGTATTTAGTTTGCTAAATTTAAACGACAAGAGCGAAAGTCAAGAGGTTATGTTAGCTTCTGTCAAAAACGCGCTCGCCACGCTCGAGAGACTGCGAATGCCGACACTGCGTAGTTTCCGTAATCGAACACAGAGCGTGCCAGATATTATAGCGGGAATCCATAACCGTTTGAATATGAAGATCCAATGAAGAAAAAAAAAAAATCAATTTTTGGTAGAGTAACGTTTTCATTGTTTTTATAAAAAAAAAAAACCACTTGAGTTATTATTTTTATTTCCATTTTCATTTTCGTTGTAAATTGAATAACTTTTTTCGTTTTTTTTTTTTTTTTCTTTTTTTTTCAATTACAATATATATATATATATATATAATATATGTATAATGTTCTTAAATTTAATTCAATCTGTTATATATAATAATAGAATCGTTTTGTTATTTGTTATAGATTGGCTGTACGAAAATATCAAGTCTTTCTCTTTACTTCGTGTTACTTCTTCACATGTTGGAAATGTTAAATTAAAAACGGTCGAACTAAAGAAAGAAAAAAAAAACATAACATAATCTTTTTTTAAATTTTTTTATATATATATAGTGTGTATACTTATATTTTAAAGTATTTTCAATAATTGATTAATTTATTAACAGTATTTAGCATTCTGCAAATAGACTTTTTGCGAGAAGCGAGCGCAATATTATTGATCTCCCTCTCTTCTTCCCTTCCCTTTAATCATAATCAGCAAACCAAATCACGATTAATATAATGGTGCCGATAAAATTGAATAGAATATACAAAGATCACAGGGGATACGCGATAATTATGAATAATAAATTAATTAAAATCGGATACGATCGAAAGGGTACATATTAGATATTACATAAGTCTTGTTTCGCTATTCAGATAAAACGTAAAATAAAGTAAAGTAAAGTAAAGTAAAGTAAAGTAAAGTAAAGCACGTTGCGGATTTTAGACTATATCATTCTTGTTTCATGACATGCGTATGTATATCTATTCGTATGGTAATGACGAGAAATGCAGCCAAGTTTAATTAAATTTAGATTTAGAAATATCAAATTTGTTTTAAATAATATCAGTGTATGATCATAGATTACTATTATGTATTATTATTATTATTTATTATTATTATTATTAACATTGTCGTTATTATAACGAAAATGAAGCCTGGAATTTCAGGATCGAATGATGAGATACTATCGACGAACTCTGAGCTTTGAACTTGACTCGGCGGTCAAATTTTTGAGATAAATTAAAGATGTTGAATCACGGTTTCTTCCAATCTTTCAAATTAATATTAACTTAGAATTAAGTAAAACGGTTCCCTTTTCTTCTTCAATAAATGGAATTTCGACTTATGGAGATCCGTCCACTTCCATCTTCTCAGTTTCTTTTTCTCCCACTGATAATTCATCGCCGGACGAGTTATTCTCGGATGATTTTTTGCTCTGAGATACTTCTTTCATAATCTCAACATCTTCCGCTAAATTGACAAGAAAAATAAAATAAAATAAAAACAAACGAAAATAAACAAATTCAGAATACGAGTGACACAAATCGTACCAATTATGTAGAGGAAAAATGTAATCGACAAAATAATATCATTACCTCTGCCTTCCTCCTTTTCATCGCCAGATTTTTCTTCCGCGCTATCTTCAAGGTTTTCGGGCTTCTCAACCACCTCTATATCCGAATCTGTAATTCAAGCCATTCATACGTTAACGTTTATGAACGAAATCGGCTTGTAATAAATACAGATAGTATACAAAATCCATTCAAGAACTTTGCTGTAATCGATATCCAATATCGTGGTTGTGAATCGATACCATCAATCGAACAATGAGACCGTAACTAATACTCTTTTCAAGGTTTACTGCACGGCATTAGTCAGCAGACTATCAGTCTTCATTCACCTGTTCTTTGTTTCGTCGTATTTTTGATTATCAACAGTCCGAATGCAACTTAAACATTTTATCGATATATTTCAGATACATGGCAAAAATCAGTAATATAAATCAATAACAAAAATCCACATAGTTTGATTTGGTAGATCTTATTTTCTCGCTGCCGTAACATTTTTCATATCCAATTTCTTTTTCCCTTCGTTTAATTTTCGCAAAACTTCAGTTCTCGCCTTTAGATAAATTATTTCATTGCTCAACTCATCGCCTATCGAACCGGCGTGGAAAATATTGTATAAATTAGTTTTCGAAAGGCTTCTTCCAACAATCGCAGCAGTTTTAACAAGGGATAATTGAGTAGAATCAATTTTGAACTTCGAAGGTATGGGGTCGGAACAAGAAACGTTCTTTGGGAGACTGCGATTCGAATTTCTAGTCTTAGAATGAAAATCTTCCGAAATATCCCGAGGATAATTTCCATGGGGCTTGATTTGATCTTTGGAAATATGACGACGACAAGTTTCATTATGCTCAGTCTTGTCTTCCAGGTCTGCAAGCGATACAGGCTTTTTATTAGAGGGGGAAGATCGGCTGACTGAGAGATTTGCTTGGTCATATTTTTCGAGGGATTTTCTACGATGGGAATTCAGGCTTTGCTGAATCTTTGGGCTCTTATATGCTGCAAGCAAATATAAACCGATCGAAAGTCTGTCCGTTAAAACTGGACGAAAAAACGAACTGTGATTTGTGGTGCGATAAGATTACACAAGATTGATATCCGAGATCGTTTTTATGCCAATATCTCATTCCCACGATCCCAAAGTCTCTTACCAGTATCGGAGGTGTTGGATACCGTCTCTGTAATTTTTGCGGAAGCCGCAAGTCCCGCGTTGAAGTTAGGAGTGACCGGTATCGTCCCGCTAACATCATGCTCCAGCCTGGGAGCTGAGGGTTTCTGTTTTCTCGCAGGATTCCAAAAGTTGCAGTAGCAACATCTGAATCCTAGAGGTTACAGAGATCGGATAAAACGGTGAATAGAAATCGATGCGACGTTATTAACAGTATATTCAACAGAAATTTTCTACTCTACCAAAATATTCGAACTCTTCTTTCAACGCCATTCCATTGTGTGATTCGCACTGCCTGCATATCAGCGCATAGCGATTCGAAGGCCCGTCGCCTACCAGATATTCCACCAAACGATCCAGATAACTTCTCTGTTGCGGAAGAATCGGACGTGGTAAAGGAGTTCCTGCAACACAATGTGGCAAAATTTATACTGGCGCTTGAAGAAAACTAGTAACATAAATTCTCGCGATAGAAAATGCGTGGAATTGAAGAACAATTATTAGAATAGCGGAGGAAAAACATAGGAAAAAAAATATCAGCTTTCTTAGAATACTAACTAGGGGCGGTAGCAGGGGTGTTAAACTGTCTCGCAGCCGTTGCAGCAGGGTAGATGTTATCTGATTGCGGAGTATGCGGGAGCACCATGCCAACTGGAATTTGACCAGAATTAACTAGCCTACCGATTTGTTTGTTCGGAGGGAGACTAGGCGCCGGCAAAGCTCTTCGCCTCAGTTCTATCGATCCTCCACCAGAGACTATTGGAACTTGAGGGGTGTTGGGTCTGCGAGGTGTTTCGTTTTGAGGAGCAGCTTTCACCGGCGTTGGCTGAAACGTGGGAGTTCCAAGTTGTCATTTGTTGTTTAATTGATGGAGAGGTCGGCTGTCGCTGACTTCTCAACGCATTTGATAAAGATATGAATTTAAACTAGATAATCATAGTCTTGCTGGATCCAGTTTCAATCATGATAATTTTATACTGTACCGATCTAAGTCCGAGATAATACCTTAGGCCGACTGATTTCGATTAGGTAAAAATAAAACAGCGTCCAAAATCGATATACAAACCTGCGGTGAGAGCTGCGAAAGAAAGAAAATAAATGAAGAATCAAAACAGTAGCAATAATGAGGAAAAAAACGGTTTTTTGGGCTTTGCATGCTAGATAATTATCCTGCATTCCACAAAAGGGAAATCAAAACGACGAATTATAATAACGTAAAGTACAAGACGTGAAAAGAGACACTTAAGGAACATAACGGAAAGTATGCATTGTTTATATCGTGAATATGTTGAATAGTGTCTTTGCTATTTACTCGAGTGCCGATGATCGTAAAATGCCTGAAAGGTCAATTAAATACAAGAAAGGATTTGATTAAGAGAATATCAACGTACAGGTGTCATCCTGAGTCTATCAGGAGCGAATTTGAGCAGTATCTCTTTCGCCTTCTTGTAAGTTTCAGTCTCGATAACTTCGTCCAATATTTTTCTCTTCTCGTGTTGCATGGTGGAAAGTTTAGTCTGGTTTCTAGATATCTTGCGTTTGTAATACCAAGAGACAAGGTTCTTGGTGAACAGGATCCTGCCGAACAAAACCATTGGGATAATCGGTTGATTCAATACAGCGAATTTCGAAAAAAGTGTAAAACTGTGAAACATACAATATCGGAAAGATGAGCAGAGGAGTCATGTAGAATATTTGATCGTAGAGAGCGGCGGGGAAGAAATAGAAGTAGAATACAAGAGCGGCTATGATGTAAAGAACGACGCTGTACACGATCAAGGTCCCGACGATCTTCTTGTGTCTCTGTTCAGTATTTTGTCTGTATTCTTCAATCTCCTGGATTTTCTGTACAGATAAATATACTCTTAGTTCAATTAGCCGATTCTAAGCATCGCCGTAGTCAATATTACCGTTTCCAAATCTTCGAGGACATCGTAGGTGGCTTTCTTTTTCTGAAATTTTTCAAAACAAAATATAGGCATGAAATCTTGTTATTCAAAATATTCCATAGCCGCGTCAGAGAGTTCAACTGGGAAGCTTGACCCTTGTTATTCGTTGTGCAAATATTCTGAATAAAATTAAACAACGTTTCATTCAATGCTAATTCCCGTGAATAAATCGACTCGTTAATTTCAAGAAATCATTACGGTCAAGGAAAGTTTCGTTTCTTTGTTAACAAAAAATTCTCCGCTGCTTATTGATGGAACAGAAATTTTCTTGATCCGAGAATGAAAAACGATTCGATCGATAAACTGATAAAAAATTATCGCTGCATCACTGCAAGTCGTCCCCTTTTTTTTTTTATGGCCCCGTCCTTATCGCGGCGAATCTTCACACCTTGATACAAAACGGGGATACAGACAAAGGTGGGGAGTTATTTGATTTCGGTTATTTCGTTGACAGAATGCGATTCGCGATTGATTTGAAAATAACCGACAAACTTACCGCGGACTGATAATATATTAGCGTGTTATTCTAGCGATTTAAGTTGGCAAATTATTCGATGAAGGCTAGCCGCAATGTGGGTAAAAATAATTGACAATCAATGCGTCGCTAAGTTTTCGGGACATTCTATTTCTAACCTAAAAATGTAATTGAGTCAAAGAAAAAAGTGACGTTTCGGAGTTTCGCGTCTGTGTCATTGAAGGTTAAGACTTACACGAAATCTGGAAAACAGAATCCCCATGGTGTCGGTCCGGTGTTGATAGAGATTCGAATCGTTTTGTTTAGACAGTAAATCAACAGCGACGCGTAAACCAGGCTGTGCAATGTGTTTAAAATAGAATTTAGGCTGGGCGATCGGCCGCTCAGTGGCCTGTTTTCGCCGGCAACGGGCAGACACTTAAACCCGTCCAAATTTAAATGTCTCTAAATATGATATTTATAGCTTGACGAGAACGGGGGGCCAGTGGAGTAGACGACGACGACGATGGGATGGATGGATGGATGACACACGTTGCCGCGTTCTTTACTCCAATACGGATAGTCGTATTAATTTCATAAGCTTTAAACCGAACTGCGATTATTACGTATCTATTGTTTTTAACCCGTATATAAGCCGTCCACTATCATTTCACGCGCACAAATAACCCGATACATTATTACTGGAGGTAAAATTTAAACATTTCAAATACCAACGATGTGTCATTTCACGTCCCGGACATGATTTTGAAATTAATCAAAAACCCGAAGACCCGATTCACATCGCAACACGTGCTTCGAGTCTGGAACTAAGCACATCACAGAGAGACTGACGAGACTTTAGAATAAGAATCTGCATAGTTAGTCGCAACGCAATGCAGGCAGCACCTGCAGGTCGTCGATCAAAATAATGAAAACAATGAATGTTAATTTATCGAAATAAAATTTATTCACTGCAGATTATATCGTTCTTTTATTATCATTCTAGTGTACAAATTTCACAGCTATATCAACGTTAGCATTTATGACGGGAATCGCTAGTTCAATTAGCTCTAGTTCGTCGGACGACACTTTCGGAAGGCCGAAATTTTTCATTACACCATCCGGTCCGAACTGCAACTCGTTAGCGAAGAATCGACACATGGGTATTACGTTCGAACGAACGTACCCGCTTGCTATAGAATTCTCGTAACCGCAGTAACCACCGGCTAATGTGATTATCAACTTCGTTGCCGCCGCTGCAGCCGACAGTTTCGCACCTTCTCCACGCTTGTTTATTATTGCTAACTCGTTGTCCGACGCTCTGAGGCTTCTTATCAACGATTTCTGCTGCGCCTAATGCATAACACAGACATATCTACATACTTCTATATCATAACAGTTATTCTACTGAAATGCAAAGATCGCGTACTGTGGAAAATTGATTGACTGGTTTGGCCCGAGATAAGAGGGGAACGACGGTACAAGGGTCGGCCCCGCCGGCGATTGGTATTGAAGTGAAGGCTGGATTGAGATGGGAAAGATTAGCAGCCATCGCTTCGATGCGCATTGAGTCGATGGCGACGGAACCAACGATGCGGTTAGGATCCCACCGGCCAGTCGATTTGTAGATTTCAGATACCAAGGGAAGGTTGGCCGTGACGGGTTGTGCGAAGACTGCAACCAGCGCCGAAGAACATGATCGAAGCATTATTTCCGACATTTTTTTCACGTATCTCGAACTGGCTAGGAATTGAGCGTGAGAGTTTGATTTCCCGTTGGTAAAATCGTGCTCATTCATCAACGCGATTATTCCGACGTCTCGTATTGCTTCTGCGATCTCATTTTTCTTGTAGTATCTTATCTTCGTCGATGTATCGACGTGGCTAGCGTCCAATGAAAGAGCCGCAGCTCTGTCTCCAGCGTCTGCCACGTTAATACATTTGATTATCGGTTCTTGTTTCAAAAGCAGAGCTGTATAAGCCGGTGTCAACCCGCCACCGATCAGAGCCACTGACACAGCATTAGGTTCGATTTTTTGGTTACTAATATTGAGCGAAAAAAGTCTAAAACACTTTGAACCGAGTTTGAAAAATGGGCGAAAATCTGAACGGAACATAATAATGACTATTTGATGATCGACTATCCTCTATTTCCTCCGATAAATTTTGCATGATATTCAAACTGCCGTGTTTATGTTTTATCGATCTCGGTTCGACCGGACTATTTCGAATCAGAATCTAAGGTGGCGCCATCTATTGTCTAAGAAGGAAACGTTGAGCTTGCGTAAAATTCGACGTATAGCGTCGACACGTACAGATGTGAATCGTTCTCAGTTTGTATAGTAAAATCCTAGTGCCCGACAGCCGATGAGATACATCCCGAGGTAAATCCGAATAAAACTCAAGCATCGCAAGGCGGATAGACCCAGAATGTATTATAATCGAATATCTAATAACCGGAGAATAATTCCTGACGAATACTTCGCGGTATAATCCCGTATTTACATAGTTTAAAACATCATTTTTTACAACCTATCTTTGCACCGCAGTCGCGCACGTTAGTGACACTATACCATTATTCCCGAGTATTAATAAGCCTATTTCCGTCGAATATCTATACCAGATATCCCTGTATTTATATTCAGTCGAATTATGATCATCCGCGATGTTTTATCCGCAAAGTTTTCGAGCCGGTCAATTTTTTCCGTATTATTTTTTCTCTTCTTTTTTTTTTTCTTCCTTTTTTCGGGGGCCCCGAAAGCCCTGGAATCGGCGGCCATGACGAAGATCTCGCTATTTGGTATTGAAATTATTTTATTTAGATAAGACTCGCGAGATTTTAACCTCGCGGATGAGATTTACGTAAAAATCAAATGATGATATCCATCAAGGTTTCGCTAAACATTTTAATGTTGTCATGAACACATCGTGTTGAAACTCTTGGCAGACTGATGATTTCTAGAATTGATATACCTGCGCATAAGCGAGCTAGGTTTATGATGATGATAAAAACTGAAATATTTTTCTTCAAATTTTCAATTTAGATCTCCAAAGATGCCGGAATTGACTGAATTGGATAAGGCAGCGTCCTCTGAGCCTATCAAAGTCGAGGCAGCAGCAGCGGCCGCTGGTTCTGGGACGGATTCAGACTCTGATGACACGATTCCAGAACTTGAAGATGCTGGGGCTGCGGGAGCAGGCGGTTTTCCTGGTTCCACCGTCACAGGATTACCAATCGACATGGTTTCTAAGGCGAAGCAAAGCCGTGGCGAAAAAAAAGCCAGGAAACTTATGAGCAAGCTTGGACTCAAGCCTGTAAGTAGTTTGGGGATTATTCTCTGATTGTATTGTCATGGAATCTGCTTTTTTTAAGCTTCTCATTATTGTGTTCAATATTTGGCTGGATTTTATAGAGAATCTTGTAAAGGTTATTCAGTCGTCGTGGAAATTATAGAATCATGAAATTATCATGAAATTTCTCTTTTCCTCTGGAAGAAGACCTGAAAATCTCAGAGAATTTCATGATGTATCCTGGAATTATCTCAAACTCGACCATAAATTTCTGAAAACTCCAGTGGGATTTTAAAAGTTACTTGAAAGATGTCCTCGTAGTTTGCTTCAAAGTTTTTGTATTCAAATTTTTTTCCATTCCTTTAGAACTTGAGAGCTTATGTATATTTGTATGGAATCAATTTTTCTTTAGTAACTTAGAAAAATTTAGTATTCCAATTTCACCTGGAAAAATAACAATTTTCGAAATTGGAATCGACAAATAACTGGATACCCTGTTGTAGTGTATTGCGATATCTTATCCTTCATAGTTCTTCTCGTGTTCCTAGGCGAAATTAAAGACTAGCATATCAGCAGTCGAGTATATGAAGGCTCATCAATCTGGGAATTGAGTATTTGAAAACGACTTATTTTTCATTCTGAAATAAGTTTGTATAGAATAAAAACTAGTCAAGACAATTTTTTCTGTCTTAGAATTCGGATTTTGTGTAAGAAAATTTTTTTAGACCTTCAGAATATGAAAAGATTTCAGTTTATTGAAGAAAATTGTGCAAAATTTTCTTGATATTCAGTAGATTTTGTACTGATGATTCAGAGAGGCGATTTAGAGGAGATTATCTGGCCATAAGTAGCTAGAAGTTTGATTGGCGTTTTGCCAGTTCTCATAATTTCTTTGATTTTAAGATTCAGAAAGGTTCTAAAAATTGTTCAACATATCAACCGACCTCGTTCTCATTCATTTCTTCATTATTTCTCTTTCTTTTTTCAGGTCCAAGGTGTGAACAGGGTGACGATCCGAAAATCCAAGAACATCTTGTTCGTCATTAACAAACCTGACGTCTACAAGAATCCGGCGTCGGATACTTACATTGTTTTTGGTGAAGCTAAGGTGATTATTATTCACACAAAGTGTGGTGATTCGATCACACGGTTACCCATAGAAGCTGGAAGCAATCGGAATTCGTTTCAATGAATAAATCTGAAATAAATTTGAGATAAATTCAAAAGTAGTTCGAGGTCATAAGTAAGCGATCTCTCATTTCAAACTAACGAAATTTCTCTCTTGGATTGAAAATTTCTTCAGAAATAGAGGCATCATTTATCATCGTCTGGTTAGAAGCAGAGAATTTTATTTCAATTTCATTTCATTGGGAAGTTATGAATTCTATGACTAAAGAACTTCAGTTCCTATGGGCAGACCGGAGTCCGATCATAATGATGAAATAAACTGAGTTTCGCAATTGGCTGAAATTCCCAGTGACGAAAACCTTGGCAGACTGAATATGATCTCCATAGATTAGAGGCACCAAATTTTCGTGTTACAACCGAAGCTAAAACTCTCCTTTTTCCCTTCTATCTTTTTCTCTATTAGATAGAAGATCTGAGTCAGCAGGCCCAGGTTGCTGCTGCGGAAAAATTCAAGGCGCCAGAAGTTATCCCGGCCACAGAAGCTGGCGGCAGTACGACGGTAAGATTAAAGGACTAAGTCTACCGCGTTTACTTCATATCCCAAAATTCAATCGCCAAACGTTTTGCGTACTCAAACTCTGTGATTTTTAAATGACTTATTTTTGGACTCCAGGTCGTAGCGCCGATCCAAGAAGAGTCAGAGGAGGAAGAAGTGGACGAGACGGGGGTAGAGGAAAAGGACGTCGACCTTGTTATGTCGCAAGCTAACGTTAGTCGAGGGAAGGCAATAAAAGCTCTGAAAAATAATCAGAATGACATCGTGAACGCGATTATGGTAAGCGAAATGATGAAATTTTATAATCACTAATACGATATTTATTTCGTGACGATAATTGAATCCGCATATATTCTTCATATTTAATATAAATGTGAGAAAGATGAAAATATCTCTTTTTACACGTCAATAAACTTCACGATTTTCTTACTTTTCATAGGAATTAACAATGTGATGAAGCTGCTCGCACATTGTTTTTGCAGCAGCGAACAGACATTGCGACATCAGTGTTGGATCAGCGAAATATTATCATCTATTCTTATCTCATTGCAAAAAGAAACAAAAAAAAATAAATAAAAGAACTAAAATAAAATTTTCGACAACAGCATTTGCAGAATTATTCCTGCTGCTGCTGCTGCTCGACATTCAAACAAAATTTACATGTATATACATTATTCATATAAAATAAAACGCATAGAACGTCAGTTTCTTTCTGAATATCTGATCTTATTAACGTAGAAAATTTCTCTTACTTTCTTTCTTACAGTTCGTTAGATTTTATTTGTCAACGTTTTTTTTAGGAGGATAATCAACAGCCATTCACCAAATTTCCCAAACCATTTCTTCACCAAAATTAATTTATACCATTTCCATCTGATTATCACAAGCGTGACTTATGCAACAATTTCTCTGCTTCGCCAGCGAGATGAATCACGTCGTTGGAAGCTTTGATTATATTTCTTTCGATGTAATTTCTGCTGTTAGTTTCCGTCTCGTCTAGGTAATACCTGAATGAAATGAACAGAATTCAATGTTATTTGAAAAGTTAACGAGGACACAGTGCGATAAAATCGCATAAAACTAGCAGCCAGTTAATTTATTTTAAACATTTCTGATTCACCTGTAATTCACCATGATTCCACAGCTATTTCCTGCCCCACGAGGCGATGGATCTGCGAGCCAATTTAATCTCCACATAACTGCTCCGTTTCTTAGATGAAAATTAGCTGGGAAATATTTGAGGTTTTATAAAAAAGAACTCGAATTATTCGCCTCATTTCATTCTCCGGAGTCGAATATCTACCCACCAACGTTGTTCAAGGCATAGTTTCTCCGTTTTTCAATGTACAGGTATCTGGCGCAGGAACGAAGCAGCGGTACTTTCAAAACCTCGGCTACATCTTTGTCGTTAATCCACAAAGAATTACCCAGAGTTTTTTTCAGCGCTGTGTAAAGGTCTGAGCTGCACAGAATAGACTCTAAAACTTGTCTCTCATCTTTTGTGAACGTTTCGCTAGCGTCTGTAAAAATGAATGCTTGTGGGAGATTTTTCCTTACAATTTAGCCCTGTGAAGCTGGATTTTCAGTTTTTTTATTTATTCATTTACCAATTTTTATCCTCTCAAGAAGCCATGTCTTGTAATTTGGTATAGGAGACAAAGTGCAGAACTGATCGACCAGCGGAAATTCCTCCAAAACTTTTTTCGCAACATTTTTGATCAAATAATTTCCCAATTCTATACCCTGAGGAGAAAATTTTCATTCAATGTTCTGAATATCTCTGCGAAACCCTTTAATCTGACCTGTAAACCTTTCTGTGTCGATGATATGGAATAAAATATAGCCGCTTTAACTTTGGATTTATCTTCTCGATTGAAAGTTTCGCCGCTCGGCTCCTTTTCGTTGATTTCATCGTCCCCAGTTTTGAACACTTCTTTGACAGAGGCTGTTAAATCAACGAACAAAAGGATTTACCCAAACTCTCTGCACTCGGTTCTCTAATTCCTTGTCTTACCAGGTATGTGGTCACACAACGCAGTGTGCAAAACCACCAGAGGCTCTCTCGGCATAGCCCGATGTGTGAATACATAACATCGTCTGTAAGCTCCGACCCTCCGCTTTATATCCGTCCAGTTTTTGACGGGGTGAATTTTCTCATAGTCTGAAATCTGAGGAATGAAATCCGTTAGATCCGAACCCTGATGTAACGAGGGTTACAAATTCTGGACAAGGAAATCTCCGATTGAGAAATCGTTGGTTCAACCTTTTCCAACATCTCGCAGGAGCTTTGCCACGTGACACGTTCCAGGTCGAAAAAACCGACGGAAAACCACTGCAGAAGCAGGTCTCTGAGACTTAGATTCAGCTGTTGTGCCACTATCGTTTCGTCCGGGTCTTTCAATTCGGAAATCAGATTCTGAAAGAATAGCCGATTCGTTTCAATCCTTAAATCACACAATCTCTTGTCAGTTTTGTCTTTTATATTCTGTATTCTATTTTCAATTTCGATTTCTCTAATCTTGAGATAATTCTTCTTTTCATGTTATCCGGTCGATCGTTAAGCCACAAAAACGAAACTAGCGAGCTAAGAGTATGTGTGAACGATTTTTGCCAAAGTACCAATACGTCGGTCCTAAAATCGACGAGAAATTTAACGCCATGTTCGAGTCTTCCAGTCAGAATAAATAGCCACTGGTAACTAGGCGTGAGTACATTCTTCAACGTACGTTCGCCGTTTATTATTTGCCTCTCGTTTAGATTCTGAAATAAAAAGAACTATGAGTTATGAAAATTTCTTTCTTTTTCTACTTTTTCTCTTTTTCTTGTTTTCTTGTTCTTTCACCTCGTCGGATGCTAATTTCATTGCAGTTTGTCGCACGGTCTTATGATCGACGCCATATTTTGAGGCGAGGGTTTTGACAAACGTTTTTTTCTCATCCTGGGGCAGAGAGTTGTATGCGTCGCATAAAGACTGAACTTTGGCCTGAAATAAAGATGAATTTTTTATTGTACTTTATAAATAATAATAATAATAATAATGATAATAACAATTCGGCTAACCTCAACGATCCAATTACTAGTATTCGGGATTTCTTTAAGTTTAAAAAGATGGTCTAGCTGATCTAGAACCTTGGAATTATTAGACGAAGTACAGAAGTTGTTATTATTCACTGCTTCCCCGACATTCGGGAGTTTGTTTTCTTTCGATATTTGATCCTTGGACATTGTCATTCTAGAAACATTAATAACCGGAGTGTTTATCTTCGGTAGTTTAGTTCGGATTAACCGTAACGTCGTACCTATCATGCTCGATTATTTATTTATTTATTCATTTATTTTTTATCTCTTTCACTGATTCATTTCTGTTTTATCTATTGCTACACTACTGTCCGTTCAATTCTATTTTTAAGGATAGATTTTAGACACCCGAAAATTCATACATAATAATCTTGATAATTTATCGCTCGTGACTCGGCATAGGTTATATTATATGTTATTTTATTTTTACACTTCATTTTCAGGTTAGATTAACGTTGGGCTAGGCCGCTACCGGCAAGCTTTTTAACACGACGCTTCTGTCGGTAAGTAAGAGTCGGTATGTATCAATTGGGTATCTACGCACCGCAAGGGCTTGTTAAGTTGGCAACAGTGGGAAAAAACTGTCCAAGTTCGACGCGTGTGAAAATTATGAATTTACGCGACAGTGAAATAGACGCCAACGATTTGAGTGTAAATAACAGTTCAACGACAATAATTAACGTCTTGTCTAACGTTTGCGGGTTTAATCGGCGATATCTTTGCGCCGAGGAACGCTCTCGCGTGATACTAATTCCTGTCAATCAAAAACTGTCAAACTATACATACATGACGCTACAACGGTCGGAGTGAAAATAACAGTTTAATAACAATAACAAACGACGTTTTCTTTTACCCTGTGCGAGTTTAGTCAGTGTTAGTAATTCGTGCAGTGAGTAAATGCTGTCAGAGGATGTCAATTGCAGTATTTCATTGGTAAGTGAATATAAATCTGATGTAAAAACTATTTTCCTTTTGTTTATATTACTTCTTCGATCTGATTTAACCTAACAAGACCGGCTATTGCGTAAGTATTTGATGACTGAAAATGGACACTATCAGATGCAAGACATACTCTCCGTAAATTGATTACCCGATATGATTATCTACCGATATACTTACACGCAATTATATCCGGCATGCTGTAGTGAAACGTTTCGCTCAAATATGCACGCATGTATATTATATCGGATGCAAACAGCGACTCGGGATAACGCCGGGGTTCTTTTCTCGCGATTCTCTCATCGGTGTATCACACCGCAGTTTGATATTATGACTTTTTTAATTGGCTTTCCGGCACTGCATCCCAGCTCCTCGATCTGATCAGACAAAAGCATGATATGTAACACATCCACCGATTCTCAAGCTTCGTTTGGAAAGCCCGATAATATATAGAATTGCCTGCATTTCTTTTCTTTTTTTTTATGTAAAATTTATATGGGTGTATAAATCAAGGATGTCTTTTTGTGATGAAAAAAAAGGAGCAACAATTTCCGTTAGGTTTTTGCCGATAATTATATAAAGTGGAAAAATTGGATGGGTTAATTTTTCGAAAAATGTAGATGCCTTTTTCCCTGAAAACAACGAGCCGATACAAACCTTGTAAAGGTTGTACAATCCGCGTATAACTCTTCCGAAAACTACCCTCTTCCCATCCATTGTACCCAGCGAATTGAACGTGATATTAAACTTCGAGTTGTTCGTATCCGGGCCGTTGCTCCAAGCGGAAATAATCCCGGGCCCGCTGTGACGTAGGGTGAAATTTTCGTCTTCAAATTTATCGCCGTAGATCGAGGTGCCCCCAGTACCATTAAATTTCGTTACATCTCCGCCTTGGCACCAAAACTTCTGTACTATTCTATGGAACGGTGTCCCCCTGCAGAATTATTATCCTTTACTCGGCTTACAATCGGCGTGAAATTTATAGACCTTAGGTTTCGGGATAGATTATTGAGTTCTAAAGGTCAGAATCAATTCGGATTCGAACTTTATTTTTTATTAATTTCTATGTCGAACTGGAACCTGTAATTTCCGTTTGATTTTGCAGCGAAAAATGTTGATAATAAATTTAAAAAAAATCTCCGTACTTGTACGACAGTCCGTCTTCTGTTCCCTCGCAAAATGCTAAAAAATTGGCGCATGTAGCCGGGGCAAAATCTTGATAAAGTTCGAATACTATGCGACCGAGATTTCGGTTCGTCTCCGCTAATTGAATGTCGAAAAAACAACGCGGGCGTTTCTTATCCGGTATAACGTAGTCTTCCGTATTTTTCGTGGTTTTCCAAATCAATGGAAACTTCGCACTATGCTCGATATTTTCTTCGATTCGTTTCCAATCGCGTAAATATTTGGCGGTAGAATAGGTCGCCTCAGTCGACAGTATTTCTCGTAGTAAGTTTTTATTTTCCCTCGTTACGACTCGGCGAGTTTCTTTTGCTTCAAACTGCAGTTTAGATGTATACGATCTACCTCTTGGTATAGAGCAGTCGACTTTTCCCTGAGATTAAACGTCAGATTAGATTTTCTACGGAATTACATTCTGCAGTCGGGCGACTGTATCTACTAGAAATTTCAATATTTTTTTATTTCTATTGCAACTAACTAACAAACACCAACCCCCAAACGATTCACTATATTCAACCGTTGAATAAGCTCCAAATTTTCTCGATCCAAGACTTTTAGACGGGCTGAATCTCCCAGCATACAACGTGACTTCAGGTAAATTTCCGGATTTAACCTCGGCGCCTTGTTGTCTATTTTAGCTTCAATCTTTCTCAGATTCATCTGTTGAATTTCATCGTATATACAAATCGAGTATATTATATATTTTTTTTGGTATATAGAGGTGAATAATAAATCGCCGAAACGAGATGCAAAAATTTACCTGATTAAACTTGTCTTTTGATTTCTTTGAGAATTTCTTCCTGCTATTCATTTCACGTGTTTTTCATTCGTCCAAATAATAAAACTTTTAATTTTTTTTTTTATATTTCGTTTTCAAAAGATATATTTACGCGTCATTGAAAATTTGAAGGTTGGAATTTTCGAAGTTAATGTATATTTAAATATACGTATAAAATGTGAATTCTTCTGTTTTTTTTCTGATAAATCGATTATTCGACGCTATACCTCGAATATGATAATTTCATGCGCTTTCGAAAATAGATTTGCAAATGCTGTATAAATTATGACGGTGCAGTTCCGAGCAGTAGAATCCATTGTTTACTCGGTAATCCCGTATTATACATCCGCGATAAATTTTCGCAAAATTAATTTCTTACTCAGTCCAAATTATAATATTATGTATCGGTAGGTATACTCTTTCGCATTAATATTGAAGCCCAGTTTACTTCACACTGTGTTAAAAAACAAATATATGGTTAGTTAAACAAATTCGAAACGAAACGATGCAAAAATCATGAAAAATTTTCTCACAATATTATATTTATCTCTCGGATAAAAATTTATACATACATACCTTTAAAAGTTCTCGGATAACGGAGATGAACGAATAAAATAACGTAATAACGATATGCATTAAAATTCAAATATCCATTCATGTCAAAATTGACAAGTGCGTGTTATATAACTGTGATAAAAAATAAAAAAAAAAACCTACCTGAAAAATTGTCAATTTAAATCTCATCGGGCTGCAGCGTTGTCAAAGAGCTCGTCTATCACTGCATATAGGTATTACTAAAAAGGAAAAAAAACCGTAAAAAAATAAAATTAAAAAAAAATAAAAATGAATAAAAATAGAGTAAAAATATCGACGAGTTTTTCGTCAATAAATGATAAAGAAAATTCAAACGATTCGTCAAGCTTAGTGTTGAATTGTATTCATCCTGTGAAGGAGAGTGTCGATAATACCGCAACTAAATCCGAGGCATTGTATATTTGAATTTGTCTTTAAAAAAAAAATGTTCTTTTTTTTATATTTATAAGAATACCGGCAGATTTTATAAAATTCAGGATTCTATAGGTGCGTGAAGCGGTCACGTTGTTCTGGGAGGAATACAACTCGATCTTTTCCACCCTGACGATAGAAAAACGGGAAAATTGCAATTCAAAGCATGAACTACGCGCCGGGGATATCGAAGAAGTAAAATTAGAGAATCGAATATTGCGAGGAATAATCGACGGCTTGAATGAAACGGTGGTAGATCTGAGAATCAGAGTATACGAGCTTAGGAAATCGAAGAAGAGATATAAGCGTGAGAAAAACGATTTGAAGAATAAACTCGGGTTGGAAATGGCCGAGGTTAATTATCTGACGAAAATATCATCCGCCAATTTCGGCGACCCTTCGGTGGTCAGGAAGATCGTTAAATTGGAAAAAATAAATCGAGAAATAGTCGGGAAATACGAGAAGTTAATTATTAGTGGTAAAAATAGGCGGCGAATGTCGTCGCATTTTTATATCTTGGTGGAAATTGAACCGGAAAATAATAATACGATAAATAAAGAGGAAACCACTGGCGTTTCGTCGATTATACAAATCCCCACGATGCAAGAATTTTCAATAAACAATATCATTCTGGGTTACAAATTAATCGAATTATTTCGTGTCTGGAGTAGCCTGCGGTTGTTGCATAAAAATTCTAAAGACGGGGTGAAAATTATTGCGAAGAATATCGCTGATCGTGAAATTTTTCAGCAAACTTCTTCCCGCACGGTGGATAATGTGAAAGAATCCGTAGAGAACAAGGAGTATGGAATAGGGTCGGAGAAATGTAGCGAATTCATTGAATCCCACAGTCAGACGATCGGAGGGGATAAAAATCCGGGAGATGATGCAGAGGGAAATAAGGCGGCCTTTTTAATCGGGAAATTAGATTTTGAGGTATTGGTAAAAGTGCAGCATGAGCAGAAACAACAGCAGAGAAATCGCGATTCGAAAATGACGGAGGGAAATATATTGTTATCCGATCGTTGTACGCAAACGTTGATTAAAAATTTTGTGGATCGAGGGGTGAATGGATCGGAAAATGTTTATGAATATTGCGATAAATATGATTATGATAATGAAGATGAGAGAATTTCATGCCTTAAAATTAACAACAATTTAATATCATGTTCAAATCGTCGTGTTAGATTTAACCCCGATATAAAATGTTGTTCAATCGATGAAATTGACGTTAAGACAAGCTCGATTATAAAACGTACAAAATTTATACAAGGTGCAAACGATTATTTACTAAACGAAAAACGATCGAATAATATTAATATTAATAATAATAATAATAATGATAATAATAATAATAATAATAATAATAATAATTACATACCTTTGCGGACAGCCCAATTAATATATCATAACAAAGATTCGATATTATATTTCTATGATCGTCGAGGATTGGTGTGATTGATATATTTCAGGAAGTATGGGCTATAGTACACACATATATATATATGTATATATGTATGTATATATATATAATATGTATTAAAGGCAAGAAAGAATAAGATATTATATTTTCAATAGTCTCGTTCACTGGCTGAGGCATTTTATTTTTTTTATACATATATAATATATTTATTTTTATTTATTCATTGAATTTTATTTTTATTTTATATTATTTTAATAAGTATATTTCAGAATTGAATCTTCTTTAGTTTTTCTTCCTTTTTTTTTTTTTTCTTTCTTCTTTTTCTTCTTGTTCTTGTAATATGCCGTCGCACTTTTCGCAACAGCGCGAAATATATATATATATATATATGTGTATATGTTTGTATGTGTTTTTAATTATTATTATTATTATTATTATTATTATTATTATTATTTTATTTCATTACTGCCCGCATATAAATATACGTTACATATATTTATTTGATTTGTCTACTGTTCTTCTTCGTCGCTTCATACTCTCTTATATATAGGTATTCTTATCTTTTATTTCCTTTTATTTTTCACGTTAAATTCGAACAAGACATTTTTCTTTCACAATTCAATCCGATTATCCAGCTGATCCTTTGCTCATTTTGTATATCGGTCAGATATATACTATTGCTTTCTCAACTTGTAATTTATTATTGTTAGTTTAATTATTATTATTCCTATTAATATTATCATTATCGTTATCGTTATTATTATTATTATTATTACATTGATCATTTCAGGGTGATGGTAGTTGGGTATAGGTACATTTCATTAGCATTTATTATAGTAAAATATACACATAATTTATATTTATCATAATATGTATATAATCATATATATATATATATATGTATATATACCTATGTATATGTGTATATATTATATTTATGATTATATAATATAATATAGATTATTTATTTTTAGTTTTATTCCTCTCTCTTTTTCGTTCCTTTCTTCCCTTTCGTCTTTTCTATTTTTCATCATATATCCTATATATATGCACGTTCACCGTCATCACGAAAAAAAATGTATTTTTCGCATCGGGGAGTAAAACTATTCAACGAATCATATTTTTATTATTATTATTATTAATATTATCATTAATATTATCATTATTGTTACTGTTGTTATTATTAGTATTATTATTATTATTATTATTATTATTACCGAAATCGTATGCACCAAACGTGATATATACCTACAGCTCTGACCGTTGCAGCAGTTGATTCTAAATAAATCTTTGTACAGTCGCAATATTTAGGGTTTTTTTTTTTTTTTTTTCTTTCTTTCTTTCTTCTTTTTTGTTACTTTAATTTAATTTAATTTAATTTAATTTCATCGAATCTTATAGTATAATTATTATTCTTCTCAGCAATATATGTATATATATATTTATGTATATAATTATATATGTATACATATTATATATCATTTGATTGGACAAATTATTATAGGCGGATTGCATATGCTATAATTTATTTTTATAGCTATGTATATGTATACAATTATACATACATACATATATGACGGAGTAGTATATAATATCGAACGGAATAGTGAGATTAAACGATCAACTCTATTAGTTCTTTTTTTTTTTTCTCTCTTGTTCTCTGTTTCTCATTTTGTTTCATATTATATTATGTATTTCAATCAACCTTTTTTTTTTTTCTTCAAATCAAGCGGTTCTCGGATACATTTTATACTTTCATCATTCGCGAGATCATTCGTCATATTAGGTACGTACCTATATAGGTACAGATTTATGGATTTACTCTTTTCTTCTTTTCATATTTTTCTGTTTTTTTTTTTTTTTTTTTTTGTTTTCATAAAGAAAATTGTAGTTCGTATATATATATATATTTATATACCTATAGGTATATATATCGGGAAATTATGACTTGATATTTAATTTTATTTTCATTTTCATATACACGCGTACAACAGATATTATATAGATATATACCTTAATTGCCTCGTTTAATGTTTCAAGAAATAGAAAATTAAATTAAATTAAATTCAATAAAATAAAAATAAATAAAATAAAATAAAATTTACCAAAAAAGTCTCATCAAGTCATATGTAAATAGGTGGAGCTGGATTGTTGATCGGTCGGTTGGAGATTCGGATTATAGGTTTTAATATTATTAATTTGTAACGGAAAAGACGAGATAATAATATAGGCCCGAAAGGATAGGAAGAACCACTGATTGGGGGTTATGATTTTTTGGGCTTTTTTTTTTTTCTTTCAATACATAAGACCACCGTTTTTATATCATTGCGAAAGTATAACATTTTTTTTCCCGTTTTTTCTTTTCATTTTTTTTTTTTTGTTATTTTCTTCTTTTAAATTATATATATAATATACATCATTATTTTTATTTTTTTATTTTTCTGTAAATCGATGTTACTATAATCGTAGATAATTCAAATATTGAACGATGAAAGGAGACACCAATGAAACTTGAATATATATATTTTTACTCTCTATCTATCTATCGCTCTCTCTTTCTCTCTCTCTCTTTTTAACTTTTTGTCGTTAGTGAAAATTATCCAATTTTTTATTGGATCCATTACCTTCCTTTGCGATATTTTTCTTGTTCTGCTTTTTTCCATTTTTATGCACTCAAATCAGGATAATATTATATCTTATTAATTCTCTCTTTTGGTTCGATTTTTGCAAATTCAGTAGTCACCTATACATATTTATATATATATATATAGGCTGCTGCAGGTAGATATATATGTATAGTCAATATAAAAAAGTATTCCAAACTTTTGGGTTTATCTTTTTCTTTTTTCTTCGTCTTCTGCTTATTATTATTATTATTATTATTATTATTATTTTCTTCGTTCCATTTCATATTCATAATAATTATATACTGAGGTACATAATATACATGAAATTGAATAATGGAAAGTGTGTTAGAATATATAACAAAGCATTTTATACGAGCGCTTGAACAATATTCATTTTACATTTCTTACGCCTGTTGGTATACCTATGTGTCGATTTTTATTGATTTCTCTTTCCTTCTCTCTCTTTCTCTCTCTCTCTCTATATTTTTCTCAATAATAATAATGTTCATAACGTCACTATATATATATACATGTATATGTATGATTGCATCCGACGCATATTATTCGAGGGTCCGCTCCAGCACTGTATATTTTGATTAATTATTATTATTATTATTATTCTTTGTTTTTTTTACAAATTTTTCAAACTTTTCTTTCAATTATTATTATAATATGGAATATTTCATATTATGTGATAAATATATTTTTATTTATATGCTAATGCATACCTTATACAGTTATTCATTTATACATATACATATACGTATGTACATACACGAAGCGAAATCGAATTCTTCTACCCTCGTAAAATTCTAACATATGTCAAAGCTATTGTTAGAAACGTTCAACCAATCGATTTACGTGTATGTATGTATAATAAATATACATATATACGATATACATGTATGTTTATAATAAAATTGTATAAGTCATATGGAGTCTAAGGTTATTTCATTTTCTTTTTTATTGGTTGTGTTTGAAGGAGAGATGAAAAAAAAAAAATTACCATATTCTGATCAATCTTCGTTCTTCAAAAATTGCAGCGAACCCTTTCGTTACATATACCTACAATTCTACATATACACGTCGTTATATTTATATATATATAATATATATATATATATAGTGATTGAAAATATGTAAACGGAAAAAAAAGAAACGAAATAAATGATAAATGATAAATAATGAAAATAACTATAACATTATCAATAATAACAACAATAATGATAATAATAGTAATTGTGGTGTGCGGGCACACATAGGTACGTACACTCGGTGTCAGTCTGTATATCAGTCGGGGGGGCTCGCCGCCAAACCCCAAACTGGATTCACGTTTTTTTTTTTTTTTTAAATTTTACTTTCAAATTTATTGGATTTTTTTCTTTATATTATCCTTGCTAATATCCTCGTTATGCCGATTCGATATTCAGTTGAATAATATACATATAGTAGTATACATATAAATATATATATATATATAATATGATTTGTATGATAATAATATTAATAAATAATTATTATTATTAATGATTCTGAATTCTCTTGACTTACAACGGGCACGTTAATTGAATTTCTATAGGCCGTGTAGGAGGTATACCTGTATGTACACATATGCACACCCCTAGCGTAGTGTAACATATGTACACATAGGTGTATGTATAAATTATGATGATTTAAATATATAGAATTACGATTGATTGTATATTTATCGTGATTGATGATGATTATCATTATTGTTATTGAAATTATTTCTTTTTTTTTTCTCTTTTCTTTCTTTCTTTCTTTCTTTTTTTCTAGATCTTTTTTCAAATTAATTATTTCAATAACGTGTTTAGTTTTTCATTTCATTTTCTTTTTTTTTTTTTTCTCCTTCTTTCTACTAATACTTATTTAATTCATATTATTATATATCTCGAACGCAGCACAGTTTGGGGTAAAGACAGCGGCCAGCATCAGCTAAGACTATAACAAGCTAACTAAACAACGACCGCTAAAACATAGTTAACAATATGCTATATATAATATAATTATATAATGTATACAAGATATTAATTAATTAATTACTATAATTAATTATATATCGTTATATATAAATATAATAGATAGATATACAGATAAAGAAGATACAGTAATATAGTATCTATAATACGTTGAGTCGAAGGAAAAATAAGTGGAAAAAGAATGATAAGAAATAAAATAAAATATAATATATAATATAATATAATTACGACATTAAAAGTTATTGGCAAATTGAATAAATGACCGTTAAATTTATTATAATCCCTAAATCTATAGACATCTAAAACGAAACAATATTATCATTATTACTATTATTATTATTATTATATACATATACATATACATATATATATATACGGTTCAAGAGAAACGTGAGGGCACAATAAAATTCGTTTTATGTTATTAGGTATATGGGTGTAAGAGAGGTGTCAGATGCTCCGAGATGTATATTTATTTATGGGGTTTATTCAGATTAATTATGTATACATGTATGTATGTATATATTTACACATACATCCGCGAAAGTTTAATTGTTAATTTTTATGAATTTTTGTTAATTTTTTTTGTTTATTTTTTTCATCATCATCATCAACCCTGAGAATATTATATGATCTTACGCGGGTAACATACACCGCGCGGTAGCGACTTCCGTATAGTAGTTCGGGTCGCGTGTGTAGACGATCTAAATCCTAAACTACGTATGGGATATAGGTATAAACCGGCGTGCCCGGAGTGCCGGCGTATTCGATCCCCGATTGCGTTCTTGACGACCGGCCAACACCGTCGACAGCTGTTCTGTTTCTCTTCTTATACTGTGCGGAAAAGAAAAGAAAAGAAAAAAAAAATATATATATATATTTGACGGTGGGTTATGAGGGAGGGTGGATTCGGGGTTGGGGTTTGGGTTTGGGGATGGGGTATAAAAGTATTCGTGGCAAAGTAAATATAATTTTCGCGTGGTGCTAAGAATAGGCGCGCCGAGCCACGCCACACCACGCCACGCCACGCCACGCCACTTCGCGCGTCTCGTTATCGATCCGACGTCGACGACGACGAACTACTTCGCCGCGTCGACCCTGTGTCCCTGTATTTATGTTTCTATGTATCTACCACTGATGCCTGACGTGGTATGTACACATGTAAAAAACGTGTAACTATATATCTATATACGGTGCGATGAAAGTTTCCTTATAATTTCGATATTTCACAATATTTGTATAACTATTCTTTACTGTTTCTTTCCACTTTCCTATCCCCTTTATTACATTCTTCTTTATTCCAAGTTCTACTTCATACAAGTCCCGATTCAGTACTAATCTTCGCACACGCATTATACATACATAGTATTTTAGATACACACCGATACGAATAAAATATGTATATGGGTCAAAATTATCTTTTCTTTTAGTTTTTTTGTTTTCTTTTTTTTTTTTGTTTGTTCTTGTTCTTCCGTACACGGCTAGTACCGTATATTATTATTCTTTAACTATAGGTATAATATATGTATACGGTTATTTTTTTTATTTGTTTATTTATTTTATTTATTATTATTATTTTTTTTTTGCAGAGATATTTGACAATTTTTTTTTTTACTTCTTATCTCTCATCTTTTCCATCGATTCTGGCACGTGCAGTGGCAATATGCGTCCTATCCATACATCGGTATAATAATATATCAATGATATAATAGAGAGAAATAAAAAAAAAAAAAAACGAGAAAAAAAAAGAACACTAAAAAAATTTTCCTTACAGATGTGAAATCGAGAATCTTTTTTTTTTTTTCTTACTTTTCAATTATTTATTACACGATGTATAGGTATATACATTTATATATTATATATTATATAAATATATACATATATATATATATATATATGTATAATGTATACATTCATTAATTAAAATTTAAATCGCGTTATTTTTTTTTTTTCAAATTTGTATACATGCGAGGGGAAATAAATAATTATTCAATTAATGTATTTATGTGTGTACTGGTGTACTGTTTCCGCTACTATACCTGCACGCTGCATCCAAGCAAATAAGACGAGCATTGAAACTCGGCAGTCTTATTTAGTATAATACAATATCGAACCTTTGAGTTAAATCTGTCATGTAGGTATATCTATGTATATATTTAAGTATTAAATAATGATATACCTATTACCATGCGGCGGGTAGGGGAGGTGAGGGGTGGGTATGGCCTCGGGGGTCAGTGGGTTAGGGGACCAGGGAATGCGCCCTGTAAATCAAAGAAATTAACATTTATGTATATACCTATACATATACATATAAATATATACGTATATATATATATATATATATTAAAGACAAAAACTAAAAACAAAAAAAAAAAAACAACATTTACCTTATCACTTCATATTACATTTTTATCCCCAAAGAAATAATCTGCATTATTTATTCAATTGATTGATTAATTAATTGATTAATCTTTTATTCTTCATGACATAGAGAAGCTTGAAAATCATTGATTGACGATGAGATTATATCGAAGCCTGTTATAAGTATAAATCAGACCGTCACGAATACGAAGAAATTATTCTCATATATGTACCATAATATGTAGTATATGAATTAAAAAATTACATAATACATCGATCGTGTTTTTGGCTAAATTTCAAAAAGGTCCGGCATGAGTATATGTTATATATCGTGAGAATAAAAAAAAAAAAAGGAAAAAAAAAAAATCACGCGCCCCTATTGCGCTATTCTTCATTCTTTCAAGCAATCTATTACTTTCTGTCTTTTTTTCGTTCTTTCGCTGCAGTTATAGGTAGTACATATCATATACTACACGCGTGCGTGTGTTTGTCGAATAGAAACGGCCAAGTTCCATGGTGCCGCGGACCGGGGTGTCGTAAAGATACCAGGAGGTCTATAATATAATATCAACAGGCCGAAATAGTTCGCTGTATTATATCGATTCAGCGAATTTGACGCGAGAAAAAATATCGCAAAATTTTCAAAAAAAAAAAATAAATTATTATCATTTCTTTGATTATTATTATTATTATTATTATTATTTTTTCTTATTATCTCTCAGTTATCTATTCCCCGTAGATTTCAGACTCGGGTGGCTCAGGATGGACGGGACCTCAATTAGCCCCGTTCATCGCCCGGACTGTAAACCTTCGGGTTTATTTTACTCGTTTTTAATAACGCGAAATTTTCATTTTAACCTCCTATGTAATATAAGTATACGGGAACGACACCTCGCCGTCGGCCCAGCCTCCTGGACCAGGCGATATATATCTGTCCGACAAACACACAATTCGCACTTGTCATTCAAGACCGGCTTTTTTTTTTCGTTTTTTTTTTTTGTTTTCCGAAATTTTCTCATTCTTAATTATCATTATAATTATCATTACGAGATAATATAGTTTCTTCTCTGTGACGTCAGTGTCATCACCGTCAGACCGGAGACCAATAGAAATGAAATCTTTTTATTTGCGCATGAAAATATGCGAACGTATAGAGACGGTTGTTAATAAATAAAATTTAAAAAAATAAAATAAAATAAATAATCACGATGGATGGACATCGCTTTTCACTTCCCGTAAGAAACGAGCTTTCCGCATCTTATCAAGAACAGCTCGGATCCGATGGGTTGCAAAAAACGAGCATCTCTCTTTTGTTCACCTCTTTTTCTATTTTCTATTTTTTTTTTCTTTCGTTTTCAAAATTTTCTTCAATATCCTCAATGAACCTTGACTTTATCATCGTAACTGTTGGCCTCGGGTCTCACAGGACTGCATAGTGGCGACTAATTAACAATACAATATCGTATATTATATATTATTCACTAATATAGCTCTAAAAGGCGCACGATACACATTACACATAAGCACACGTATATATATATGTATAGTATTATATTTTCACGTAACAACAGAATATGATATCAGCACTATCAAGCATATATATTAATATATATATATATATATTAATATATTTATATATATTTTTTGTCTTTTTTTTTTCTTCAATTTTTCTCATCTTTTTTTCTTTTTGTTTTTTTTTTTTCTTTAGATTTTTAGCAGCCGCCACGATGCAAATGTATGGTCACAGATGGCACGGATCGACTATTCACTCAATTTCCTGTCTGGATAAACCGTTCCGAAATCATCCAATACACTCGATTAGCTCGGCTATACGATCTCAGCTACTTCATTTCCGGTGAGTAGGCAATATCAACGATACATATCCGATTCTCATATCGCGGTTTATACTATTATATGCTTGATGTATGGTGCAGGTTTCTTGTTAGTATTGAAATCTCTATGTCTATTTTTATATTCATTCGGGTATTCGCAACGGTGCGATTTATATATATATCTTTCCATATAATATGAAAATCATATTATTATTATTATTATTATTATTATTATCATTATTATTATTGTTGTTGTTGTTCGTACTTGAAAAACGTACGATATATTTCTTTGGGGATATATATATAATAATAGAAATTAAATTATTATTTAATATAGGTAATATAGCGCGATGCGAATTAACGGTATACATATATATATATATATATATATATTATATCACATACATATATAGGTACATAGAAAAATAATTCGGTATATAAGATATTATTATTATATTATATATATATAAATAAAGAAGGAAATAAAGAAATTAATCAATAAGTAAAGAAAAATTATTAACTTAATTAATAAACTTATAGTTATATAAATATATACAGCATCGTGAATATATA